>JAVCKU010000013.1:26480110-26490332 GCA_032273985.1 Hypsolebias coamazonicus
AAAATGTTACATTTACTCAGATTAAACTTTTGATCTGTCATCTATGTTCTATTACGAATAAAATATTGACATTTGCCGTCTCCACATCATTGCATTCAGTTTTTATTCACAATTTGTTTGGTGTCCCAACTTTTTTGGAATCCGGTTTGTAGAAAAATCTAGCCAAAGGTAAAAGAACAAAAGCTACAAACAATGGAACGATAGCTAAAATTAGCAGAACAGTAGCTAAAAGCCAAAGTAGCACATCAAGACAATAAGTCGTATTTCAAAGTACGTTTTTGCAAAAATGGGAAATTTAATTTTCAATACAGGTAAATATTTTGAACATTACAAACGTTACAAAAACTAAACGCCATAGCACCGCTCTCCTGAATGAGCTGCAGGTTTAGATGAATAAACTGTTAAAATATCATAAAGAATGTTGAAACAGTTTGAGTCTACACGGCATCAACAGAAGAATGTGGATGCTGAGTCAGCTGATATCAACCTGTCTGGTGTGAGGAAACAGAACCTGAGATATGTTTGCTACTGTTTGTATATTGTGCTCCTGTTTTACTCTCGGGTTTTATTTACCTCTGCAGTCAGATAAGCAGGACGTCCGTCAAACATCTGCTTTACGAGAATCTAACGAGATCTGTTTTTTGTTTCGTCCTTGTCAGTCCGCTCCTTCGGCACTGAGGACCGCCCCACTGACCGGCCCATCCCGCCTCGAGATGATACCTTTGAGTACATTATCTTCAGGGGCAGTGACATCAAGGATCTAACGGTGTGTGAACCCCCCAAACCCACCTGCTCCCTGCCCCAGGATCCTGCCATCGTCCAGGTACACCAGAACCAAAACTTCTTTAACTGTCTTCGGTTTTCTCTTTTAGTTCCTGTCTGAAACCTAAGGTCTGGGTCATCAGAATCCATTTTACAAACTTACTACTTTTAGCTAGCTTTTTGCTACTTTAGGTTTTAGCTAACCTATCCTGACCCAGCTGCAGTTCCAGATCTAATCTTGTTTTTCAGTCATCCATCAGCTCCAGCTCGTCATCTGCCACCACCTCGGCTCCGACGCCATTTCAGTCCGCCACCTCCTACGGCCTTTTCAGCAGAGCTCCAGTTCCGGCCTACAACCAGTTCAGCACTGCCCCACTGGTCTCGCCTCAGTTTGGAGCTGTAGGTGTTGGTAAGTGACCGGGACGCGGGAAGGTGTGGTTCTGACAGGATGGTATCCAAGGGTTCAGGGTCTCTGTGGCCCTGTGACAGGAAGGTGGTGAGGCAGCAGCAAGTCATGGCATCAGTGTGAGGCCTTCGCCGTCTCAACATATTCTGTGTTCGGTCCAGTTCTCTGGGCCTGTGCTGATGCTGCAGACATACCAACTACTTGAAACTCCGATTTACTGCAGGTCTGTAAAGTAACAAAACAACAACAACAAAAAAAAACACCTGAAAGTTGCGTCAGCCCGTTGCTTCGGTTCTGGTTCTGTCTTTGTTGTGGGTGGTGTTCTGGTATCAGCACAGCCCCGGTGTCCTGCAGAGTGCCATCTCTGTCAGACGAACACAGAGAGCGTTGAAGCTTCAATGTTGTGCTGTTCCTCCCATACAGGACGATTTGTGGCCCCATTTTTCAGCGTCCCGAACGCCGCCTCTGGACAGTCTCAGAACTGTTTGATCGGTTCTGTTGTCCCCGCTCACCCGCAGTCTCTGGGGACTGAAGGTAAAATCCTGCTGGACTGGACTCATATCTGTGTTCACAGCAGGTGGAGCTGGGTGATCTTCCTGTCCTCAGGTGTTCTTTGTCATCCTGTCCTCAGTTTGTCGTCTTCCTGTCCTCTGGTTGTCTTCTTCCTGTCCTCAGTTTGTCTTCTTCCTGTCCTCTGGTTGTCTTCTTCCTATCTGGTATTGACATCTTAAATACGACACAAGTTGATGCGTTATCTTTTTGACCTTTGTGTTCTTCTGGGCCAGTTCTGCTCGTTCAGCTTCAGAGTTTTTATGTTTAAAGAGAAACTGCCTGGTGCCTCCGGCAAACCCACCTGCTGCTGGGAGGGTGGGAGAGAGGTGGTAGAACCTGTTCCTGAACTCAAGTGGTTCCTTTAATTTCTGAGTCTCACAGGAACCAGCTTCCTGCAGTTTGAGCTCATAAAACCAAAACAACCAGCTGGAACACGACGTGTCTGGTTCATATTCAGTCTGGTTCTGATTCTAGCTCAAAGCTCACTTTAGACCAGCACAGTCCTCTAAATGTCCCTGCAGTGCTTTAAACACAACTTTGTCTGGTTCTGTTGGTTCTTTCTACTGGTTCTGTTGGATCTGGTTCTGTTGGATCTCGAACCTCAGCTTTTCCAGCTGAAAAAGTTCTCCAGAGTGGCCCAAAGTCCAGTTTGCTACATTGTGGTGTATACATTAATTTGGTTGGTTTTCTTGTGACCTGTGTGGACCTCTAACCCATTCTCTGTTCTGGTCCTCCCTAGGCTCCAGCAGTGCCAACCAGGACCCTCAGAGAAAGAGTCCCACCTTGGATCAGGCGATTCAAACCGGCCCGTCTGCCCCAGCATCCTCCACTGCAGCGGGACGCAGAAGCCCCGCCCACAGCCGCACGGCCGCTGCTGCTCCCGGTCAGAGCAGCCTGAAGGCTCAGCACCAGGATGGAGGGGACACGAGGAGAGGTGAGGACGGTCTCTGTCCTTAATGCTGGTACCACCCTGAACCCCGAGAGAACAGTGAGCTGGGCAGCTGCGTTTTGAGCGGCCATTTTCTAAAAACAAGATCCCACGCCGTAATTTGTGTGCGTGATTTTCAGATCTGTATTCTGAGCTGCTCACACCGCCCCACAGACTGGACCTCTGCAGAGGTCCATGTCAAACATCTGACAGCAGGAGACGCAGCTCACTGATATTCTGTCATCTTCTCCCACGCTGGTTGTGGAATCTGAAACTTTCTGCCGTTCCAGGAACAGAAGTCCAGAACGCTCACAGAGCTGAAGGAGAGCAGACACGAGGCGAAGGCAGGGACCCCAATAAACGTCCGACAGGTTAAAGTCCAACCGTCTCTGAACCCATCCTGCATGCTCCCCGTTGTCCTGTCAGACGGCGGCGGCAGCTCCACCCTCACCCCCGGAGGACATTCTCCTGAAGGTGGTGGAGCTGCTTGTCCGACTTCCTGCTTCTCCATCTACCTGAAGCCGAGACATGGCGGCTTCCTGCTTCTCATCTTGAGCCCGTTTCTGTTCATGTCTGCTTCTCTTCTAAAACCTGCACGTTTCAGCAGCTAACGCCGCCTATTGTTCCCCGCAGGTACCATCGGAGCAGCTAACCGCCGTGGCAGAGGGGGCGGGCACCGCAGCAGAGGGCGCTTCAACCTACGCCGAGACGGACCCATGAAGTTCGACAAAGACTTCGACTTCGAGAGCGCCAACGCCCAGTTCAACAAAGAGATCGACCAGGAGTTTCAGAACAAGCTGAAGCTGAAAGGTTAGTCAAACGTTCTGACCCAACCCTAAAGGTCAGAGGTCAAACCCAACAGATCTGCTCTCATGTAAACACGGTTTAGAGTTCAGAGATGTTTCTGTCACGTCGTAGACGAGAAGTCTGAGAAGGTTCTGAACGGCGAGGACAGAGGGGACTCTGCAACAGAAACGCAGAACAGCGAGGGCAACGCTGACGAGTGCGACCCGCTCGGACCCAACTGTTACTACGACAAGTCCAAATCCTTCTTCGACAACATCTCCTGTGACGACATGAGGTACGAGTCCACACAAAATGTTGGTTCCAAATGTTCCTGGATCCCAGTTTACTGTTCCTCTGATTGGAAGTCTTTTGACGGCCTTAAACTCTTGCAGAGGTTTCAGTGGAAGTTTGGGTTAAAGTTTGTGGGACATGATCCAGTTCAGCGGTTAAATATGTTCACATCAGAATTGGATCAGGTGGATCCGTCCATTCGTGTCTGCTGGTTCTCAGGATGGTTTGGGTCCATAAGATGAAGAAGCAGATGTTCTGAGAGTCCTGTGTGTAAATCCTGATCATCTGTTTTTTATTTTCCGTCTTTCAGGAAAGCAAACGACAAGTCTGGAGGCTCAGGTTTCCCACGGTGAGTGTTCCTGAGCTCATGTGAGCGTTTCTCTTCAAGATGATCTGAGAGCGTCCGCTGACACCGAAAAATATTTTCAGGCTGATTTTAACTACCATTTCTGCAACTTGCTTAGGATTTTGCTAATTATAGCTTCTACATGACCTTTATTTTTAGTTAGCATTTTGCTAATTGTAGCAATCATTTTGATATGTTTAGCTTTTAGCTATCCTTATGGTGCAACTATCTTTTAGTTAGTCTTTTGCTACTTTTAGTTAACATTTTTCTTTCTTGTTGATTTTGATCTTCTTTTTAGCTTTAGCAATTCAGTTTTAGCTTTTTCAGCTGTCAGTATTCATGTTGAATTTTTACAGACACCCAGTTGTTTTACTGTCAAACAAGATGTTTACTCCCCAAAAGGGGCGGGGCTTTATTCAATTTAATTTCATTTCGGTTTATTCATATGGCACCAAATCACAACAAATGTTGTCTCAGGGTGCTGTACAGAAACATTCACATACTTATGGATATGTTACTTTAAAGTTAATAACGTTATTTATCTAAGAAGCCAACAGGCATTCAAAGGTCGAGTATCCAGATGTGTTGCTCCCTTCTTTATCTGTTTTCTTTTTATCCAAACAGTAAACATAAATAAACATCTTTGGTTTAAAATTGAGCATGTTTGAAGGATCTTCAGGGGTATTTTCTCTAAGAAGAAGATTAAACGCAGTAAGACTTTAACCTGATTAGGTTGGATTATGCTGCAAGCTGGTTACAGAGTTCTGCAGCCCGGCACGGCGATCCACATGAATGGTTCTCCTCATTGTCCTGCAGGGAGCGCCGACAGACCTGGGCTGAGGAGCGGAGGATGAACGCAGAGACCTTCGGCATCCCTCTGCGACAGAATCGAGGCCGCGGAGGTTACCGTGGCCGCGGGGGCATGGGCTACCGTGGAGGTCGTGGTCGTTCAGCTAGCCGGGGTTCCTTCGGGCCCCCGCAGGGCGGCGGAGGCTTCAGGGGAGGTTACCGTGGAAACCAGGCAGGGCAGGAGTTTGCCAACTTACCATTCAGGGTAAATGCAACTTTTAGCTGTTTTTTTTTCCCCTCCCCCCTTTCTTTTGTTTGATGCTTCTGCTGTCAACCCAAAAGTTTTCTTAACCAGCACTGCAGCGCCACCAGGAAGTCAGAGTGTAGAAACAAAAAAGAAAAAGAGTCAGGCCGTTAAGAGCCACGGCTCTTTGGCCTGTGAAATCTCTCGTCGTTAGATGTCTGAACACAGCAGCAATCTCATTAATGCGGAAGATTCAAGATAAACCAGAGCCTTTCAGTCTGAAAAGCTCAGAAACTGTCAAACTTGAGATATTTTAAACGTTACATTTAGAAATCTGAGCTACGCTGACATCAGAATTTCACAATATGTTAACATAGATTTAAAGTTTAAGATAACTTTTTTGTTGTTGTTGCTAAGTTGGAAAGCGATGATGTGCGAGATGTTTCTGCAGGTCTTACAAGAGCAGCGTCCTCTAAACGTGTATAAAAGTTGTGTGCTTTAATAATAAAAGTGTTTTTGTGTTTCTTTTCTTTCAGAAGGACAACAAAGTGGCTGCGTAGTCTCGGCAGGAGGAAGAGGCTCCACACTGCTGGGACTTCTTCATCCCTCCATGGGAAAGAAATAGTTCTGGTTTCTATTTTGTTGACTAAAATAACGAAGATTGTCTACTAGTTGTATATTTGTCACCAGCACTGGAGTAGACTTTTTGAATGCAGCTTATCTTCCCCCGTCAGTCGGCGGCTGAGGCGACCTTGATGTAGTTTATCAGCGAAACGAGTTGACGAAGCGATGTCCCCTAAAACGATTCTGTAGGAGTTTTCGTTTCTGCTCAGACTCTTCCACGCTCGCGTAGCTTTATCAGGGTTTGTCCTGTAGTGAACGCTGCAGGCTCTCCGTCTCACCTTTCCTACCGTCTACTTTTCTACTGTGGCGTCCTGTCGTGTGATGAACCTGCTCGCCGCCATGTCTCTCGTTTTTGCTCGCTGTGTTTGTGACTCTCACTTCACGTTAGCGGTGTAAGTGCGGCATCATTTCCTCACTGGGTGTCTAACGTGACCCGTTTATTACCAGTGGCAGGTTCCAAATGGCAATTCGCAGAACCTTCACAGAACTTTTATTCAGTTTTCTTTAACGAGCTGCTGAAGCTCTGCAGTTTGCTTCGATTTGTATGACACCTTCATAACATCAGACAAGGATGGAGGATCAGAAAATGCCTAAATTAAAGCAAATCCTCACCAATAAGTTACAAACGTTTAGGTTTTATTCACCATCGTAGTTAATAATATATTAATAAGAACAGCTCAGCTCTGCAGAAAGTTTTTTTTTTAATGTGCAACCTGAATCTTGACATCTAAAAGTCAAGAAAAAAATTCAACTAATAAAAAAAACAAACGTTAAAGTGAGTGAAAATAAAATAAAATGATGTGTATATATATACAGAAATGTTTGTGTTTCTTTAACAAACGGTGATTTCAGAGTCAAACGCCGTACGGTAAATTTGTCCTTTTGATGGAGACAAACATCAAAGAGTAATTCTGTTAAAAAATGTAAGAAACATTTTGGGGTTTTATTTATTTTGTTTTCTTCTGGTTTGATTTAATTCAGGCACTCTGATTCTTCCAGAGCTGAAGGTGTTCTCAGATGGCACTCCATCTGCCTGTCGGCCGGCATCATAAAAAAGGTCTCATCCTGTTACAAAGTTCTCATGAAGACACCGACCTGTTGCACTGCCCGGCCGACAGGAAGTGATGTCAAACTGATCCAACGCAGGAAGTGATGTCAAACTGTTCTAACGGTGTAAAAACAGCCATGGACTGTAGCAACATCAGTTAGCAATAATTTATGTATTCCTTGAGCTGCGAAGGAAATGGTTTTGATTCTAGGATTTGACCTTGCAGCTGCTGTTTGGCTCTAGAACCACAGGTTTCTGTAGTTCAACACACCTGGGTCCAACTGGTCCCGGACCACAGCAGAACCACACGGCTCGCTCAGAGCTTCTCTGGTTTTTCCTCTGGAGACATTTAAACATTTATTTATCCAAACAGCTGATTGGATCAGAAATCTTTGGTAATAACATGATTATTGTTGCAGCTATGACACTGGTGTTTGACCCGTTCTGGTTTGGGTGATGCTTCCTTGTTTTGGCCTGAACATTAAATAAACACTTAGTTTCATCTAAACGGGCGTCGCGAGACCCGAACTGCAGGGCCACCTTTAAACTGAGCTCAGGAATGAGGAGACGACGCCCTGAAAGCCCATTAGAGCTGAAGTGTGGTGCGTTTTGGTTCCTCTGTGTTCCACCTGAAAGCACCAAACAGAACCGTTCGGTGACGGTGCTTCGATCCATTCAGGACATAACTGCAAACAAAATGAGCTTTTAAATGATGCATTGTATTAAAAAAAAGAAAAGATTAAATAAAAACACTAAATTTGCATACACTTTAGCGTTTTTATTTTTTATGCTGACTGTCGCAGTTCATACGGTACCTCAGCTAGTCCAGTTCAAGAAAAGAACTTTGAAGTCGCTGATGAAATTATTACATGAAGACCAGTCAAAAGAAATTTATTATGTACTACTAAATCGGCACAATTATTTCATGTTGACAGTAATGTGTTTATAAAATAATTTGTGAGCAGCTGCTAACTACCACATTTAGCTACAAAAACAGCCAAAGTGACTGAAAATAGGTCAACAATTGTGATGGCCATGAAGGAGCCACATGGGATGATCATGGAGTCAGAAAGTTCTGGTGCATTTGTACATATTTGGGCTCAGATTTGTTGATTTGCTTTTGCAGATAATCTTCCTGCAGATTTAACTTGGTTTATGGTACATTAAATGAGAACCCACACTTCAGAATTGCTCAGTGCTGTAAATTATAAACTCTGCCAAATTCTCAGCAGTTTTTAAAGTCTGCCATCTGAATGTAAAGTTCTTGTTAACTGATCAATTTGGAAATGTTCTTTGATCTTTGCTTAAAATAGCTTTAATTTTTATTTTTCACAAAGCCTGTGAGTGTGAAGCAAATCATTTGTAAAAGGTTATTTAAAAATTTATATTGCAGTTTATGTATTTTGTTATTAAACTTTTTTTTTTATTTTATTAACAAATTACATAATACAAAAATCTCATATAGGATATACCTGTATGTCAACTACCAGAAAGAAGAAAAACAAAAACAACTAAGAAAACAAACACACAAAAAAATCAACATGGTTAAAGAAGGGGGGTTACATAAATTCACAATCCTTGTAATCTACAAAATAAAAGAGTAACAATATGAGAGCGTAGGCTGCATTAAGAACAAAAAAAAGTAAAAACCTGGAAATGTCTTCATAGATCCTTACAAAAATGTTAGATCTCTGCCTCTTGAGAGAAATAAAGTATTGTTTAAAGTTATTGATAAACCTTGTGAATGATGGTAATAAATTCCTCCACTTACTACAATGTATATGATATTTCCCCAGAAGAATAACAATGTTGATCATGTCAGAGATGATTGAAGGTTGTCCTTATAAAACAACATATGTGATAATTTAAACAGTGGGACATTACTGATTTTTAGTGATAACCAGTTGTGTATCTGCAACCAGAAATTTGCTGATACAGGACATGTAAAGAACACATGTCTACCTCAAATTTGAATCTTATCCTTAGAAATTCTGCCGCCGGGTAAATGTTATTAATTATTTTTGAAATGTGTTTCTTTGATTTTTGGAGAGACAGGCCACTTCACAAATTTGGAGAAAGCGTTTTCCATGTAAGGCTGATCCCCATTAAAAGCTTTTAAATGCCTTCCTGAATTATAATCATGAAAAAGAATAGATTTAAATTTAGCATTAACAATCTTATTATCAAACTTACTATCTAATAAATTATAATTTTCTATTTTTAGATTAGGTACTGTTGGTTTGACTGCAGAAACTAGCATAGTGTTGTATATTAATTGCCTTAAAGCCAGTGGAATGGCCTTACAGACTTGCCGGTATTCTTTTTGTGTACAATTTAAATTATATTTCTTTACGAAGGACATAAAATCTAACAAATTGCCATCTGAGTCTAGCAGTTCAGATACAAACAGAATACCACACTCAAACTAATTTCTTTTAAATACAGTATTGACTTTCTGTTGACAGTTATCACTCTGTTGTTCCATAAGGTTGACATATGGGGAGAAAAGTTCTGGGTAAACATCATCTTCTAGAAAGAAGGAACTTGTTTGTGGAAACTAGCTAATTTTATAGGAATTTGACTAATTTCAAAGTCACATTTTAATACAAATTCAATTCCTCCTAGCTGTTTAAATAGAGATGTGGGTATATGAAACCACATGGAATTACATTGAGTTAAACAAGCTTTAAACCAGTTTATCTTAAAGGTTCCTACAAGTGATTCAAAATCCAGGGCTTTAACGCCACCTTTATTATAATCACCAACAAGTTGAGATCTTTTAATATTATGGGTTTTATTTTTCCACAGGAACTGAAATATTATAGAGTTGGCTTTTTTGATGTTTTGAGGAGAAATATATAGTGAATGGCATGGGTAAATTAATTTAGAAAGACCTTCAGCTTTGGAGAGAATAACTATAAGAAATATAGTTAAGTCTCTGGTTAACCAACGACTAAGAGATCTTTTCATGTTTAAGATACAATAGGAAATGTTAGAGTCTTCTCTTTGGATCAAGTTCTTGGATATAGTTATTCCTAAATATTTCACTTCTGATTTTACTCTCACTGAAGCTATAATAGAACCAGAACATGGGTGAATAGTCAAGTCAAGTCAAGTCATCTTTATTTATAGCGCACAGTTAAAACAGATAAACTGCTATCAAGGTGCTTTACAACAAACATCAAAAAGAAATTTAAAAACAGAAACTGTACCACACACTAATGCTAACTATGAAATTAACAGCAATAAATATCATCAAAATGTATAAGAACAGCAATTAAAAAGTAACACAGAACAAAATCTACAAAGTCAGCTCACACAGTATGAAACGCTAGAGAGAACAGATGAGTTTTTAGGAGGGATTTGAACTGGTGAAGGGAGGTGGCCTGCCCATAGGTAATATTTCACACTTATCAATATTCAGACATAGTCCTGAAGCCTGGGAA
>JAVCKU010000013.1:26672878-26687821 GCA_032273985.1 Hypsolebias coamazonicus
TAAAGCATAAAAAGGCTATTTTCTAAAATCAGTAAAAGACTAGATAAAAACTAAAAGTGACAAACAACTAGCAAAATATCCAAAGTAGCACAAAGTTAGCTATAATCAAATGTAAAAGAAGCCAAAGGCTAGCTAAAGCTAAATGTAACACAAAACTATCAAATAAACTAAACGCAGCAAAAGACTAATGGTAATTTTTTTTCAAAAGACTAGCTAAAGCTCAAGATTAATAAAGGTAAAAGCAGCAAAATGCAAGCTAAAATATTATTAGCTGATTGCTGAAGCAGCAAAAGGAGACAGAAGCTGAAACAGGTTTTAAAAGTTTTTGAAGGAATTGAAGATTTTAGTTCCTTTCTATGGAAACAATGTTTGTAAATAAAGTTAAATATTCTGAAAAGTATAAAAGTTATTAAAACCAGACGTCACAGCAGCCGTCTCCTGAACGAGCCGAATGTTGTGAATGGTTGAAATAGCTAAAGTGCTTAAAGTGGTTTAAAATGAGCCAAAGAAACAGGAACAGAACCTGAGAATTCAGACTGTCAGCAGTGAGAACAATGTCAGGATTATGAACCAGCAGCCGAAGACTAAATATGAACCAGCAGCCGAAGACTAAATGTGAACCAGCAGCCGAAGACTAAACGTCCTCTGAAATAAAATGTCTTCAAGCTTCAGGTATGAGTTTCTGCCAACGTCTGGAGATGCTGAGGAAGGCCAGGATGGTGAGGCGGATCCTCCACAGGAAGGGGGATGTGATTTGCACGTTAGTTCTTCTGCTGCTGCTCTGTCTCCTGCTCTACACCCAGCAGGTAGGGAGGCGACAGAACCAGAACCAAGCCCGTCCTTCGGGTCTCGTCTGATCCCAGCTGGGTCTCCAGGCTCTTCTTTCCTCAGGGTGGAGCAAACCACAGCTGAAGCTGGAGATCCACAGCTCCACCAGCTCCAGCCGGATCCTGCTGGGGGCCAGGGGGGCCAGGGGGGCCAAAGGGGACCAGGAGCCCTCACAGGTATAAACTCGATGACTCAGCATTCACACTGTTGTTTTCCAGTTTGTTTGTTTGTTTTAGTTTAAATGTTCTGCAGACTTTGTGCTATTTTAGCTGTTAATGTGTTAAAACATTCGGCTTGTTCAGTAGAGAACTGCTGCCACTTTGGCTTTATATAAATTTTACCATTTTCTAAATATTTTACTTTATTTACAACATTTTGAAGAAACAGAACCACATGAAACAGAATCGGTTCAAAATCATTGTTCGCTTCGAAATCCGCTGCATCTCTTTTTATCTTCTGCTGCTGCTTTTAACTTTAGCTACTATTCTGCTACTTTTAGCTTTTACCTTGTCTTTTGCCGTTTTAGCTGTCAGCTATAGCACTTTTAGAAACATAATTTCTCCGGACGAAACTGGTTCAGTCTGGATTAAAAATGTTCTGTTGTTTCCAGAATCACTTTAAAAACTTTCTAAAACATTTATTTTTCAAGGCTTTGATTGTTTTGGTTTCCTCGCTCAGGTCACGTCGGAGCCTCGGCTGCCTCCCTGCAAAACTCAAACCGTCCCTGAAATCTCACAACCCGAATCCAGACCTCAGACCCGGTCCCCTCAGACTCAGTCCAGGTCGGGGAAGAAGAAGAAGAAGAAGAAGAAGGCAGCGGGGACCAAGACAACCGGAAACGTCCCGCCGGCACCAACAGTTCCACCTTTTGACTTTGAAGGTTACCTGAGGGAAAAGGACAACAGGAACTTCAAGCTCCTCATCGACCAGCCGAAGAAATGTCACATCAGAGGAGAGGAGGACGGAGGAGGGAGCAGATCTGAGCCTCCTTATCTCCTCATCGCTGTGAAATCCACAGCTGCAGATTTTGACAAACGGCAGGTAAGAACATCTGCTGAAGGTTCTCCGTCATCCAGGTCATAGAGACGTTTCTCTTCTCGTCTGGGAGGCTTCATCTGTTCCAACATCTGTTCCAACATCCTCAGGGATGTTTGGCTCTTGTGCATGAAGGTGAGTCAGCTCCACTCAAACACCTTCATGCATGAGAAGAGCCTGACGAGCCTCCACTGTGAGGGCGAGTTGTTCTGGTCCAACCTGCAGCTGGAACTTTGTTAAATTGATAAAATCTTCCGGATGAGAAGAGAAACGTCTTCAGTTTCAAAATAAAAGTCCAGCTATCAGAATAAAAGCCCAGCTGTTATTGTTTATTAACTTCTTTTTTTTTTTTTTTTTTTGTGGGCCAGGTAAGAATTGATCAAATGTATTGATTACCTGATCCTCATGCTGCTCTGGAGCATCCAGGTGTGTGTTAATGCAACGCCAAGATGGAAAGCCATCAGCAATGAGCTCAGAGAAGCAGCTGCTGTCGTAAATGTGTGAAGGGTCAAAGGTTATTTAGAGACCATCATTCTACAGTTTATTCACATGTGGAACTATTTCAGACAGCTGATTCACCCTGAAGGTCAGACCGTGCTTTGACTCTACAGGTCAAAGGTCATGACCTCTTTTCTAAAAAAAAAAAAAAAAAACATGGCAGCTCGACTTAGGTTTGTAAAGTTTCATCTGAGGGAACACAAGACTTGTGAACCAGAACCAGACTAACCCACAATGCATTGCAGCAAATAGCTCCTCCCAGCTGTCAGCACGGTGGTGAAGGCTGATGGTCTGGGCTCCTATTAATCTGAGTGGACCAGTAGCTCCTCTGGAGACCAACTAGTTCTGGAGTCCAACAGCTGAAGCTTGGACCAAATTGGGTCCAACAGAACCACGATCCCAAACACAGCAGCTGATCTACAACAGAACAGGTCAGAAAGACCAAACCCAAGGTCCAGAGTCCAGAACCTCAACCTGACTAAAACTCTGTGGTGGACCTTCAGAGAGCTGAGCAGAACCCTCAGTGATGGAAAGAAGAGTGGTCAGAACTCCTCCAGAACCAAGAGAAAGGCAGATGAAGTCCCACAGAGAACCTCTGAGGGTTCTGGTTCTGGAGGAGGTTCTGTTGGATCAGGAGCTGGAACCAGTTTTTCACTTTTGTTGGAACCTGTTTGTGTTAGAGGTTAGATCTCATTCATTTTAGAACCTTGGTTCTGATCTGTAGAACCCTGACCCGATAGAACGGTCTGGACCTCATGCCTCAGGTGTGTGTGCATCAAACAGTTTCTTCTGGGGTTTCTTGCTGCAGGTGGTGCGTCAGACGTGGGGTAAGGAGGGGCCTTTCCAGCCCGGTGTTTCCATCCGGACCTTGTTCCTGCTGGGGATCCCCAGGAACCGCAGTTCTCTGCCTCTTTGGGAGCAGCTCCTGGCCTACGAGAGCCGGACATTCAGGGACATCCTGGTCTGGGACTTTGAAGACACCTTCTTCAACCTGACTCTGAAGGAGACACATTTTCTGGACTGGGTCAACAGCAGCTGTCCCCATGTAAAGTCAGTGCTGGTATCAGGACGCTCTGGTTCTGGACCTGGTGGTCCTTTGTGAACTGTGCTCTGATCTCCTGCAGGTTCTGGACCTGGTGGTCCTTCAGTGAACTGTGTTCTGATCTCCTGCAGGTTCATCTTCAAAGGAGATGCTGATGTTTACGTGAACGTGGAAAACATCCTGGAGATGCTGCTGGACCGAGACCCGGAGGAGGATCTGTTTGTCGGGGACATCATCGTCCACGCTAAACCGATCCGCCGCCGCAGCTCCAAGTACTTTGTCCCTGAGTTCCTGTACGGAGGGGGTCTGTACCCGAACTACGCTGGCGGAGGGGGGTTTGTGATGTCAGGGCGTACGGCCAGGAGGCTCAGCTCTGCCTGTCGACAGGTAACTCATGCTTAAAGGAAATGGTTTCTGAACTTCAGGACTTCTTCTCTCTCTCCTTCAGGCTGTAGGTCCCACTCTTTTCAGAGCAGGGTCAGCCACATGGATTCTCCTCCATCTGTTTCATGTATCGTCTGTTGTGAGAAGGAGTGTCTTCATATCCGGCTAGATCATGTCCAACCACCTCTTGTTCTGACATCCCCTGCTTCGCTCACCGAAATCTTCTGCATTTAATGGCCTTTTTATCTTGTTGTCATCTTCCATTCGCTGCACATGCACATACCATCTCATTTTTGATTCTGTGTCTTATCCGTGATGCATGCCACGACGTGCGTTTTTCTGATATCGTCATTTCGCCATCTATCCTTGAGGGATACTCCAAGAGCCCCACATAGCCTCTTCCTTTCTCTTTAAAGTTCATACCTCAGCTCCACAAAGCAAGACTGGGTGCGCCATCCCCTTGTACACTTTCCTTTTAATATGAATCGGCCTTTTGTCACAAAACACTCGTGTCTCCTTCCATTTCTGTTGTTCTGCACCAATTCTGCATTTAACATCCTCTTCACATCCTCCTTTGGCATTTATCACTGACCCTAGATATTTGATTGTTTCAAACTGTTTCAGTACATTTCTTCTATTAGCAGTAATTGTTAAGGTCTTGTTAGCTTTCGAAGAGACTGTGATCTCTGTTTTTGCTGCGTTTATTTTCAGACCTTTATTCTCAAGTGTCTGCTACCACCATCTGAAACTATCTTGATGATTAACTTGAGAATCTCCAGCACAACTAGGTCATCTGTATATAACATATTCCACTGAACTTCTCTCCCAATAAGCTCATTAACTGCATCCATCCCAACAATAAACAACAGTGGGCTGAGACATGAACCCTGATGAATGCCAACTTTAATTGCAAATGCTGTTGTGTTGCCTTTGCCAGTTCTGACGTGTTTGAACA
Organism: Hypsolebias coamazonicus; assembly: GCA_032273985.1. NCBI lineage: Eukaryota > Metazoa > Chordata > Actinopteri > Cyprinodontiformes > Rivulidae > Hypsolebias > Hypsolebias coamazonicus. The sequence goes on from JAVCKU010000013.1 coordinate 26,677,621, forward strand.
CCTTCGTACATGGAACTAACATTCTGAACTAGCTTCTCTGTAAAGCCTTTCTGTCTGAGCACTGTGTCCTGCATCTGTTATTGTTTCCCTACAAGAACAAGAACTGTGGCAGTTCTTCACTGACTGGGTTCAAACTATTCCTCCAGGTGGAGTTGTTCCCGATCGATGACGTCTTCCTGGGAATGTGCCTTCAGCTGATCGGCGTCGAAGCCTCCCGCCATCAGGGCTTTCGTACCTTTGGGATCCCCCGACCGTCAGCGGCCCCCCACCTTCAGACATTCGACCCCTGTTTCTACAAGGAGCTCATGGTCGTCCACAGCCTCAACGTCCCGCAGATCTGGCTCATGTGGAACCTCCTTCATGACCAAAAACTGAGCTGCCACAACCAGACCAGCCTGAGGTCCAGGCCCTTCAAATGGAGGGGGAAGGGCAGGATAGGAGACGTGACGGAGTTTGGTGAGAAGAAGGTCTTTATCACTCCTAGGGACCAGTTGGAGGATTAGTTGGTGCATTGCTGGATCTGGAACCAGTTTGAGAGTTGATCCGACCAAGATGGCCGATGGTCCGCAGGGAAATGAATCAGCAAAGATGAAATCTGCTCTGGATTACTGGAAAGGAAGCCACACGAGAACATTTTCCTGTTGATTTCCTCAGACTGTGAACAAAGATTTTTATTTGACTTTAAGGTTATGAGAAAAAACACATTTCTCTGGACCTTTAAATCTGCAGAATGATTTAGGTGTTGGATTTTTCTCTCCAGACTCTATAAAGTCCTTTCCTGCTGACTGGACCTGTTAGTGACACCCCACTCCTGAAAAGAGTCAGGAGGTTGTAGAAAATGTAAATAAAACAAAATGCAACAAGCTGCAAAAATCCATAATTTAGTCCAGTAAAAGGACAATGGAAGATAAGTGTTTGATATGTTTTAGGAAAATATACCGGTATGGTAATATTGTATTTTTCCTGCATTATTTTCTTCCTTTTCGGGTCACAGGTGCCCATGTCCAGCCATCTCTGTGCAAGAGGCAGAGTACACCCTGGACAGGTCCAAGTCCATCACATGGACACATAGAGACAAACGAGACAAACATTCACTCTCTCACTCACACCCAGAGACAATTTAGAGTTACCAATCAGCCTCACATGCATGTTTTTGGTCTGTGGGAGGAACAGGTCGCCACAGACTCCACCTCACTCTGTCCTCTGCATCCACTGTCCTCACTTCAACTGCCTCCATGTCCTCTCTAACTGCATCCAGAGATCTCGTCTTTTTCCTGGCATTTCCAACATCCTTCTACCAGTATACCCACTGTCCCTCATCTGGACATGTCCAAACCAGCTCAGTCGGGCCTCTCTAACTTTATCTCCCAGTTGTTCAACCTGTACTGTACCGCTGATGAGCTCATTCCTGATCTTATCCATCCATGTCACTCCTAAGGAGAACCTTAACATCTTAATTTCTGCCACTTCCAGTTGTCTCCTATGTGACCTCTGCTCCTTGTAGCCTCACTGTTCCACCAGCTTCCCTCTCATTCACACATGGACTGTCTTACTACGGCTAACTTTCATTCCTCTTCTTTCAAGTGCATACCTGCACCTCTCCAAGTTCTCTTCCACCTGTGAAATCACATTTCCTACATGTACATATATAGTTTTGTGTTTGTGCGTCAAGCAAAATAAATGAGATCTCTTCTTTTCACATCCACATTTTTTTATTTTTCATATTCTGGTTGGAACACAGAGAAAATAAAACTCTGCAAACAAACGTTGAGCATTAGATTTCAGAAAATGTTGAAAAGTCAACAAGCACTGCCAAAAGTAAAACTAAAGAAATTGACGCCGCAGCAAAGCTTTCAGTCAGTCTGGATGCATCTCTTTGCTTTACTTGGTTTTATTGCCTTTTTTTAGTGGACATGCTGAATAAATCTATACAAGTTACTCAGAATAAAATAAAAAAAACACATTCCAGCACTTTGTTTTAATGAACTCCCCACAAAGAGGCTGGGATTTATTTTGATAAATAATCTGCAACCACAAAAATATTCTGAGGGAGATGAAACAAACGAAACGCTCTGTTAGAAAGTACAATCTGGAATTCCACTGAAACGTCAGCTTAAATTTTTTTTTTTTAACAATAAAAATGTTAGAAAAACCAGAACGTGATGCGTCCACCTGAGTCTGGGTGAGATTAAAACACCCATCAGCCTCTTTCTGTTTCGATGCAACAAGACAAATAAAAGAAATAAAAACGAACCTCAGTGAGGCCGGGCTCCTTCATGCATCCATTTCCTCAAAAATATTTATTCATGTTGCAAATAAAAAACTGAATATTTGTGTAATTTAATTAGTTTCTGCAGAGGAAGAACAGTTCGACTCGTAGACACGCAGCTCGAGTTTCATCCGTCTGGTTTCTTGTTTTCCATTTCCAGATTTCTGAACTGAGTTTCAGACTTTTATATTTAGGTAAAAACATTTAATAGATATGTACAGTAGACTGCAAACAAGAGAGAAATTTAAATTATTGTGACTTTATGATCTTAGTTCCACAGTTCAAGTGTTCTTCAGAGGTTTATTGTTGAGATTGTGTTAAGATTAGGAGGAAAGTAAAAATTGCTGCGTTTGCTTTTTTTTTTCTTGTAGCTCTTTATGCACAGAATATGGCAATATATGGCAAATCATTTGCATTTATACAGCATACTATTAGGTTTTTGGAGTTTCACAACAATGTAAATAAAAACGATGAGCACAGAAAAGTGCAAAAGACTCGAGTCACCCAATTCTTCATTTCATTCAAAAACGCCAAATTTGGAATGAGAGAAAATTAGAACTGGTTTAAAACTTTTGCACAACATTTTGTCCTTTTGTAATACCGTATCTAAAGTCTGGGAAAAAAAAATCCCGGCTCTTTAAGCATTTAGTTCTGATGAAAGCTTTTTTTTTTTTTTAAGATAAAAATAAAATAAAGCAGTCCAAGCAGAATCCAGAGTAGGAACCTTTTTTCAACGTTTGATTTTCTGGGGGAACGTTTTTGTTTCTTTTGCAGCTCTGAAACTAAATGTCTGAACCGGGTCCAAATGTTCTGGATGAAACCCGGAAAAGAGTCAAAACAAAGTCCTCCCATTGGAACACTCAGATTGCCAATCTCTGCAGATTAAAAGAAAAAGGACGATGACCTTTGACCCACGTTGCTGGTTGATGCAGGGCATACTGGACCACAGCTGCAATGCACTGTGGGACTTTTATATACGGTGAACATTAACGACGGCTCGAGGGGAGATGAGGCACAGGTTTATTTTTGTCTCTCACATCGAAGTAAGCCCCGGTTCAGATGTTTCAGAATCCACGACGGTCCGATCCACATCAGAGAAACCAGAACCAGAGTCCTTCCAGAACCACAGGAACCCGACAGCTCAGAGACGAAACCCGAATTTAATCAAACAAGAAAAAGTTCTGCGCCGTAACGAGAAAATGAGCCAACCGAAGCTTGGATTGCGGCGCTGGAGACCCAAAACGCAGAACTCCACGGACCAGAACCTCAACACCGGCTGGTAAGAACCCTTTGAAACACTTTCAGCTAAAACTCCGTCCCGGCCCGAGTTCTTCTAGAACCAAAGAGGGAAGACCGCCGGTCTGAGTCCGGAAAAATAAATTCACATTTTTCTGTTTTCATAAAAACGTTCAAACTAAGGATCCTCAGAGGGAACGCGTTGAAACGGCTCGTTTAGATTTTGTCTCGTTCTTTAAGAAATGGTCACTCTGAGAGGAAGGAATGACTCACGCTTTTCTACAATTCAACGTTTTTTTAAACCCCAACGGGATTTTCCACGACGTGCGGCTACAGAAACCAGGACACGTTACAAGAACGGCACTAAGTTGAAAAAAACTGAAAACATTTGTGCAGAAAAACAAAAAACAAACGAGCGTCGTCAGAAAACGTCTTTGGCTGCAGCATTTGGCAAATAAACAGAGACGTTTGCAGACGGATGGACGGAAAATCATCAGACGCGCACGCACACCCACACGCACACACCCGCACACACACGTAATGTATAAAGGTGTGCGTTAGTGCAAAAGTACAATGGAGGATAATAAAACGAGTGATGAGGATGGTTACCATGGCGACACTCATAACATGCAGGATTTCATCCCAGATGAAATCAAATAAAACAGGCAGCAGGTGTCAGTTTTTGTTTGTTTGTTTTGCTGAAAAAAACAACAACAACAAACGAGTGAAGATGTGAAATGTGTTCGAGTCAACTCAATTTGATGAAATGCAAATTAAAAACCGTGAGAACGAAGAGTCTGGAGCCGCCAACGGCAGCACGTCTGGGTTGTTGACTCTGTGGTTCTGGACCTCACCAGGAGGAGGAGGATGAAGGCGATCAACAGGGAGGATGATTGGGAAAGTTCTGGATCTTGGAGAGCTTTGACTGACTCGGCCCGGTCACCGGTCCGAACAAGTTTCTGTGATCTTAGAAGGTCTGAACAGGTCGGGTTCTTGGTTTGACACAGGAAGACGGGCGGTACCGGCTGGCCTGGCAGTGCGGCTGTCTGATGTGGATTCAGGTCTTGGTGTTGTAGGTCCGGTCCGGTCTCGGCAGCTGTTTTAACGTTGATCCAGGAGGTTTGCGGCTCATCCTGACCAATGGATGGTGCCGTCCTGCGGCCTCTGTGGTTCTGGGTGGACCCTGACCCAGGATTAGTCAGCTGGACTCTTAACAGGATGCAGAATTTTGAGCACAAAGCTCGACGCTCCGAAAGCACAAACCCGTTATCAGGTCCAGTTCATCTGAGCTGGACCGGTCAACATCTGGCTCTGGGTTACGGGTCGGCCAGAACAGGACTGGGTTCTGGAGTTTTGTTCAGTGGGAGCTGGCGCTGGACTCAGGTCGGGCCTGACTGGTGGTCCGTGGAGCTCCGTAGAGGGTCACTGAGGCTATGTGGTTATTCTGCATCACCTGCAGGAAAAGAGCAGGTCAAAGGTCAGAGGTCAGATACCAGTCACCATCACCTTGTCCATCTAACTAATAAACCATCCAACAAACTATTCATTCATCCAACCTATCAACCAAACATCCATTCAACCATCCATCCAACCAAACATCCATCCATCCATCCATCCATCCATCCAACCAACCATCCATCCAACCAACTATTCATTCATCCAACCTATCAACCAAACATCCATTCAACCATCCATACAACAAACTAACCATCCATCCATCCATCCATCCATCCAACCAACCATCCAAACAACAAACTAACCATCCATCCATCCATCCATCCAACAAACTAACCATCCATCCATCCATCCATCCATCCAACCAACCATCCATCCAAACAACAAACTAACCATCCATCCATCCATCCATCCAACCAACCAGCCATCCATCCAACCAACCATCCATCCATCCATCCAATCCACAAACCATCCAACCAACCATCCATTCATCCAACTAACTATTCATTCATCCAACCTATCGACCAAACATCCATTCAACCATCCATCCATCTATCCAACCAAACATCCAACCAACCATCTATCTAAACAACAAACTAACCATCCATCCATCCAACCAACCATCCATCCAAACAACTAACCAACCATCCATCCATCCATCCATCCATCCATCCATCCATCCAACAACCAACCAACCAACCAACCATCCATCCAACCAACCATTCATCCATCCATCCATCCATCCATCCAACTAACTATTCATTCATCCAACCTACCGACCAACCATCCATCCTTCCCTACATCCATCAAACCATCCAGCCATCCATCAAACCATCCACAAAACCATCCAACCAACCATCATACCATCCAACCATCCATCCTCTTTTCAGTGTAAGATTAAAGGGAACTCTTGCCTCTCTTCAGTGGTCAGTAGATTTAGGCAAACCAAAACAGTTTTGCTTTGTTTTTTTTGTCTGTCCTGCATGTATTAGATTTGCCTCTGCTCCAAGATACCTGATCCAAAGGAACAAATCATCCCAACAGCCTGTCCATTCCCACAGAAGCCCTGTAAAGAGCTGCTAATGTGAACCAGGTGGTCTGAAGCAGAAAAGCATCTGAACTCTGCAGGGCAGAGGGTTCTAACACCCATAATACCTCCTATACCTTTAATTTAACATACAGTAGTTTACTTGGTCATTCAGTTAACCAAGAAGCAACAACTTGTTTTTGTTTACAAGTGTGTTGTAATCAGGTCTTTCAGACAAATGGATAACTCTCAGGTACCGTTTCACAAACCTCAAAAATCATCCTCTGGAGCCCGAAGCAGAAGGTAGAACCAAACGGGTTGGTGTTGTTAGCCGATGAAGACCTGTCGAACACAAACATCTGATGAGGAGACTTAATAGAAAAATATTGGAAACATCTCATTTATTGTAAAAATCCAACAATTTGAAGCATTTTTAAGTGTCAACAACATCAGAGGAGCACTGATCTTCAGTAAATTCATCCAAACTGACTGCTCTGCGCACACCTGTACACTTACCTGTGGAGCACCACGGGTTTTTCCATCGGATGACCCAACAACTCTTGAATTTGATCCCACTGGTAGAGAAACACACAGAAAACTTAAAGCCATAAAAACTTCTGTAAACCCTGGTTTCCACAACAGAAGAACAAAATATTAATAAAAACGGCTGATGAAGATAAAATAAAACTTTGATTAAACCAGATTCAAAATCACAACAATAAATTAGGACCTAACCATTGACAGGACATTCTGATAAATCCAACGAGTATCGCATGCGGCACATTATACGCCCATAAACTATTTTACAGCAATCTATAGCAATGGCCTGGCAAAAACATTATATAACATTTCAGCTTGATTTGTGACCTTGACCTTAGAGCTGGGGTGATAGAAAGATTTTGCAACATGGCGTCTAGTGGTGGTGATCAGCACCCAAGTCTGAGGCGATGGTCCTCAGTCAAAAAAGGGTGGACTTTCCTCTCTGGACTGGGAGTGAGGTTCTGCTTCAAGTGGAGGAGTTCAAGTATCTCAGGTTTTATTCACAAGTGAAGGAATGGAGCGTGAGGTGCAGCTTCTGTGGTATTGTGGACTCCGGTCCATTGTGGTGAAGAGTTGAGCTGTAAGGAAAAGCTCTCCATTTACTGGTTGGTCTACGTTCCTACCCGCACATGTGGTCATGAACTCTGGGTAAAGACTGAAAGAACCAGCTCCTGGGTCCAGGTTTAAATGAGTTCTCTCTGCAGGGTAGCTTGAATCTCCTAAGAGATAGGGTGAGATGTTCAGTTTTCCAGACCAGACTTGGGGAGTAGAACCGCTGCTACTCCACATCCAGAGCAGCCAGTTGAGGTGGTTCAGATTTCTGGTAAGGAAGGACCCTGGATACCTCCATAGGAAGGTGTTCTGGACATGTCCAACTGGGAGGAGACCCCAGGGATGACCCAGGACACTGCAGAGAATCTGCCCCTCAGCTGGTCTGGGGACACCTTGGAGTCCTCCCAGAAGAGCTAGAAGAGGTGGCTGTGGACAGAGATGTCTGGACCTCCCTGCTCAAACTGCTGCCCCTGAGACCTGAAGTCCAGAACCAGCAAAAGATAATGGATGGATGGATGTCTAGTGGTGGTACAAACGTATTTCATTAAAGTATCTTGAGTGGACCAGAAGTTCTACGAAAGTTCAAGTATGGAGACTGTACCACAACATGCCCGTCTTCCGACAGGCATATAAAAATAATAAAAACTGATTGAAAAGTAGCTTTTCTTAAAGGAATGCACGTCACCAGCTGCCTCACACCCCAAAGTCTCAAACAAAGACAGTGTGTGATCTGACCGAGCTCAGACTCTGTGGTCAGGACTCTCAGCTGCTACCACACCAAATGTAGCATAATATCTGTAAAAATGACCAAGTTAGAGCCACGTTGGTGTTTTTATTTCCATTTCAAAATAATTCTCAGGCAAATTTGAAGCATTTTACTGAAGCTGATACAAGTTTGTACAAGTCTTTTAGAATACTTCAGCTGTGCAATGCAACTTGTAAACTAGCCTCACCCATAAAAAATAAAAATATAAAATTACACCCCCCCACAATCACTCTCTCACCTTGCTGTAAGTCGTTAAGATGCAATCCTCAGTTTGAGAATCGGTTCCTTCTGAAGTCAAAAACAAGAAGTTAGAGGAGCGTTTGATCCCCCAGTGCTGATGAAACAGCCGACAGGAAACGGTCTCACCTTTTTTGATGACAAGTGGAATCTTGAAGTCACATCGATGATATCTGCAATGAGGGAAAACAAGTGAAAACTGATAAAAATAAAGAAAATCAAAGACAGTTGGTGAAACAATCAAATGTATTTACATATTGAAGTTGTAATGCCCGGGGTAGTTCGTATGGAGGACAAACTTCTTCACCAGGTGAGTGGTTGAGTCGAACAGAATATCCTGAAAAACAGGACAGGCCGGTCATCAGAACCGTCCGAGCAGCAGGCGTCCTCTCTGCTCTGAGATAAAGGCGACTCCAACATGGAGCTGCTTTGTTTAGACGTCAACATTTGCACCAGATCAGTTCAGCAGCTTGTTTCCTCCAACCATGACAAATTATAAGGTCTTAGAAATTGGTTTCTGAGAACACACCATCAGTTGGTTCTCTAACTATATTTCAGATCGAAAGCAATGTGTTCAACATAATGTTATTTCCTCCAGTTATTTAACAGTCAACAATGGTGTACCACAAGGCTCAGTCTTAGGATCCACTCTCTTTACAATCTACATAGATAATGTAGGTCAGAGAATCCCTGATGCATTCTTACATTTCTACGCTGATGACACAGTTGTTTATTGTCAAGCTAAAACAGTTGCTAAGGCTTTCCAGCTTTTGCAATCCGCCTTTGGCATCATCCAGTCAGATTTGTTCCGTCTCAAACTTGTCCTCAACACCGAAACCAAAGGGATGCTTTTTTCAAACAGAAAGTCAGTCCCAGCAGTTCTTCCTCTGATTTAATCCCCAAATGGTGTCCCTATTGAGTTTGTCAATTCCTATAAATATTTGGGTTTCTTGGTCAATTCGCATCTCTCTTTTAAGTTCCACGTGGAAAACTTGGTAAAGAAACTGAAAACTGGGTTGTTTCTGTATTGAATTTTTTTTTTTGATTTTATCATGTCCTGGATGACTGAGAATCTTCACCAGCTTAAACTGGGTTTCTTTTTCAGAAATACATCCTGTCTAACTCTGAATGCTAGGAAACACCTTGTAACTGTGACTTTCCTACAGTGACATTTACATGAACAATCCTACAAGCACCCTGCAGATGCTGGATGCTGTCTATTACGGTTCACTAAGATTCATAACTGGCTGTAACTACTGTGCCCACCATTGCACCCTGTATTCACTGGTTAACTGGACATCATTAGCTTCACCCAGACTCTCTCACTGGTACATTTTCATCTTTAAATCCCTTCTTGGTCTACTGCCTTCATTCATCTCCTCCTATATGTCTTTGCGTGAGTGCAGCTACAGCGTGCACACTCAGGACATTATTACATGCAGTGTCCCCTTTGTGCGGACTGAACTAGGCTAAAGGGCCTTGTCCTACTCCGCTCCTGTTTTCTGGAATAGCTTGCAAAAAGATCTGAAGCTCTCGACATTGACCTCTCTAAGAGGCTTCAAACATCTGCTAAGTTCATGGAAAAAAAAAAAAACGATGCAGACACGTTCCTGTTTTTAGTTTTCTACATCACCTTACAATTCAGCTGTTTTTTTGTTACTGTTTTTTAAAAACACCATTTTATTTTCACTTGTTATTCTCAGTTTGTAAACATCCTTTATGATTGTCTATTGTCTTTGTTGTCATCGCTCTTTGTTAAAATCAGGTCTCTCTTGTTAATGAGTCCCCAAGCCTCAATGGGATTAGCCTGTTTAAATAAAGGTTGAATGAATATATGAGTCAGAATATAAAATGAGGGATGCAGTGGGAAAGTCTGGTGTACTGCAGGGGTCTGAAACCTATGGCTCTGGGGCCACGTGGCTCTTTGGTCCCTCTGTAGTGGTTCTCTGTAGCTTCAACCAAAAACAACATAGAAACAAACATTAGGCCGATGACTCTGAGGGACTTGAACAGTGTTTGTTTGTAGTTTTAATGGTAAATGGTAAATGGAGCTTACTTATATAGCGCTTTCCAGCCCCTTATGGGGGACCCCAAAGCACTTCACAGTACCAGCCATCCA
>JAVCKU010000013.1:26766848-26777408 GCA_032273985.1 Hypsolebias coamazonicus
GTTTACATAGAAAACAACACTGGGATCACTGGAAGTGTTCACATGGAAAACAACACTGGTACCACTGTAAGGGTTTACATGGAAATCAACACTGGGACCACTGGAAGAGTTTATTTGGAAAACAAGTGGGACCACTGGAAGGGTTTACATGGAAAACAACACTGGAACCACTGGAAGGGTTTACATAGAAAACAACACTGGGATCACTGGAAGTGTTCACATGGAAAACAACACTGGTACCACTGTAAGGGTTTATATGGAAATCAACACTGGGACCACTGGAAGAGTTTACTTGGAAAACAAGTGGGACCACTGGAAGTGTTAACATGGAAAACAACACTGGGACCACTGGATGGGTTTACATGGAAAACAACACTGGAACCACTGGAAGGGTTTACATGGAAATCGACACTGGGACCACGAGACTATAACTTGGAGCTATATAAACAAACTGTTTGAAAATCTCCATCTGGCCACATTTTTAACTGAAAACAACTTTTTAATCTCCCTGAATTTTATCATGGAAGCTTGAGTCTAAATTAAACATTCTGAACTAAAACATATTAAAAAAAATCTTTGGATTAAAACGAGACCAATTTATAAAACAATACTAACAACCTGCTTCTGTATGAGTTTAGTGTATTATTTTACATCATCAGCTGAAACTTCACATACAGGGACGTCAGGTATAAATGAATCCGTATGACTAAATCTGACACATTCAAATCACGTGCATGTACTGTACTCATGCTTGATTAATTTTAATTGAATAATTTTAAGTAAAATCAATAAAGGAAATAAATATTTGAAAATCCCATAAGTTATGTTTGTGTCGCTATTAGTGTCAGTAAAACTGAAGACTTTTAAAGACCTTTATGATTTAAATTAAAAGCCTAAATGAAAACCAGTCTTTGTAAAATTATTTCACATGAAGTCCAAATTTGTTACAAAGCTACAACAAACTAGTTTCAGGATAAGAACAAGCAGTGTCTTTTATTAAAAAGTGAGTCCTGCTGACAGGACTGAGGCATGATGGGACTTTGAGTTTAATTAAAACCATCTGAAATCAGACAGAACTACAGACACAAAAACTCACAGCACAAGTTAAAGGACAATGAATAAACTGACAAATTGAGGACATAACTAAACTAACTTTGGGACTTAAAAGGAACAAATCTGGACATTTTAAAGATTTTAAACACAGGAAGGTAAAGCTCAGCACAATGTGGTTCTGTGGTAGATGGGTCAGTCCACCCAGGACCGATGCAGGTTAAAAACACGCTACACGCGTGACAGACACCCCCACTGCTTCATGAGGATGACGGGAACATCATTAGTCTGTAGGAAAACAAAACCAATAAAATCCCCAAACTTCTGAAGTGTTTATGAGGTCTGATCACATGACAGCCGTCCTCTCACCGGATTGGTTGCTCTGTGAGCAGCAACACAACAGGAAGTGAGCATCAATCTTTAATGTGACATTTACCGCAACAGACAAACACACGGACATCTCCTGTTAGACTGAGCCCACTGCCAAACACCCGCTGACGTCTAACTTGAACAATTATCCGCTCGTTTTTCAACCTTAACCTTTGAAACGAGTTCCTCGCAGAGTTTACGGTCACTTCTGAATCAGGTTTGATTTCTGCGCCTGTGAGGCTCCATCCCTCTTCCATCTGCACTTTATTCTTGTTTAAACTAATTTTTTGTGTTCTTTATATGCAACAATGTTCAGTTAGGTCATCTGGACGGTTTCTTTGTTTGTTGAGGTGTTTCATCCTTCATCCAAAGGACTTCTTCAGTCTGAGGAGACTGAAACGGTACCTCAAAAGACAAAAAAACATCTAAAAAAAATCATCTAAGCCCACATCTGGACTCCTGAACTGCATCTGGAGAAAATAAATCTATTCTACAAACTATTTCGAAAAGTCTGAGACGCTTTCAGCTCACACTGAGTTTATATTAAATAAATGTCTCTTATTTGACTAAATATCATCAAATCTTTAAGACAGGAGATAAAAAAAAAACTGGATAAACATGCATAAATCCAAACAAACACAGAAAATTATTTCCTAAATGTTTTCTGAGCTTGTTTTAAAAAAATCATGAAAATAAAGAAAAAGAAAAGTTAAAAAAGTTGCAAAATGAAGCAAAAGAAACACGCCGATTCAAGATGGCCGCCCCAGCCAAATGACCTTAAAAACACAATAATAGCTATAATTCAGTCAATGCCACAGATAATTAGCTAAAATGTAGTCTGGTAGTAAATGAGTAATTCCCATCACATCACCGTTGGTGTCAACACTGTTAGCAAAATATCTCATGCACCACTGACCAGATTTTTATGAAGTATATCCTGGATGTGCGTCAATGACTGACTGGCTTTTAGATGCAACCCAGTCAAGATGGCCACCAGAGTAGAAAACCTTAGCCAACACAACAAAAAGCTTTAGCCAAAAGAACTACATTACACAGAAGCCAACAGTGCTTCTTCTGGGCGCTACTTTCTACCGAAATGGAAGGAAAGTTTTGCAACGCAAAGTCAGAAATAACGATCGATCTGTGAAGCTCACAGAACTGGCAGGAAAGTCGCAAATAATCCTGAAGCTCCATTATGCATGCGCACATCAACCTGGACAGGGAGGTGGACTTCATCGCTGCTGGGTAGGTCTGCTGAACCGGAACAGAGCCTGACCAGAACCGAGCTGCTGGTCTTCAGAGCTGGTGAGTACCCATATAAACTTTTGCAGTACTGTACAGTACATATATGTCTGTTGTTAAAATTACATAGGTTTAAGTTATGAGCATTGCAAGAGTGTGGGAAGGGTTTATAAAGCATTAAAATGTATAAATACTAAAATAAATATAGCGTTCCTATGTCACTGTTTATCACTTATATCATGGTGGTGTCTGGAACATAACCCCCACGATAATCGATGGACTACTCTGTAATGAGGTTAAATCTGATATGGTCATGACCAGCACATACTCTTAGCGTGTTTAACGTTGAGGTCATTTAATGTTATTTTTATCTTTATCTTTCCTCAATATGAAACGTTTGACAGGGGGAAATGCTTTCCCCTCGAGGAATGCTAAGGCATTAAATAAATTATTTTCTCACAGATCCTGAATATTAAAACAGTTTAGCATCATTTAAAAAAGTCTCAGAGAATTAAAAAAAAAATCTCTGGCAACAAAACAGAAACCTTAAAGTAAAAAGAAAATAATTGACTTGTTGGTGTTGTTGGGTATATTAAGGTTTTCTGATCAACTAACTTGTTGTATTAAAATTAAGAAGTTCTACAATATTTGTTCAACCGATGTTCGGCGGCGTGCAACGTACTACTGCGCTGAATCGTTGAGCTGGTACTCCCGGGCGCGGCTGAAGCACTCCTGGATGCCCGAGTCGGCCCACAGGCGCATCATGGCCCCCAGCAGCTCGGCGGAGTAAGGCTCCGTGTCCTCCATACGACTGACCACGTCGCACACCATCTTAGCATCCGCCTGCAGGAGAAAGCACAGGAGGCTAACGGTTAGCTTTCACAGGAAAAAAAACAAACAAAAAAAACAACGGATGGGTCCCGAAAAGGCCCTCCAACTCATCTCTGAGACTTTATTTAAACCTTTGACATCTGGCAGACTAACACCACAACAGAAGTCTTGTGTTATGGCTGGTAGAGCAGAAAGATGCCTGAAGCACGAAGAATAGTAGAAGGTCATGTGAAGGTCAGAAAACAAGTTCTGCATCAGATCTGTTCACAACATGCTGAACTGCATACGACATACCATACATTCATCGACAAACCATCCATCCATTATCTTTTACCCACTTCTTCCATTTTGGACAAGCAAACACCTTATTTAAACTTTGACCTTGATTTGTGACCTTGACGTTAGAGCTGGGGTGATGTGGTTCTATCAGGTTTCATTAAATTATCTTGAGTGGATATGGTCCAGACAAACACAGACCTTGTTTTAATGTTGACCTTGATTTGTGACCCTGACCTTGGAGATGTAGCGATGAAGGTTGTGAGCAGAGCATTGTGATGAGAAGATAAATCCTGTCCTGGCAAAACTCAAAAACATGAGTTCAGGTCCTAACCAGGCAGTTCAGACCTGTACCTGCCTGAAAGACCAGAACATGAAGGTAACGAGTCGTAACACCTGGTCAACATGTGGACCCAGACCTGGGTTCAAGGCAGAACACAGCGGTCAAAAGTCTCTGTGTCTGTCCATTCATCATCCATCCAATCATCCATCCATCCAATCATCCAATCATCCATCCATCCATCATCCATCCATCTAATCATCCATTTATCCATTCATCTGTCTGTCCATTCATCCGTCCACCCATCCCTCCATTGCCCATCCATCATTTTACCATCCTCCTTCCATCCATCCATCTATCGTCCATCCATCATCTATCCATCCCCATTACATCAATCATCCATCTATCTATCCATCCATCATCCATCCATCAGTCGATCTGTCTGTCCATCCATCATCCATCCATTCATCATCTATCATCCTTCCATCCATCCACCCTACTCCCATCATCCATACATTGTCCATCATCTATCCATCCTCCATCCATCATCATCCATCTATCATCCATCCATCTATCCATCCATCCACCATTCGTCTGTCTGTCCGTCTGTCCACCTACCCACCCATCCATCAGTCTATCCATCCTTCTATCCATCCTTCTATCCATCCATCCATCCATACATACATACATTCGTCCATCATCTGTCCATCATCTGTCATCATCCTTCCATCTATCCATCCATCTATCCATCCATCTATCCATCCATTTGTCCATCATCCATCTATCCATCCATCTGTCCATCATCCATCCATCCATCCATCTATCCATCCATCTGTCCATCATCCATCTATCCATCCATCCATCCATCCATCCATCTGTTCATCCATCCATCTGTTCATCCATCCATCCAATCCATTCATCTGGTGTCTACCTTCAGCAGTCTCTGTGTCAGAGGTGGAGGACACCCGGTACAGGTCTCCAGTTCATCACAGAATCCTATAAATCCAGTGAAATGTGAAAACTTGTTTTTGTTCCATAACATTTTTGCTCAGAGTTATATAGTGTCAGAATCTCTGTCCTCCAGTCCACAGACAGTGTTAATGACATCATCCCTGTACTGTATGTAAATATGCTGACTGGAAACACATTCAGGTTCGAGGTGGTTTCAGCTGAATGTAATCAGCCTAAGATTCAGGTAAAAACACTTCCTGGGCTGAAACCTTTCGCACCACAACGTTTCAGAGTCCTGCCTTGATTCAAGATAATACTCTGTTAACACCTGACCTCTTAAGGTAGGTAACTCCTGCACCTTTCTTTTCCTGTTTTGTTGGAATCAATTTTTCTCTCTCTGTGCTGGAAACAATAATTCCTGCTCGCAGTGATCAGCCCAGAAAACACCAACGCCCTGACCTCTGACCTCTTTTAGAGACTGCTGTCTCCTTTAACTCCTCAGATGGCCTCCATCCAAACAATACAGCGACCTCAGACATCTGCGATAATGACCTTTAAACAAAGAGAAGGTGAAACTGGAAGAGCTCATCTTCTCAGCCAGGTAAGGTACACATGCGGCTCTCGGTTCAGTGCTATCAGAACCATTGCATTATTTTGATCATGTATGTTAAAAATGTTTTGCAAATAAATAAATAAATAAACATGTAACTTGATCTGCTGCTGTTACCTTTACACATACACAGTACAGTATACAAATATGCATTTAATAACGTAAAAACACAGGTGGCAGAAGCTGCAAAGGTTGTGGTAAAATCTTGAGGGTTTTGTTCAAATGAATGCTGAAGATCAGAAGATGCTCTGTAGCTGAAAGCACGAGTTCTCCCACACAGTAACATCAGCCGAATAAACAAAACCTTTCGCCTCGCGGAGCATCAAATATCCAGAGTACGTCTGAGTCAGCAGGTTTAAGATTTACACCACAGAGTGAGACATAAAGATTATCTGACAGATTAAATTATACAGCTGCTGCTGGAAACCTGAAGGATTAAACAAAAACAAAATCAGAAACGCGAGCCGACGACAGCCGATAAATCCGAGCGGGAGCAGCTTTAAACCCACGTTACGCCGCTGTCACCCCAACAGTTCATCTTGTAGGTCCAGGCGGAAGAGGTCAGCACAGCAGAGTTAGAACCAGAACCAGTTTCAGATTAGTGAGGTGGAAACTACAAGAACTGAAGTCCTGATTTATTCCAAGCAGACGCTGGATGTGACCATCTGGATTAATTGAGCTGGACCCGAACACTCGGGAGTCCAGCAGCTGAACCAGGTCTGACAAACACACAAGGTTCTGCGGCACAGATCCAAATTTTGATAGCTGCTCGTTTGTTCGGATTAAACTCTTTAACTTGGCTTGTTTTGTTTGATGAAAAAGAACCAGCCTGCAGAGCTGGGTCAGAACCGGACCGGTTTGTTCATATGGTGGCTAAAAGACTGGCTTTTAAAGGAGCTGCTCCTCTTTCTCCTCCTCTGTGGGTCTCTGCAGCCCCTCATCAGACAGACCTCCTGCAGTCACTCAGGTGGAGCTCACTGGGCTGAGCCTCCAGGATGTCTACAGATTTTCTTTAGATTGTGTACAGGGTGCCTCACACCTTTTTCATGGTTCTCGGCCTCCTCGCTTGAGTCGCAGGTGTGTGCAGGTCCAAACGTTCAAACAGTGTGTGCAACAAGGTTTCCCTCCCACCAGTCCCAGAGTCATTGAAGGTGTCTCCAAATGGTTTTTACACTCCTGCTCCACAGCTCTCCTGACAGAAAACATCCAGGCCTAAAATCCACAGAGATGATACACAAGAACTAAAAACTGCTCCCAATCTGCCTACCTTCATTTAGAAAGTGTACTCCAGGAGATTAAATCCTGCATGTGGGGGGGGGGACTGCTGAACTGGGTACAAAGATGACTGTGAAGGGGAAAGATATGACACGGCACGTTACACGTGAATGTAATTACTGGTAGTCTCCCAGTGAGTCCCAGCTCAGCGGTCCAAACACCTCTGCCTTCTCCCTGTCTTTGTCCCTAATCTCTCTCCTGTCCTCGACCTGCACTTGTCCCTCTGTCCTTCATGTCTCCTTCCACCTGAGCTGCTGTCTGTTTTGTTCTCTGCATCACGTTACTCCTCATTCTCACTTTCTCAGGATCTGTTGTCGTCCCTTCCTTCCGTTTTATCTCACTGTCCTTTCTTTGGTCTCTATTTTTGTCTCTCTGTCCTGCTCTGTTTGTTAGCAAAATATGTAAAGAACCAGAGGACAAACTTTATTCAAAGTTTCACAAAGCAATCATTTGATGTGCATTTACAACAAATTTACTTTTAGAGCCAACCTGATTAAAGATGGCTGCCACAGCTAATCAACCTTTGAAGATTATTATTGTTTGAACTGATTGTTTGAAAAAAGGGGCAGATATAATAAGAGTTTTTTTCTTCTTTCTGCTACCTTTCATTTTTTTAAATATTTTGTATGTTATCATTTATGAGATTGCTTGGTATTGTATTTAAAAAAAAAAAGAACAAATAAACTAAACTAAACTAAACTAAACCTTATCATTGAACCTTTATTTACGCAGGTTAGGCTCATTGAGTCACGGAGGTCAAATACAAAAATGATTGTAGCTCAGTCATTTTTATAGATAATAAGCTAAAACTGGTTGCGTTTGTAGCTGAGCACTGAATGATCATTGTTAAAGGCAGCAGACAGTTTACTGAATTGTATTTGGTAAATGTAAATAAAAAAATCGAGTCATGAACAACAAAATGCCATCTTTACATAAAAACGTAGAGGTGCAGCATTGAGGACAAACAGGTGTTTTTAATGTGTCAAGTAGAGTTCCATTTAGCATGACATTTCTAAAACATCAAGATTTATTGCTTCATTTATTAGTTTTTTTTTTCTTAATGACAAATATATTCTGTCCCACAGTTCTTTTTATCTGCAGGATTCAAGGCAGGACTGAGCTGCTTTCACTGAAGCTTTATTTGTCCCGCATCAACAAGCGAAGAGGGGATCTGTCAATACCCTCTGTTCGGCCATGCATGTTGTGAGCATGATGAATTAAAATAACTGAGGTACCGACTTCCTTTTTCCTTTTGGTGTGGCTGCATGTAGGTGTAAGAAAGGTCACTACAGCAATATCACTTGAAACTATGCTTTCTAGTTTTTACATTGCTTAACAGTACAGTATATGCTTCTTCAAATAATGGGGGTGAGCGAAGATTAATCTATGGTGGTCAAGGCCGCAATTGCAATAAAGTGGATAAAATTGCTCCCTCCACTTGCTAGGATACGTCACTCAGCGCTGCCTTGGACAGGCCAAAAAAAAAAAAAAAAAAAAAACCTTCTTCTGTATTTTTATGTTATAACCCGGATGAGCCCCATTTGTGTTATGAACCATAAGTCTAGGAGTGACTCACAGGACACAACATATGTAATTCAAATTGTAATGTTTAAATGAAATATTTTAATACAACGATCCCTCACCTATTATGGGGGTTACGTTCCAGAGACCCCCCATGATAGGTGAAAATTCACGAAGCAGCGGCGTTATATTCATTTTATTATTTATATATATTTGAAGGCTTTATAAACTCTTCCCAAACTCCTACAAACCTTCCTTGCCCTTAGGTTTACCCTTTGTGCAGCGAAGCACTGAAAACTTTATTCCACAGTCACCTGCTGTGTGGGACTCACCCAGGTCTGTATTAATTGCACTGAGACTGAGAATAGACTCCCAAATAGCATATTTTCTTCAGCCATTTTAGGAGCCGTGGAGGATGAGATTCCTCTGGTGGAGGGAATTCTGAGACTCTGTGGAGGCTGAGGTCCAGAGGAAATGTGCGTCTGTGAAACAGCCTCACTCAGCCAGTGTGACAGGCGCTCAGACAGAGGAAGTCCCTGAGACTGATCTCTGAAGCGCACAGACACAGAGCGACGTGATGCAGCCGTGCGTGCGATGTAGCAGGAGGGTCCGAGCAAAGGGCAGAGAAGATGAGAAGTAGCTTCCTCCGCCACTTGCACAAGCGGTAGTGACATAGTATGGCAACAGTATGTACCGCAAACCCCCGCGATAGAGCAAAAACTGCGATACAGAATTGGAAAAAACCTGCAATACTGTGAAGCCGCAATAAGTGAATCACAATAGTGCGAGGGACGACTGTAAACACAATCAACTGAACAGAAAAGGAGAATGGGAGCTTCAGCTTAAATGAACAAAAGAGGGAGAAGTCCCGAACCAGTCAGATGTCGACCATCTGATTCAGGCCGCTCTCCTCACCCTACGATCCAAGATTTAACCCTACAACCAAAATCTGCCATCATGTACTGCTTTTCCTCGTTTAAAATTCCAACTGTTTGTGGTGCAAACCAACATCCCAGCCTGAAGTCAGCGTTGTTCCACGAGTCTGTAGAAAACCTCTCACCAGATCTCCTCAAACCTGGGTGTTTCTGTAAGAGCCAGAGCCCAGTTGTCTCATGCTTCATGCAGCAATGCAGCAGAAAGAAAACAACAGAATCCTAACTTCCCTGTTAAAGATGGCGGCGTGAGACCCTCCTCCCCCATCCCTCCCCCTACAGCGCAGTGAGTTGTGTCCTTGAAGAAGTGCAACGGAGACAGAGTCCGTGAGCCACATTTAAACGCTTCTCTGCAGTCTGCTCTCTACAACCTGGAAGTCAGGGAGTAAGAGACACAGGTGTGTGGTTACCACGGTGACCACAACGAGGCAGCTTTAACCCTTTTCTTCAGTTCACACATCAACGTGTAGGCTGTTTTCTGAGCTTAGATCATTATGAAGCTGACGTTTGACCAAAAGCCCATCAGAAATGTTTTGAATGTTTCCCGTGAGTCTGACGTTAGACTTCGAAGGTTTCGTGCTCCGAGAGACGGCAGTTGAGACATCTGAGTCCACTGTAATGTTCTGATCAGTGGGACCAAGTGTTCTGTGAACAAACATGATGTTGAATCGAACGTTTAAACCGAGGTCAGTGTTGAGGAGGCGCTGCTGTAACGATGAAAAGGCCAAACTGGGAGCTAAGAACGTGACAAAAGATAAAAAGTTTAATTTTCGTCTTTAAGCACAATTGTTTTGTGTGCATTTGGTTTATTCAAGAAACAAGAGGAAAAACTTCTTCCTTAAAGCAAAGTTTAAACTGAGGTCATGTTCTGCTGAGTACAGAATGTCAAAGTAAAAATAAATAAATAAATAAAAAACACAACACAAGATCTGGTGCCACTACAAAATCTCTTCCAACTCTGCGGCTACAGCACCACATTTTAACAAAAAGACTTTGGACATTTTTTTAATTGGTTGATGGAGTTTAGCTGTAGTGGCCATCTTGAAATGCACATTAAATTATTTTATTGTAATCTGTCCTTTTCTAATGTTAAATTAAAAATTTGGTAAATTATAAATCTCCAAAAATACTGAAATGTATATACTGTACAGGTAATCCTCGGTTTACGACCTGCTCTGTTTACGGTTTTTCGCGTTTACGTCACCCTCCCAGTGACGTCATCC
>JAVCKU010000013.1:26786812-26797070 GCA_032273985.1 Hypsolebias coamazonicus
AAAAGGGCCTTCTCCTACTCCGCTCCTGCTTCCTGGAATATCTTGCAAAAAGATCTGAAGCTCTCGACCTTGACCTCACTAAGTGGCTTCAAACATCTGCTAAGTTCATGGCAAAAACCAATGCAGACATGTTCCTGTTTTTTTTTTTTTTTGTACAGGTATTTTACATTGCTTTACAATGCATCTGTTTTTGTTTCTTTTTTTAATTTATTTTTTTGTTTTGGTTTTTTAAATACCATTTCTTCCATTTAATTTTTCAGTTTATATGCTTTCTTTTATGATTATCTACTGTTGTCATTGTTGTCTGTTGTCATCATTATTTGTTTAAAACAGGTCTCTTGTAAATGAGTCCTCGAGGCTCAACGAGACTTACCTGTATAAATAAAGGTTGAATGAACAAGGAAGAATATAGTTTTACAATTTGTACAAGCAATGAATTCAAAAACAGACTGTCATTTAAAAAAAAAAAAAAAAAAAGGGTCTCATAAAATGTGGCCGTGTGGCTCACTGGTCACAAGCTGACAGTCACAGCCCAGTGATACTGCCTTTACAATGAACTCATGCTGTATTTGATTATCCTCCGTCACGCAGCCTCTGTCTATCCATCTGTGCATATTGTAGTTATGATAACTTTGGGGAAAAAGTGAGGTGCCCACTTCCATTTTGGAGTGTAGCTGCATCCATGTGCAAAAGGTTCCTATCCAAAATTGGTCTGGCTTGTCAAAATCCAAGATGGCTGCCACCATATATAACGGCACTAACATAATTTGAGGAAACCGTTTTATAGTTTTCATACCGATTAAAGGCAGTGGTGCGCAGTTTGCTAATCTGCTAACAGTTAATAACGGAACTAAATTTTCATTGCGGTCTAGTTTTAGCTACTGTTAGCGAAATCAGCTTCCGCTAAATTAGGTTGCAGCTAGAGGTCCGGTCGTCCCGGTCTTGTTCTTTTGGGACCACGGGTGTCTCTATTTGGCCAACACGGTGAAAGTTCTGTAAAACCTGACGTGGCGCTCTGAGACCAGAGGTCCAGTAAAGGATGGAAGTGTTTTCAAAAGAACAATCTGAACATAAATCAAAAAGAGTATAACTCTTCCTGACCAGCCTGGACTCAAACACCGACCACTGAGCTACAGCGCCCTCAATGAATAATTGAAGAAGTTTAATTTCTTAGCAGCTAAAACCAAATAACCAATAGTTTTCTTAATAAGAATTAGGTCATTAAAGACAGACTGAAACTAGAAATTATGTTTGATTTATTGTGTTTTTGCAAACGTCACTTTGCTCCTCAGACTGGGAGCAGCTGAACCACCAGGCGCCGGCCCCTCAGCTCTGCTTCTCATTATTCCTCACACTCACACTTTTATCTTCACACCTACTCCCCTGAACACACACAAACACACACCGCCCTGTGCCGCTGGGTCTTTATCTGAGGCCTGCTCGCCGGCACCGCTCGTCCTGACGCAACTCGCACACACAAACGCACACACCGATCCGTGATTGGCTCTTTTTTTTAATCTCGAAGCTGCTTTCGCTCACTTTGGGCTCCTCGTCGACAGACCTCTTGGTCGTGACGAAGTGCACGCTGACCGACTGACTGTCTGTCAACACCGCCTGGGCCGAGTCACTTACAGGACCGACCTGTGTGTGTGTGTGTGTGTGTGTGTGTGAGGCTGAGGAGAATGTTGGAGCAGGTGCAACAACTGAAGTAAAGAGAGGGAATAAAATGTGATGTGTGATAATGGGCATGAAACAAGAGGGAGATAATCAGGAAGTAGAATCTATAAATAGATGAGGGTGACAGGAGTACAGTCCCCACACTGACTACACACACACACACACACACACACACACTGGCATCAGCTGCTCCATTTGCTTGTCTTCACACGTTCAGGTCAAGAAGCGACATCCTGAACGCACAAACTCTTACACACGCACGTGCACGCACACACACGTACGTGCAGCTCTAATGTAACCCAGCTCTCGAGCTGCGCCTCGGCAGGTCTGCAGTGACGGCCGATCACTCCGGTCCAAACCAAACATCAGTAATCGAGATTCTTCACTCGTTGGTTCTGATCCGACGTCACTTGGGCGTCTGCAGGTCGAGGATGCTGCAGCTGGACCACATCACTGGACTCCGCCTCCCCACCCCTGCCTGATCCAGGATCCAGTTCCAAGTGTTTTAAAGAGACTGGTTAAAAGTTGCAGCAACTTGTTTTGCGTGAACTTCTGCGCCGTCAGTCCAGTTGAGCACCGAAGTCCACAGCAGCTGTCCCCAAGTCCAGGACCAGAACCAGAGAGGGCAGAGCACATCTGGCGGCAGGCCCAACTTTTTAAGTAAAAGCTACCCAGAACCATCGTCGTCATGATGAAACACTTCTCTGGTTTCTGACTGAGCAGAACATCGTAGCTTTTTAAAAAAAAAAAAATCTACAGTTTCATACCGAGGCGACGGCGTCGACTGCGATCAACCCACGTTCGCCTCCTCCTCCTCTGTCGGCACCGTCATGGAAACAGGTGTGGGCGTCACGAACAGCGAGAACACAACTCGACGAGGCGAGGACGTCGCTCGGCTGAGAAAACAGCAACGAGCTAAAACAAACGGCGTTGTGCACACATGCAGACGTCTCATTTCAGCTGATGTTTGTTCTTTCACCGCGGCACGTTGTTTCTGATAAAGAGTCGTTTGAAAAACTGACCTTTGTTTGGCTAACTGATAGCCTAGCCTGGTTGAGGACTTTGGCCCTTTTTTCCCTAAACTGAGCTTCGAAGTGAAGTCACAGCTGATTGATAAACATTTGATAGAACGCTGCTTCAAAAATCTCCAGACTATCACTTTAAATACTCATTTATCCACCTTCTTTATATGCAGGCTGGCAGGGAGCTTGTGTCCATCTCCAGGGTTCACTGGGCGAGAGGTGGGGGACACTCTGGACAGGACGTCAGTCCATCACAGGGACACAAACGAGACAAACCATTCACACTCTCATCATTCATAACAAGAAAACCCTTCCCCCTCGGCCTTCTGTTTTTATACGAGACCACTTCAGGGAGTCCATGTTGAGGCTGACCTCCCGTCTGGCACATCCCAGACGTCTCCTAAACGAGTCCTCTGAAGTCAGGGAGGAGTCCTCTTGGATCCAGATTTGGTCATCTGCTGATGAAGAGCCTCGCTGCCAAGAGGCAGTCTGCTCCACCCGGGTGCAGCAGGGATGTTAGGATCTGCCTGCACACACGTGTAGACCAGGGCAGACAGGACAGCAGGATAATTACAGTGGAGGGGGACCTCAATAAATCTGTCTGCCATCAGCTCTCTGCCTCTCTGTCACCTGGTATCTCTATCTGCCTCCTTCCTCCTCCTCCTCCTCCTCGCTCTGAAGTCTTCAACCCAACGCTGCACTTTCTTCCTCCGTCAGTGGGTTTCAGCCACCGCCTTGTTCTCTTCTTAATTATTTCACCTGTTAACTTCTCTCCTCCTGCTCCACTTCACGTTCCATCCTCGATGAAGTATTAACTAAAAACTAGAGAAACTGAATTTCCTGTGAAAATGCAGTGTGAATGCTTATTGGAGAAGAACTTGCTGAAAAACAGCTGAAATTAGCAAAAGAATAGCTGAAACGTGGCTGAAAAGGCAGAAAAACGTTTAAAACTACCAGAAGGCAGTAGAAAGAGCTATTGGCTCAAAAAAATGTGGAATTAGCTGAAAAAAGCTAAAATGAGCATAAATCAGCTAAAATAGTAGCTGAAATAGTTGAAACTAGGAGAAATTTTTTCTGAAAGGGCATAACAAGCTGAAATGGCCAGAAAGAAGTTCATTAGACTGAAGTGAGCAGAAATTAACTTGAATTTAACTGAAAACAGCTGAAACTAGCTAAAAAAAAATCTACAAGGTAGCTGAAAAGGTAGAACAAGCTTAAAGTAAAAGAAGAAATCAGAAAAAACATGTTTAGCTAATTAGGCTGAAAGAAGCAGAAATTAGCACAAAGAGTGGAAATTATCTGGAAAAAAAGCTGAAATTAGAAAAAAAAAAAGAATTCAGCTAAAAAGTAGCCACAAAAACAGAAAGACGCTTAAATAAAAAGAAGGAAGTGGAGAGAGCACATTTTTGCTGAATTAGGCAGGAAAAAGTTGAAATGAGTGCAAAAAAGTGGAATTAGCTGAAAAAGCTAAAATTAGCATAGAATGGCTGAAATGATTGAAACTAGCAGAAATACGCTGACAGGAGCACAACAAGCTAAAATTAGCAGAAATAAGTGAGAAGAAACACAAATACAGTATGTTGTAGTCAGCAGAAAGAATCTGAAAGGAGCACAAAACAGCTGAAAACAGCAGAAAGTAGCTGAAAGTAGCTGAAAAAAAGTTTATATTTGCACAATGAAGCTGAAAGAAGCTGAACCAGAAGAAATTTTGAAAGGAGCAGTAAAAGGTTGTAAACAAATCTAAAGATTTGAAGGATGTAAAATGAGCTCCATTCAAAAAGTGGCAGAAAAGGCGAAATATTTTAAAAAGCTAAAGTTGCACCAATACCAAAAGTCATAGCAGGATTGTCCTGAAAGAGCTGAACGTTTTGATTTATGATCTGTTGAAATCGTTTGAAAATTGCGGGACGAGAATCGCGCCGAAAAACTTGCGTAAGAAAAATGGATCACAATAGCGTGGATGCTTCACAAACGTTCACACAGTAACACTCACACACTCGTCCCCCAGCAGCTGACTCCTGCACAGACCCACAACAGCCAGGTGTGAGGACGCTAACACAACTGCTGCCTCGCTAATGGCTCGTAACGTTACACTGAAGCTCTGCCGCTTAGCTTCACTTCCTGCTCCATTTGTTTTCTTATTTGTTTCAGTTCGAGGCATTCAGTCATCTACCCTTCTTCAGACCTAAACCTCAACAGTCTGTTAGCAAATATCTCAAGACAGTTGGTTTGAAAGGGGACAGAGGCCTGGATCGTCCCTACAACGAACACTGACTTTAGCATACTCTGAATTAGAGATAATTAGGTAAAGTTTATGAGATTAAAACATATCAGATACAGTCGCTGTGGCAGCCATCTTGGATTGAAGCTCTTTAGAAGGAAGGCAGTGGGCGATATGCATTCCTTCAAGGAATGGCTGGCCTTTAATTTATCATAGCTCCAGAGAGAAGGTTTGAAGCAACGACCAACTTATTTTAACTAACGTCTAGAGCCTGGAAATGCAGCAGAAGGATTAAAAACAAACAGCAGCAGCTTGTTCTGCAGACTGGAAACAACAGAAACCCAAAGACGCTTCACTGCAGAAAAATGCAACTCAAAGAACATTTAGGTTTTAATGCAGCGTTTAGAGGTTTCATCTCATTTTGCTTCTACGCTGAACTCTGCTCACTGACGTCATCATCTCTGAGGTCTGTTTTTAGAGTTTCTTAAAGTCTATAAAAACCCTTCAAAAACCTTAAAAGTCTGGAACGTTATCGAAGATTTTTCTGCAGTGACTAAAAGCATTAGATCACTCTGAGTCCTCGATAAGATCAGCATCAGAGGCTTCATGTCCAGGGTCAGACCTACAGATGAATAATCAGAGCCACAGGGAGGGACGTTGGTTTAATCTGATCACCTCGGATATTAATGTCAAAACATAATTACAGTATTCAGGTTTCTGTCCTCTCCTAGTTTAATCTCTGAGGAAAAGAGGAGAACCCCGTTATCGATTGAAATGAAGGAATGCCAAACGGCACCGACCAGAATCAGTCCTGGAAGTCATTCCCTCCTTTAACAAAAACTGTCGGTGACCTGAGTGTTTTCTTCAAAAACAGTTCAGCTGCTCTTGAACAGCGTCAGAAGCCTCCTTACATCCTTTAACAAAATGTGGCGCAGACAGCACATCGTACACCCGTCGACAAACCGTTATACAACCATCTATAGCCAAGGCTTAATTTGAGCCGGATCCTGCTGGAACAGGATCCGTGAAGTCTTATTTTGACAGGGTGCATTCCGGTAACTGTTTGCTAGGATCCTGCTTGGATCCAGTAACTCTGAAGCTTACTAATAGTAAAGTTATGGGCAAATATGACTGCCTTGAATGAATAAAACTTATATTGGATATGTAAACTGAAAATAATTATACAAACACTCATTTTAAACACAACAGCATACGAGCAGCCTCTTCAAGTTGCATTTCCGCACCTACCCTTGAATAAAATCTCCGCCCCTAAAAGAGTGGTTGGGGTGGGTGCTGAGCTAACCATGCATTTGTACATGGACAGGAGCCCACAGCCACAGGGAGGTGTCTGGAGGATTCACATGTGGAGATGGACAACAACGAGCAGGGACAGAGTCGAGGGGAAGGGGGGTGCTTGACAGAAGAGGAATATTTACAAATGTAGGTGAACATACATGTTTAATAATCCATTAAAATAAACCAACATGCAGGAAATCACATCTACTTTATTAAAAAATTTCTGGGGTAGGACCCTCAGACCTTGGACCCCCAGAGGCCCCCATCCCCAGTTTAATAATCCATTAAAATAAACCAACATGCAGGAAATCACATCTACCTTATTCAAAATTTTCTGGGGTAGGACCCCCAGACCCTGGACCCCCAGAGCCCCATCCCCGGCCCGCCCACCGTTTGCATTACGGCATTGGCCGGTTTACAAATAAAGCCCCGTCTATAGCAATGGGCTAAACTAAACCTATAGATTGTATAACCTTTGTGACCTTGACCTTAAGGCTGGGGTGAGGAAAATATTAAGCCACATGTTTTCTAATGGTGGTAAATATAGATTAAGTTTTGTTAAATTATCTTGAGCGGATCAGAGATTGTGACCTGGACGAAAGTTTAAAGAGATGGAGACTAGACCATAATATGTCCATCTTTTGAGAGAGAATAAAGAAACCCCAGAGCTAAAGTTCAGTATGGAGGAAAGTTTTGAGAAAAGTTCTTCTGCAGTCTTAAATAGAACCGGTTCTGTCCAGCAGCAGAACTTTCTGCGAAAACGAGGAAAACCTGCTTTTATCTCAGATGCAAAATACCACAGAGACGGCAGACATTTTAGCAAACGTCTTTATATTTGGCCAAAGTCGTCGAGTAGAATCTAGAGCAATGGATCTAAATATGTAATTATTGCAGCCCACTGCCATGAAAGGCGGGCGATCAGCTGACTGTGTGTTTGTTTATCTCAAGAGCCTCTGGGTGGATTTTAATGAAACTCTCATTGGATATACATCGACCACTAATTGGAGTCGATCTGATTCAAGATGGTCGCCATAGCTAAACAACTTGAGCAAACGCAAAAAATGGTTAAAACTCAGATAATCTGAAAGATACGGAAATACAACTTGGTGTGGTAGTAGCTGGGAATCATCTCTAACACACACTTAAAATGCTAACTAATCCTCTGGCATGCTTGTTTACAACTCGTTTGAGTTTTGTGTTCAAGTTGAAAGTAAAATAGTAAAAGATGACGTTCAAAGACCGTCTGAAAGGCACAAGCTCAAGGTTTTGAACCAGAACTAGGCCACTGTGTCTGCGCTGAACACGGTGAGAAAATTAAACGAAACGATGGGATGAAACAAGTCTGGCCAACACCGATGATGGAGCTGGTCAGTGAGGAGGAAGTGAGGTTTGTGTCAAGGGAATTTAGATAAATGTTATGGATGTTTATCAGTAATTAATGTTAAATTAATGTGTGAGTTAGAGAGTTGCTAAGTCTCCTCAGAGAGGAGCGCGCAGGTAGGCCTGTCACGATAACAAATTTCACTGGGCGATTAATTGTCAGAAATTATTGAGATAAACGATAATATTGTTTGAAATTTGACAAGATGAAATGTTGGTTAATTTATTTTGAGTATAGTACCTTTTTTGACCACCGGATGGCAGTATAACACTGTTTGAACTGAAGGATGGATGGTGAGGGAGTGAGCTGCGCGTCTCTTTAAGAAAAATGGGAGGGAGGCCCCTTGACGTGACATGGGCCGTCTCTCCTTCATCGTTTTCAATTCTCAAAATGGCGGACGCTCAGTGTGGTTTGAGCTCTTTAGCATAGCATTACTCACACAAAGCTTTTAATAAATAATAAATAAATTATCAATTAACATGTTCTCAGCTTTTTTTTTTTTTTTCAGAGAAAAACAACTTTTTACACGAAGGCACGAGTTTCAACTGTGAATTTTGGAGCTTCGACAAGACAGAGGTTTTTTTCCCCAAGCCTGTTAGCTTAGCTCATAGCTTAGCTTCTCAGTATAGCTGCTTTTAGTGAAGAGAGAAGAAAAGAAGAGAAGCAATAAAGTCGATAAATGAAAATTAGGTCGATAATTTTTATTTATCATGCGATTAATTGATATATTGTTTATCGTGACAGGCCTACCCGCAGGCACACCTGATAAACTCCAAGGTGAGGTCGTCTTGAACTCACCTCTGTCTGACAAGTGTGTATTATAAAACACTTCCTGCCTCACTGTCTGGTGCAGATTCTTACTGACGAGGCTCAAAGCATGTAACTTCTGTACATCTGTGACAGCTTCCTCCTGACGTCTACCCTCGCAAGTAAACTGGGCTGAACAATCTTCTCCTGTCATGTGAGCTCCTTTATTTAATTAGATGATGAAAATATATTTACTTATCCAACAGTTTGGACCTTTAGTATTTGCGTAGGAGAGAGGATTCTGCTCACTCTAAACTTGAGGAGTTGATGGTAAGAGTGTTCTTCTGTGGGTCATTTCAGGACCATGTACCGTCCACACCGGAGTCTGATGGCGGTCGCAGTGAACTTATGAACTGAACGACCTCCCTGATGACTCATAACTGAGCTTTAAGACCTGCAGCGTGAGCGCAGCCTCGGTAAATACAAAAACACAACTGGTTTCTTTAAGACGACGTTCACGCTGCAGGTCTTAAAGTGGACTTCAGATGTTTCTTCCAGGTCGTTCGCGTTAATCTTCAACGTGACCTCCATCTGAGTCCAGGGTGAACGGTCCACGGTTCTGAAGTGACTCGCAGAAGAAGGCGTGCCGTCACACAAAGCATGCTGCGTTTACAGGAGGAAACATGGATGCTACACGCTAGCATCAGTTAATTGGTTCTGAAGTTTTTGTGCAGTCAGAACCGAATAAATTATTATCTGACAGGCTTGGTTGGTCCAGTGTCTTCATTAGATCTTCCAGCCTGCTCCAGTTTAATCATGCCATGTTGTTCCACTTAAAGAAGATATAACCGCAGGAGGGTTCTTCTGCATTCACACAGTGCACAAGTTGTCATTTATTAGCATTTCGGCACCAATTTAGTTGTGATCGTAACGTTTCTCCTCTCCTCCAGCTCCAAGCAGAACCCACAGCCGTCAGCTGACTCTGTATCAGCTGAGCCGGGTCAGAGGACAAAGGGTTCCTGTGTCTCACGCTTCTCAGAACCGACATCAGGTCTGCCAAAAAAGGTTTAATGCAAAAATAAACACTCGTGATCACGCCGGCACACACACACATGCAGACGCAGAGCACACAGTTTCATTTAACAAAAGAGCTTTGTGTTTTTTAAAAGAAGGCCTGATTAGTGGGCAGACCACACACAGCCACGCTGCTGAGAGACACACAAGGTTCAGACATGATGTGAAACAAAAGCATCAACAGGCCTGGTCCTCAGCGGGCTTTCTCACTTGGAAAATCAGCCAACGCATACAGGTGTGTGCGCTGGTTACAACATGCCTGCTCAAAACGTCTGCCATGAAGCGGGCTCACAGAGCACAACACTGAGACAACGGAGTGATGCCATCAGGACAGTAGAGTCCACCGTGATGGACGGCTAACACCTGCATGTAAACACAATTAGATAATGTTGTCAGGTGAAGCCGAGGGTGTGACCAAGAACGGCACAAACTGATGATGTTTGAACTCGGACTTTGAGTCTCCGGCACGCTGAGCCTCATGGGCCAGCTCCTTAGGAAGCAAGCCAAGACCCTGGACTTCAGACCCTGGAAGTCCACTGGAGGCGTGTTCAGTGACCCAGTCTGCTGTCAAATGGAGAACCAAGTCACCCCCAGGAGACGGGAGGGTGGACCCTGAAAAATAAGAGCTGAGCAAACTGGTTGATCCACTATGAGAAGATGAGCTTATAAGGCCTTGTACACACGTAGCCTGGTGTTTAAAAAAACGAATATATGTGCAAAAAAATATTGCCGTCCATACATGTTCGTATAGAGAAAATGATCGTCTACAATGAACCCGGTGATTTTCACCACAGAGCGTTGTAAAGAATACGCCCAACCCATAGGAGGCAGTGTAGTGCA
>JAVCKU010000013.1:26813966-26827409 GCA_032273985.1 Hypsolebias coamazonicus
GAGTCCTTGCCTGCCAGCCTGCACCATTGGGTTCACCAGCACCAGCCTTTTGTGACACTACTTTAATGATCATTAAAGCTGGCGTCTTAAAAAGAAGGTGCTGCCACCTTAATCAAATGTTTTTTTAACAACATTTTTCCAAAATGCAAACATCAAGTCCAATAAACACAAACAAAAATGTCATTTTTAACCTTTATTTGAATGAACCACTTACATTTTTCATACAGAAGTGGAACACATGTCGAGTTTCAGACTGTAACAAATACACTTTAGTCTTTGCAAAAAAAAAAAAAAAAAACCCAACTAAAACAGTTCACATTTTCAGCCATTTGTGACCCACTTCCAAACCATCCAAGCTCTTAGATCATTCCTGTCTTTCCTGACATCAACAGAAAGTGTTGCTGCTTGTCTCCTTTTGCTCTGCAGAAACTGATCAGTAAGCAGATTTATTCATGATCCCTGATCGTGCAGAGGTGCTGCAGGATGCCAGGCTTTGTCACGAGCAAACGTCTTTTCAATCCTCGAACAAAAACACTTCCTTATCTGTCTGCAGTCCCGACAAGCAGAAGTCTCAATAATACACGTCTTTTCATTCCCAGTGAAAAAGTTAAAAACAGAATAAATTAAACACAACAGCAACTGAATGTGCAGATTCATCACTCTGAAAAAGAATATTGCAAAGAACAAGAATGTAATTTATACTGTTAGCTATCTTACAGCTGTCATTTTTAGTGCAATTTCACTTGTTTCACACAATAGATCACGTTTTGACCTTGTTCAGCCAGAATCCTCCAGTGTTGGGAGGGTTCAACACAGAAATGTTCCCCTGCAGGACGAACTCTCTGCATCAGGGAGCCTCCAGAATGTCTCACTTCCCTTGTACAGAGGTTCACCACCTTGCCACTTGAATTTTGAACATGTTCAAAAAGATTGAGGAAGCAGAATTTCTTTCAAAATAGTCCCAAAACATTTGCAGGTGTCTTAAGCCCTTCTTAGTCCAGTTGTGTAAATTCTAGAGCTGCATTTTGACTTCTCCTTATGACAGAAAACATCTGAGGTTACAGCCTAGATTGACCAGAAAACCATGACATTTATAAATAAATTACAAAAAAAAAAAAAAAAAAAAAACTGGTCCAAATTAATTTACCTTCATTTCAAAGTTGAACTCTGGTAGATTAACTCGTAAAGGTGGTTTCTCACTGGGCTGAGACTGTTGGCGACTAAAACTCAAAACTGTGAGAAAGTTTGTCTCTAACTTGTGATGTTTGCATCCAGGCGGTATTGCAGCCTCATGTTTTGCAGAAAACCACTGCTTTTTTTATGTGCACGGCTGGTGCAGGTGACAAAATACACCCGCTGGCCCCCCTGAGACGAGTTGCTGCTCACCAGCTGATCTTCAACGAACTTAAATGTGAGGGGAAGCAGCCAAGGTGGGCTACAAAATATTGTGCACTGCCTAGAACAGGGTTTTTTGAGCCGTGCACACACAAAGTCTGATTTTCAAAGACTGAAATGTGGCTCGCTGGTCACAAACACTAGGAATTCAATGAAGCTGCACGTGAAAAACTGAACATTTTTCTCAGAATTATAAGTTTCCAACAATCTTAACTCAATGAGCCTTAACTAGTGTCTCAGTTCAGAAGTACCTAACAATGTCAGTTTTGTAGCTAAAGCCGGTGTCTCACTGTGCCGTGACTGTTGGAGACTCATCATTACACAAAAAGAGGAAGATTTTGTCTCAATGTTGATATAAAACACGAGAATACAGACGGCACGAGGAGCTCAAATTATTCTCAAAGGTTTCATTAAAGGTATAAAACTAAACCAAGAATGTACCAGTTCTTTGGCTCAGACAAAAAAAGACATGAGGGGGAAAAGCAGCAAACAATGACAGAATGATGATGAATGGAGACTGACAGAATCTAAAGTCTGGGAGAGTAATGGGACAGGGAACAGGTGTCAGTAGGCGGGGCTATCTGGGAAAGTACTGAAAGACTGAATGAGAAATGGAACAAAACACAAAGAGCAGAACCAAACGAGCATCACAAAACCAAGAAAATAAACAACGAACACGAGAACTGCTGAAACAGAACCAAAAGTTCAAACCCTGACAGATCTTATGATGCCGTCTCACAGAAATGTATTTGTGACCAAGCCTGTTTCCTCTTCATTTGATTTTATTTTGAATGTCGCCAACAAGCAGCGAGGTCGCGTTTTGCGCAGTTAATTTCTGGACATGATCCGTGTGCACAGATCGCAAAATGGCCAAATCTGCATTCCAGTGCAGAATTGAGACTGCAGCTGGAAAATCTGCTCGTTTCCTCACGTTTGAGTCTCCAGCAGCTGCAGCCCAGACACCGCCTTTTCAAAGTGTTTCGGTAAAAGTACGTTTTTTTTATTATTTTTTCTTTTTATATATTTTTCACCAAGCTGGGACTTCTGAGAACACCTGGCTTTTATCTCTGGTCAATAAAATCTGAAACACTATTTCTGCCAACATCTCGCTTATTACTTTAAACTCCAGCTTTTGTTTTAGTCGCAACAGAAGCTAAAGTCCTTTAACGATGTCACATTTAGGAGAAAATCTGCAGAAATTCGAGGCTCGTGACAACTTTTTAAAATTGTTCTGGATAAAATGGTTCTGACATTGTCACAGCAACGTTCCCCCAGCAGCCGTAACCGAAGGTTTCGGCCTCGCTGTGGGCTCCATCTCTGGCCCACTTCATCACTAATGAACCATTTGGAGTTTTCGTCCAGCTCAGGGTGAGAATCAGGGCTTTTAGAGTCCCAGGCTAACATTATCCTTCAGAAGTGCATCGGCCTGGCGTGCGTTCCAACTCACAGCTACGTTTCCTACATTCCTATGGTCATCCGTGCAGTTTCCTCCCACTTTTCTACAGTATTGCACATTTTTAACTTATCTGTCATCCTGTTTCAAACAAAACGGCGCTGTCGCCTGCAACCAGTGCTGAGCACTTACAATCAAATGGTATAAATATTTTTTTAATCCTGTTAATACACATTTCATAAAGCAAGTGTTCTACAACAAATGAAATTCTTCATAAACACCCCATTATACACTTATTAAAACAAAATTCCAAAGAATTAACTTTTTTTTAGGACTGGCTCCAGGACATTTATGCATATTTGCTTTTGTCTTTGTGAAAGCATAAATATGCTGGTTTTATGAAGTTCAAGTTGCATTCAGAAGTTTCCATCTGCTCATATTATTTTTGGACTTTTAATTATTTTACATTATCGATGGTTTTAAAAAAACAGGAATCTGGTGCAGAAGTTTGAATTGATTGACAATAGGCTCTGATGGACATGGGCATCAGTGACCCCCATGACCTGAAAAAGAAGCAGGTAAAGATAATGGATGGATGGAAAATGGATCTGTTTGACAGCACTCAGAGCTACAGGAAGGTCCAAGAAACTCTGGGAAGATTTAAGAAGAACTTCAGAGCGATCCAAGTTGGGAAAGTCATTTGGAGCCACGTCTAAACAGCTCCAGCCTCCAGGATCATCAGGTCAACACACTTTCTTCTGGTGTGTCCCATGTGCCAAGGTCTAAACAAAGACCTGATCTGTCCCTGCTCAGATGAAAGAAAGTTGTTTCAGGAACAACCCAGGAACCACCAAGACTCAAGCCTGCCAAGAACTGGAACCTGCTGGAACACCAGAGCTCCTGTCCACCAGTGAGGCCAGTTCCACATCCCAGTGGACTGAAAGGACCAAGAATGAAGCTCCAAACCTTCAGCTGTCCACAGGGACAAGACAAATGTCTGCGGGTATGTACTGTAGTAGTATGTTGGTCAGATGAGACAAAGAACAAGCTTTTTGGACACAGTGAGAAGAAGGATGCTCGGAGGAGTCAAAGTGAGGCTTTTTAGGCGGGAGAAGGGGGTCCCAGTTGTCAGGCATGGTGGTGGCAGCATCATGCTGTGGTCATAAAGAAGAAGTACTACCTCCAAATGCTTCAGCTTCACCTCAAATTAACAGCTGGGCGGTTGAAACCTGGACACAGGACAGTGGTCTCAAACACCAGAGCTGGTTCCTGACTGGATGAATCAGGTTTCAGGAGTTCCCTTCCCAAAGCCCCAGACTCAACCTGATGAAAAATTTGTGGACTGCGGTTGAAAGTCGGGCCTGAAACGAGGAAACATCTCATTTAAATGAACGTCAACAATTCTGCCAAGAAGAAGAAGAAGAAGAGCCGCTGAATAATATTCTTCCAGAAGCTTGATGGTGGCGACAAAAAGGTCCAGTTGACACCGGCTGACGCAGATTTACCCAAATATTAGTGGGAGTGTATGACTTGTTTTAAAAAAAACCACTGAAGCTGATGTCAAACAATTTAGATAAACGAGCACCACAGTAGTTTAGCGGTTTGCACTGTTGCCTCACTGCAAGAAGGTACTGGGTTCAAGCCCTAATTGGGCCTGGATTTCTTGCTTAAGGTGCCTTCAGGCCTCCCTTGCAAAGGACCACTGTGGTGCCTAACGGCTCATATTGATGGAAACTTCTGACTGCAGCTGTATGTTCCGTTTCCTCTCTGAAACGTCTCAAGGAGGAATTCTCCTCTAAACACCTCTGCCACTGAGGCTCGGTTTATTTTACACAAGCAGGTTTAGTGCAACAGTGCGTCGGCAAAAGAAAAAAGTGACCCGTTGTCGTTATTCCACCTAACTCTAGTAGAGTGTGCAAAAATGCAGCAGCATTTGTGTTTTTGTCAAATGAGAAGTAAAGATTTCTCTGTTTTCTTTGAAACAACACATTTAAAGAGACGGAAGAGAAATCACCTTTGGCAGATCTGAGCAAAAACACATGTAACGGGCGTTCAGGTGGGTTAAAAACCTCATTGTGATACAAAAACCAGTCGAACGGCACACTTTGCATCTTGTGCAACAGACGTATGAAGTGTCTGAGGAGCCTTACAAAAATTCAACTACAAACTGTCCTCCAGGAAAGAGGTTTTCAAAGAGGAACTTGCTGCTGTTTACTTTAAAGTCTAAAACACTCAAAATGTTATTTTTTTAATCTGATCTGTATTCAATTCTTTATAGGAAGAAAAACTCACGTCTACAAGCAAGAGACTAAAGTGCAGAAGCCCAGAACACAGTCCGCATTCAGCTGGCTTTATGTAGGAACATCAGGCCAGAGCACACTTTCTCTGTGAATGTCATCAACAAATCCATGGCAGCCAGCTCACCAGGAACTATACGAGCCGATTCAGAGAAAACGGCTTGTGCGAGCCCGTTTGTGTTGCAGGATGGAGAGTGGAAAAAAAACAGGCTGGCGTGGCCTTGGGATCAGACTCATGTGGGGTGGAATAATGAGAGGAGCAGCAGTTTCTGCAGCCTGAGGAGACAAACGACAAGAGATGACAGAGGGAGTCTTTAGGCTCGTAACTCATGGAGAATTAACTAGCACTGCAGGTTAAAACCCAGCCCGTGACATTGTCTCTGAAGGGATCAGTGAAAACACAGCAGGTCAGATTAAAGAGCAAATAAATTCAATTTTCAGGACAAGTTGTTACTTTTACGGTTCCGTTTTTTCTCTTTTGTCTGAATAAATTCTCTGCTTATTTTATGTTAACTATTTTTACACCTCACTTCTGATGTTTGCCTTTACGCCGATGATGGAGCGATATATTTCTGTTTCTGCACGCTTGTTTAGAATGAGTTTATAGTCATTTTGGTCACATTTAATCCTGAAATAAAACGTACCTTGTCTTTAGTACTGGTCCTTACTGCCTTCACTGATCCACATGAGAGCCTTCTTCACTTTACATGCTAAAAGAGTCAATCTTACCTTTCACTTCAAAAAGGACCGTCCACACCTCAGAGTCACTGTTCCTCACAGCCTGCAGCAGGAAAAGCTTCTGTTTCCTGGTTCTGGAACATGTACTGTAAAAATAAATACATCCATTACTTGAACCCAGTTCCTCTATACTCACAGTGATCATGCATTATAAGCTAATGCTACAAAAAGATATTCACTTCCTGTCTCCTAAGAAGGCGTGACAGAAGTGTTATGGGTGTTGAATTTCTTAACTGTGTCATGTAAAATATTATGGTTTGTCGAGATTTTTCAAGATTGGACCCAGGAATGCCCAAAGAACTCCAATGAAACTGAGTTTTTATTGAAGAAATGAAACAAAAGTTGATAGAAGAGACCGATGGCACAGAGGATTACAGAAAAACAAACAACTAAACACAAAGAACAGAACAAAACGAAAAATCATAAAAAGTGAAAAAGAGGAAAAAACTAACAACAAAAACAAAAAGAAGTGCCACAACTTAACCAAAAACCCAGATCTTGACTAGGTTTTGTTAACGTTTTATTGTTGAGACCTGTAGCGAGGCGTGTCCAGTTAATACAAAAATACATCATGGACTGTTCAAACAGACAATAATCAACTGAAAAACCTGTGGAGGTCACCCAAAAAAGTTAAGTCAGGTCCTCTGGATGGTTTCTTTTTTTTGTTGAAACGTTTCATCTTTCATCCAAAGGACTTCATCAGTCTGAGGAGCCACAACAAATTCAGTCCCGCAAGCAGCACACTCACATAGTGGGTCAACCAGTTTGCTGGTGATTGGTTTCTGGAGTCCACCCTCTCCCCCGTCAACTCATCTGAGGCAGCCATGGCTTTTTTTTTTTTACCTGGATTATTGAGCATGAACTTTGATCTTTGGAGTTAACCCATTTCAAGAAGGACACCACAGCCAATCAGTGCAAACCACAAAAATAATTGTATTTCTGTAAAATTTACAGATATTGAGTTGAACTTTGGTGCCACTTGGCTCAAGCAAAATATAGCATGAGAGTTTATATTTAAGATTCGACCAAAATGGGGCAGCACGGTGGCGTAGTTGGTAGAGCTGCCACCTCTCAGTGAGCAGGTCGCCCCGGTTCAAATCCCAGCCAGGGTCTTTCAGGGTGGAATTTGCATGTTCTCTCTGTGCTGTGTTGGTTTTCTCCGGGTGCTCCAGTTTCCTCCCACAGACCAAAAATGTGCATGTTAGTCTGATTGGTAACTAAATTGTCTCTAGGTGTGAGTGAGAGAGTGAATGGTTGTTTGTCTCGTTTGTCTCTATGTGTCCCTGTGGTGGACTGGAGACCTGTCCAGGGTGTCCCCCACCTCTTACAGAGTGACTGCTGGATACGACACCAGTGACCCATGCGACCCAAAAAGGAAGAAGCAGGTAAAGATAACTGATGGATGGATGGACCAAAATGGCTTCAACTTCCTCATTTACCGTATTTTTCGGACTATAAGACGCACTTAAAATCCTTTAATTTTCAAAAATCGACAGTGAGCCTTATGCATGAATTCTGGTCCTCAAACCGATTTTATGTGGTTATTGTGAATGAGTTGAATAAAGTTTGACTTATCTGTTTTGTTTCACTTAATGCACCTTATAATCATAATCCGAATCATAATCCGAAAAAATATGCTATTAACATGCAACAATCTTAGTTTAAATCTTTAGCATAAAAAGTTGCCTGCATCTGTGCTTTTAATTTATTTAGCCAGTTTTATGTTTATTGCTGGTTTTAATTTCCTGTTTTCAGATTGTATTTGGCATTTTGTTCTTTGTTCTATTCCTCTGTGTTTCTCCTGTACCTCACCTGTCTACACCTGCTGTCAGTCTCACCTGTCACAGCTGCAGCCACTTCCCTCATCAGTCCTGATCCACACACCCAGTCCTCGGTGGAGCATTGTGCGTGTTCTCACTTCACGCTCGGTCTCATCTGGGACTCCCCGTGAGTTGTTCTGCTGCTGCCATGTCACCTTCAGTTTAGTTAGTTTTGTTAAATTTTGGAGCTCCTCTGCAGTCTTGGGTCCAAACCTCACACAGCCGTGACAAAGGCAGTGGGACACATGCACACCTTCAGGAAATTCTAAGCTTTCTGTTTAAATTATGCAATTATCCACTATTGCTCTTCATCAATTCTTGCATTTTTAGGTTCAGATAAAAATAAGATATGCAAAAGTTAAGAGTTTGATGTCTGCAGACAGAGTGTTTTTTTACAGTAATGAAGTGTTGAGACAGCTTTCTGGGTTTGTTTTTGCTCTTCCTCATCTGTTTATTCGTGCCTGCTTCTCTGTTTGCTGAGCTCAAAGAGACCTTCAGGTTCCTCCCCTGATGATGAACCGACACGTCTCCGCGCAGAATAATTTACTCCAACATGAGGCCAACAGGAAGGACTGAGCAGACGAGCCTTGTGTGCTCTCTAATTACCGTTGACTGTCAGCGGCGCAAACAGAAGCAGAGAAATCAGCTCGAATTCAGACGAGACGTTTCGCAGTGACTCCGATTTTCAAGAGCCTTTGAAGCTGATGTGCACCCTCTCAGAGGCTTCTACTTTCTGTGGGATGATTTTGGTATAAGAACATTAAATATTGCACCACAGCTGGAACACTCTATCTGTGTATCTGATATTTACTTTCCTTCCAGACGCTGTTGGCACATTTTCCTTTAAAATTATTTTTTCTCTCTTCTTGGTCTGAAGCGTTCCAGCTACAGAAACAGTTTCTCTTCGAGGCTGAAGACTTGTTGGTTTGGTGATCAAACTGCAGCTGCTTGTCATCACATCATCATTCTGAGATTTTGCTTTTGGAAACATAAATTCCTGTTTTCCTGGATGTAAATCACTTCTTCTGGATTTTATTTTGTTAACTTTCACACCATCACGATAGGTTACTGTTATTATAGGCTGTCCAGCTTCAATCGTTCATATAATATTGGTCATTTTATCTCCATGCCTTCAGGAGCTAACATACAACTGCATTTTTAAGTAGGTTTACATTACTGTATTTTTTGGCCTGTAAGTCGCAGTTTTTTGCATAATTTGCACACCTTGCGACTTATACACAGAAGTGACTTATTTGTGTTTTTTCTCATATTTACAAACCAAATTTTGGCTGAGATATGATCGTTTTCATTCATTCTGACTGAAAATATTGAATACTACCATTTTCAGCCGCTAGATGGCACTTGAGTAGTATGGCATGCCGTTGTGTCATGTAATAGGTAAAAGTGGCTATTAATGACACAATCAGCTTGCCATAGCCTGCCACCTTCGTCCAGCTCGCCTGGAACAACCATCAAATCAGCGTCATTTCGCTGTGCCGCCCTGACGAAATGCAGCTAATTTGACTATTGAAGTGCATTTATTAAGTAAAAGTTCAACTGAGACACTTTTGCTCTAATGTTGAGCAAACAAATAATTGTTTTAGGTGTTTAGCTTGTTAAATTTTGAAGAAATGTGCTGTTCTTCCTTCCTAATTTCCTCCACCAGAGCGTGCTGCCGGAGCATCGAAGCAGCAAATATTTTTTAAAATTGCAGCTGATTTGACCATTAAAGCGCATTTATTAAGGAAAAGTTAGACTGAGACTTACCTTTACTATAATTGTGAGCAAACAAATAATTGTTTTTAAGTGTTAATCTTGTTAAAGTTCTCCCGTGCATGCTCCCGTGGCCTCCATTTGGCAGCCAATCGATTTTTGGTACAACACCGGCCGACATTTCCGGGTTGTCAGCGGTGACGCATAACAGATGCAACTTATACGATGAAGCGACATAAATGTTAGACATATTTGGTTTGATGCAACTAATAGGGCGGTACGACGTGTACAGTGAAAAATACGGTAGTGTGTTAACACCAGGTATCTACAGGCGTTGGTGAGTCAAATCTAAAACATTTAAGACCTTTTTAAAGCCACCTTGAATGACATTTATGACCAAAAACCTACAAAAATACAGTCAGTGGTTGGGGGAACATGCTGTGT
Organism: Hypsolebias coamazonicus; assembly: GCA_032273985.1. Lineage (NCBI taxonomy): Eukaryota > Metazoa > Chordata > Actinopteri > Cyprinodontiformes > Rivulidae > Hypsolebias > Hypsolebias coamazonicus. The sequence goes on from JAVCKU010000013.1 coordinate 26,823,767, forward strand.
GTCACTCAGTGACACGTTCAGGTTCAGTTTGTGTCTATTGAACGTAAAGTGTTATTCAGTGCTCTCTGCTTCAACAGCTATTCAACAGTTATTTGGTTGTAAACATGCAACAGAAACAGACATATACTGAATACATTCATGGCACAAGACTTAATATGTCCTTGTCTCCAGTTCTGTCTTCAACACAAATATAATCAGTGTCGAACTTGAGCATTTTTATTTATTTTGTTGCACAGACTGCACCTGGCTTTGTCTGGGTTGACCACAGACGTGAGCCAGTTGTGAAAACCGATGTCGTCCGGCCAACTGTCCAGACATTTGCACCAACACATAATTTAGTCGCACAATAGCAAGCGTGTTGTGAGCAGCTAGTAGAAGTAGCAGCGATCGCCTCGAGTCACACTGGTTTGAACCACAGACTGTTTCACAGAAATCAAGTTCAGAACACGATGAAGACTCAATGTAAAAGTTCAATCCGACAGAAAAGTTCGGCAAGAAAAAAAATACATACAAGCTTAAACAGTCCTGCCCTGACAAAGTTAAAGACCTTTGAGTTACGCATTTAAAACTATCTTACAATTTTTTTTAAATGAATTTAAGATGTTAAAACTTTTTAAGGCTGCACAGACACCCTGTAACAGAGTCAAACAGTGTTTTTTTTTTTACAGAACTGAGGGATGTTTTCAGACTTACTGATTTTAGGTTGGACTCCATCTCTGTGAAGTTCCACTCATTAAGTGGAAGGCTCAGACTGAAAGGCTAAAAGAGACACAAAGACAAAACAAACAAACTGAGTTGTTTGATATTAATGATTATTAATGATAATATGAACGTGTTTGTAAAAAACATTCATCATCTTTCAGTCGTATCAGGACGAAGCAATAAAAATAATCTGTTTGTCAACAGCTCTAATGGAAATAGGGAATTAAAGAGCAGCCAAGTTTTATCAGTTTGCTGCTCTGAAGCTACAGGTGTGATGTAGTGCGATGTCAGGATGGTAAGACATCAGCAAGGACCCTAGAGAAGCGGGCGTTGCTGCCCATCAGTCTGATTTTAGGTCCGGCTCTGCTCATTTCAAAGTGTGTTCTATGATTTTAGCTACTCTTCTGCTCATCTTAGCTACTGTTCTGCTCATATTAGCTATGTTTATGTCCATTTTCGCTACTGTTCTGCTTGTTTGTTCATTTTAGCTACTGTTCTGCTCCTTTTAGCTGCTGTTGTGCTCCAACAATGTTCAGTCAGGCTTTGCTCATTTTAGCTACTGTTTTGTTCATTTTACCTACTGTTCAGCTAATTTTAGCTACTGTTGTTCTCATTTCAGCTACTGTTCTGCTCATTTTAGCCACTGTTCAGCTATTTTGTTCATTTTAGGTAGTGTTCTGCTCATTTTAGCTACTGTTCTGCTGTTTTGTTATTTTAGCTACTGTTCTGCTCATTTTAGCTACTGTTCTGCTGTTTTGTTATTTTAGCTATTGTTGTGGTCATTTCAGCTACTTTTCTGCTCATTTTAGTTACTGTTGTGCTCATTTTAGCTACTGTTCAGCTATTTTATTCATTTTTGGTACTGTTCTGCTGTTTTGTTATTTTAGCTACTGTTCTGCTCATTTCAGCCACTGTTCAGATATTTTGTTGCCACTGTTCTGCTCATTTTAGCTACTGTTCTGCTCATTTCAGCCACTGTTCAGATAATTTGTTGCCACTGTTCTGCTCATTTTAGCTACTGTTTTGCTCATTTCAGCCACTGTTCAGATATTTTGTTGCTACTGTTCTGCTCATGTCAGACTGTTTTGTTAATTCTACCCTGTGTTCTTTCTATTTTAACTCAAATTTCTTCATTTAGCTCCAGCACTCGTCATCCAAACATCATTTTAATAAAGCTTTTATTTTGACAGGGCTCTTTCACCCACTCACATCCAGGGCGGTGCTGACTCTGGCCTCTGCCCCCGGCTGCTGGCTCCTGAGCAGCAGCTGCTGAAGCTCCTCCAGACTCATGTCTACGTTCTCCACGGTGTCGCTCACCTCAGCTCTGCACACACGCACACACACACATGCACACATGAATGAGCACAGTGATCACAAACACTGCAGCATCTCTCAGGACGTCCAGCTGTGAGCACACACCTGTCCAGGTGGGGTCTCTTGCTCCTCCTCTCCACCAGGGAGGCTGCTGAGCCCCTCCCCTCCAGGACCGACTGCACCATGGCGACAGGGAGGACTGGAGGCTCAGAGGAGCACACCTCACAGGTAGAGGCCTCTCCTCCCCCCACACCTCCTCCTTTCCTTCCTCCTCGGACTCCGGGACTCTCGGGCTCCTCCTTGATCATCATCAGGCACTCCTCCCTGTTCACAAAGACACATGCTGGGATTTCTGCTGCCGCTGTGGACAGGCGTGGATGTTTCCCGCCTCGCTCACCTGGTCTCATCGGGCTGCATCTGAATGGTCATGCTGGCCTGAGGCAGCTCAGTAACGTCAGAGATGATTGGTCCTCCAGTCAGCGCACCAGCAGAGCAGGACGCCGGGTCACCGGCGGGCTGGGGACAAAGAGGACGTAATCAGGAAAACAACGACAAAAACCCTTTCTGAAGGAATTTCTCTTTAAAAGGATCTGTTTTATAAACTGTTCACTGTCAGAAACTCCCAGTCAGTGCACGTTGCTGCCCCCTGGTGTTCAGTTACAGGATGAGCTGAAGGCAGAAAAAATGTCATTTGATCTATTTTTAAACATTTTGTGAAGATTTACACTGTTAGGAGGGCCTGCCTGCAGAAAGGCAGCTGTGTCCCCCCTCAGAGCTGACAGTGGCTGCATTCAGCTGCAAGCAGAGTTTGTGCTGCAGCTCAGAGTTTTCAGTTCAGTTCAACCTTTATTCATGCAGGTTAGTCTCATTGAGCCTCGAGGACTCATTTACAAGAGAGACCCGTTTTAACCAAAAACACAGCAGCCAATCATAAAGGCATATAAATTGAAAAATAAATGGAAGAAATTGTATTTAAAAAAATGAAACAAAAACAGCGACATTATAAAGTGATGTAAAACATTAAAAACAGGAACATGTCCGCATTTGTTTTTGCCATGAACTTAAGCAGATGTTTGAAGCCATTTAGAGAGGTCAAGGTTGAGAACTTCAGATCTTTTTGTAAGATATTCCAGGAAACAGGAGCAGAGTAGGAGAAGGCCCTTTAGCCTAGTTCAGTCCACACTAGGGGTTAAACGTGTACTGTACATAATTTTTTAACTCGACATTAACATAACAAAACTGGAGTACAACTCGAATAGTCTATGATGTCACAGGACTTTAATATGCAAAAATAAATAAAAAGACAGAAATAAAACAGTTAATATTGTAACCTTGTGTGGGTTAAACTCAATAAAGACACTCAAAGCCACACAACAGGAAACAACCAACCTTTAATAGCACACAAGAGGCAGGTCTATATCACAGACTTCCATCTCACTCATGGTGCTGCCGGAACACCAACATACCACTAAGCATATGGGACCTGCAACAGTGCATGCAACACCACCCCCTATGGTCACAATATACTGTAGTGGTTACGGGGGAGTGGACTATGTGTTATGTCTTTCCCATAATGCTTAGCGGTATGTTAGTGTTCCGGCCGCACCATGAGTGAGATGGAAGTCTG
>JAVCKU010000013.1:26844849-26857107 GCA_032273985.1 Hypsolebias coamazonicus
TTGGATTTATCTGCACTCCTGACCATGGTAATGACCCTGGCTGCTTTTTGACTTTCCCTCTGGATTTCACCTGCCATGCACAGACTGAGAAGTTTAGTGACTTTTACTAATCACAGTATCCCCTCATCCTCACCAAGTAACTAACCTCTCTTTCAAGATTGGACTCCCACCTTGGACCCTGACTCTGTTGTTTTTGCACTCCTGTGTCTGGCTTATTCTGAATCCAAAACCCATTCATGACAATAGATGAATCATATTTTTAAGTTTCAAACAAAAAAACACAGGAATAATGTTTGAGGTGAGGTGAACTGTTTTCTGAGGTGAGGTGTTTCCCCCTATAACACGTAGGACCTGGGTTAGTCGAGACCTCAGCTCAGAGTCCTGATTCAGTGCAAGGATTTGGATCAGTGACTCAGGTGATTCAGCTCTTATACAGACTGTTTTTGTCGACTGAACAAAGTTAAACTCTGAAATCAAACAAAGAAACCATATAAACCCTGATTGGCTTGGTTTACTGCAGTTTATTATTATTATTTTTATATATTTTTTAACCAGGACATTTTTTCTTAATTAATCTGGCAGAACTTCAGAGGGCTGGAGCCTAATCCCACTTTATATTTTACTTTGCTACCTGTAGATGATGGGACAGAGTCTTTATGATTTGTTATTGAGGAGTAATCTTTTGAAACTGTTCCTGTGGGTTCACAGACCGATGAACCCCTGCTCATCTTTACTTTTGAGGCGGTCATCGTCTTTACATTGAAATGTTTAAAATATTGTGCATAAAATAAAATGTGAATGAAAATGATTCAGTTCAGTTCATAGCGCCAAGTCACAACAGAAGTCATCTCAGGGCACTGAACAGAAACATTCACCTATATAAAATGTTAACATTTATTTGAGGGGCAGACTGATTTGAGTCTTAACTTCATCGCAAACTCTCATCTTGAACAAGCATGAAGGCAAAAGTGGAAAATGAAAATTCCCTCTTGAGGAAGAAACCTCCAGCAGAACCAGGCCCAGGACAAGTGGCCATCTGCTTTTGACTGGCTGGGACTGAGAGGAATAGGAAGGAGGAACAGATACACAATGGTAGGTCGAGAATCACATGTTTAGAAATAGTTAATTTTTAGATAAGCTTTTTCTAATCTTAGCAATATTATGCAGGTGGAAGAAGGTTCATGTAACATTTTTAATGTAGGGGTTAAAAGACATGTCCTGCTCAAAATAACACAAAGGTTTTTAACATTAGAACGGGAGGCCAGATTAATGTCATCTAGAGTTGGTGAATATGAGTTACTGAGATTGGAAAAGCACTGCATTCTGATTCATTTCCATTTTACACATTGTCCTGACTTTTTTTGTATTTGTGGTTGTAATTGAGTTTTCGTGTAATTTTAAACATCAGGGTAATTTTACCCTGCATCAGGGTAATTTTAAACTTTTTTTTTTGTTTTTTTGTTTGCAAACACAAAGTCCAGTTGTTAATTAACCTTTATTTGACCAGGCAAATCCCATGTCTTCTGCCAGCAAGCAAACTGCACACAGAAAGACACCTGGCCCAAACCAGGGATTGAACCCAGGACCTGCTTGCTGTGAAACAGCAGTGCTAACCACTGAGCCATTGTGCAGTCCATGCAGCTTTTGATTTGAGTGTCGGCAGCAGAACAGTTTGGGAACTGCATGTCCAGCGTAGGGGAGACTGTTAAACCTCAGTGTTTGCTGTGAACACAGTTTAAAGCAGATGTTTGCAGCTGCAGGGGGAGTCTCACTCATTCAGTTTTTGAGCTGTTTGTTTTCTTCTGCTCATTTCTTCTTTTTCTGCTCGTTTTTTCCCAACTCTGTCCATCCTAACTTCTTATTTTAGGCATCTTATCTGGGTCAGCCACTCTGTCACTCTGCTCGGGTGCTTTTCTTAGCAGCTGAGACATGTCACTTTTCCCAGCACTCTGATGGAAAGATGTCACTGGGAAGGAGCTGAAGATGAGCTGATGTGATGAAGATCCAATTGGACGGACTCATCCTCAGGTTCTCAGAGACAGGAGCTTGTGCTCCTGCAGCTCCTTCATTCTGTGCTCTTACAGAGTGAAATAATCACTTGACAGGAGCCTGAAAAACATTTATCAACTGGAACTGTGACCCAAACACAGAACCAGCGGAGGGCAGCACTGCTCCTGCAGAACAGACTGGTACCTGTGTGTCAGCTTCCAGCTACCAGTCTGCAACAGGAAGCAAAGATAAAATGTGAAATATTAGCCTGGAGATTGGAACAGAAGGTGTGGTTAAAGCTCCAGGCTCTAAAGACGGGTGATCATGTGTTCGTTAATTTGTAATATTTGGACCTATAGCCAGTAAGCCTGTCCAGGAAGTTTCAGGGAAATAAAAATAAATTAAGCTTTAAGTTTTCACAGAGTCCTTCAACTCATTCACAAAAACTGGTTTAAGTTGTGCAAGAATCTGGGAGGAGAAGCTGCATGGAGGTGAGGAAGCAGGCCAGCGTGAGATGCTATGGTCCACTTTCTCTCCTTTTCCTCCCCATCCATCGTGTCCCCCGTGATTTCTGCCTTTTGCAACAGACTTTTTGTAGTACAGTCAGATTTTATCTTCAGGTTTCAGACTGACACAGTGTTAAATGTCAGTCTTTTAAACATTCACTGAAACTGAGGTAAGCACAAACCTCAGTGTCAAGAAATTCCAGTAAAAACTTTGTGTTTCTACAACACCTTCTCCCAGATTAGCACAGCTACATTCTACAGGGAATATAATGGAGTTCAGTCAAACATCGGTCCTTTAAAACAATCTGTTCTCTCATTCTTGTTTTTATTCTCCCTTCAGCAAGACTCTATGTCCATTTTGCTCTGCAACAGTGCTGCAAAACTCAAATCCATCCATCCATTGTGTTGGTATTTTTATATTCTCTGTTATTTTTATGTCTTGTGTGATTCCTTGTGTATGTTCCTTTCGTATTGAAACTCTGGCACAACAATTTCCTGTGGAATCAATAAAGTTCTATCTTATCTTATCTTAACTCTTGTGCAAGAGTGTAGCTGGAGTTTGTTTGCAATTATTGCATGCTGGGTCCAGATCAGCCTTGATCTTGGACAGCTTGTCTTTGGACCAGTGCAGCCAGTGCACAACCTTGAATTGAATTACAGCATGTCTCAGGCAGAATGAAGATGAATAAATATTCATAATGATCTTTCACCAGATTGAGTCTGATATGGATTCCTCCAAGTCCTCTTCCCATTTCAGTTAAAGAGAATCCAAACTGGACTCATGGTATGAACTGAGCAGTGTATACATTTTGCTGAGGGTCCCCTTAGTGTCAGACCTGCACTGTAAAATCTTAGTCACGAAATGTTTAGAGAGGGGTACAAAGGAAAACAGTCAGAGTTACAGTAGATCTCACAAAATGCTTCAGCTGTAAATGGCTAAAAAAAACTGTGACTTGTGAATATTAAACTTCTGTATCAGCTGTTCAAAAGAGGCAAATCTACCATCAACACAGAGATCACACAGTGAACACACTCCCCTCAAGACCTAGGTGTCAAAAGCTGTATCAGCTACTGAGGGATTATTTGACACAGGTGCCAAAAGCAATAACTCTGTAGAGTTAAATGCCCTCCTGAACTGACTCCAGATCTTAACCACCCAGATCACAATTGGGTTAGAAGTGTGATATTGACTGTTGAAAAGGCAGCCGAGAGCAGAGTAAAGCAGAAGGGGAACTGGATCTAAATGAGGCCCTTTCCAGGGCCACCCAACTAGGAGAAGGGATGTCCTTACCCAACCAGAATAGAAAGGGAGTAGACTGTACATTTACAAAAAATAAAAACTAGAAAGCATAGTTTCTTCAAATGACTGGGGTGTCCATCTTGAGTTTTGACACGGCAGCCCATTTTATGAGAGGCAACTTTCTAAATGAAGCCACACACCAAAATGGAAGCTGGTACCTCACTTATTTTTCAAGTTATCACACTCACAACATGCACGGTTGGTCGAACGGAATCTTTTTACAATTCCCACTTTTGTTCTGTGATGAGGGACAGTGAGTAAAATGAAACAAATAAATAAAATACAGAATCAGATCATGAGAGCCTCTTGGGGTGGCTCGTGGGTCTGAAGCTTCACGAATCACCCCAAAGTTTTAGAAACTCCATAATGTTTTTTTTTTCCTGAGCTGTAACTTCTGCAGAGTCGTTGAACTCTGCTCAACCTGCTCTAAGGCGTTTATCTCTGTGACTTTATTTCTCTTTTAATAAATTCAGACTGAAGACAGCTGACATGTTTAAAGCTTAAGTCCACTATTGTTTCTAAAAAGCCGCCACATCTAGATAGTTTGATTGAAAAGGCAAAAGGTAAAAAGACTAAGGATACAAAATAAAAATGCTCAGTTTCATTCATTTACTTTGCTCATTGTCCTTTTTTTAATTTAATTTAATTTTATTGTATTTGTTATGAAAAAAAGTATTCTTGACATTCAGTTGAAATATTTTAAAATCTTGTTAGTTTGTGTTTTTAGTTTTAGAACTGATTAATCAAATTAATTAATTGAAAAATAAACACAACTATTCTGAATCAAACTAGTGAGCAGATCTGGACAGATTTAGTTTTTTTTTTTAATAAATATTTTACATTTTGTTTTAGTGGTAGGGCTGATCATATTTATCTTCACCGCAGTTTTTGATAAGTATATTATCAACACTGTAAATGGCTTCCTGGTCTGCAACACATCATAGACTGTTAGTATCAACATCACAATATTGAACTAATATTGCACGTCAAGTTTTTCTAATTTGTGCAGTTCATTATTTTACTATTTTAATGCAGCTGCATTCATGTGCATTTAATTGTTCTGCACAACTCTGCAGCTCTGAACCAACGCAGGCCATGAAATTAAATTAATGTGCTAATTTGGAGTGGAACAAAACTCATCTGGTTAATTGGACTGTGGGACATGCGTCAGGTCCTCATTAGACCCTGGCAGCAGAGCCAAGCTCCGTTTTCTGGCCTCCCGGACCGTGTGATTAAAACAACCTGAGCGGCTCCAGGTTTTGACTTGCTCCGGGCGGTAAAATTGTTCTGAGGGGGTGTGAAGTCTGAAAGTGTTCAAGCTTCGGTCAGCTCCTCATCCGTCCTGGGAGGAACCAGGAGATGTCGCTCTGGCTCACGGGCTGGCGCTGCCATGACAACGAATATAGTGAGGAACACACACCAGGAGAAACATCAGCAGGAGATGTGAGTTTTAATGCATGTTAAACAAAAAGAACATCTGTCATCATCTGCTGCTTTTTATTCTGCACTCTGCCTGTTTCTGCCTCCAGAGCTGGAAGGACGACTGGAAGATGTCTGATTTGATTTTCCTCTCAAATCTTTCATCTCGTCAATCCAGGAGGAACAAGCAGAGAAATCAGAAGGGAGTTGTGTGTCTTAAAGACACGTTAGTGCAGACGTAGAAACTGAATGAAGAGAGCGTTATGGGGTCCTCTGCAGACATCGGGGTCTTGGAAGATTTGGGGAACTCTGACGACGAGGAATAGCAGTGAGAGGTGTCCTTCTGCACCCTTTAGGAGATCCCTTCCCCAAACTCTCAGATCAGCAGACTCAGTGGGCCAGCTAAAAAACTCATCTTTTTAAATCTGCTTTTGTTTAAATTTGTTTTGTGCACTTGTTCATTTTGTTTGTTGAAGCACTTTGTGATATCTTGAGAAGCGCTATATAAATAAAGTTTTACTTACTTACTTACACAAGGAGCAGGTGAGCTGTTGCAGCCTCCACCCATCGAGACCATGGGAGGAGCAGGCTGCAAGGGAGGAGGGTCAGTGGACCGAGCTTGGGTCCGACGTCTGCCCCTTTCAACGATGATGAGAAGAGATGTGGAGAGGAGCTGATCCCTCAGGCGACTCGGACGAAGCGCTGGAGGTCAGAGCAGCAGTCAGTGAATGGACTCCAACATTCGTTTTCCTCCAGCGCCTCGTCCAGGATCTCCTTCATTCCTGGATCGTCATAAAGTCCAGGAAGGTGAACAAAATGTGCAGATCATGTCCTCTGTGGCCACCCATCTTAACCACAGATCACTGGAGGTGGAAACTGTTCCACAGTTTTTTACAGACTGCTGAACCCCTGCCCATCTTTACTTCTTTGAGATTCAGCTTCTCGAAGATGCTAATTTTATGCCCAGTCCTTTGACTGACCTGTCGACCATTAACTCAGTTAGATGTAATCAAAATTTTCCAGATTAAAAATATTTTAAACAATTTTTGCAGTAAAACTGTTTCATTTTGTCTTTGCGGTTACCTATCTTATTGTTTTTCTTTGTATTTATCCCTAAGATGTTTCTGTCTTTAGTTTATTTATGACTGTTGTCCTTGTTTTCCTTATTCATCTTCTCTAAAAAAAAAGTGCAGTAATATTCTCATCCCTTCGGCTGTGTGTTTTGTCGACATAGAGATGTTCGGTGATCGTTCCTTCATTTACCTCAATTTGGACATGCAACGCATTTAGCACAAGGAAACACAGCGTTACACACTGCAGTTTAATTACACAACCCAGCACTGCATAAAAAGTACAACAAACATGGCAGGAACTTACAGAGACAAATGATAAAAATATACATTCAACATATGCATATCTCATACTCCTGTATTTCAATTCAATGTTCTTCATCAGCTAATACTTAACTTTCTTTTAGCACGATTTAATTATTTACATCCAGGTAATTTTTTTTTTTACAAAATAAATAAAGAACAACAAAATAAACCATGCCTTTCTGATCTTCAGTGTCTGTAAACAGAGGAAATACTGGCAACATGCAGGATCAATTTAAATCATCAGAATTACAGTGGTTTTGTTTAAAAGGTAGCAAAATGGCTCCCTGTAAATCAGCCAAACCAGTTCCTGCAGCTTCCCGGGCATTTAACTCGCAGACGTCTGATTCTGGTGATCAAAACTTCTAAATCGAACCTGCTCCGTGGCGGGCGGAGAGTAGTGTTCCGTTCAACACCTGAGCTCACAAGCAATATCTGGTGATAATTCAACCACTGATACGGTTCAACTTTAAAAAAAAAGACTTTACACCAGAGCGGTCCAATCACATGGCACAAAAGCATGCAAAAAATAAATACGAACAAATAAAAATACAACATCTGGATAAACCAGGGTCTGCTCCACCCCCTGAAGCAGCAACAGCATCACATCTGTGAGCTGGAGCGTCATTTCTGATGGACACCTGTCAAACTTTAACAGTATAGCAGCAAACTTACACTTTAATTTTATTTTGTTTCGCTGCCGTTAACAGAAAGATCCAGGGTTTCGTGAAGCGAATGTACAGCACGTGGGTTCTGGCTTTGGGAGCGTCTCACTCCGGCGCCGAGTTGATGGGTGGTAAGTTCCTCTGTTTGAAGTACTGGGTGACCTGCTGAGGCAGCTCAGCCAGGACGGACTTGGCAAGTGTCTCTTTCGGTGCCTGAGAGAGAAAAACAATGAAACACAAATGCTTTGTTTAGGGATATCTTCTATATACAGTACAGTAGATGCAAACAGATAGCTGCTGTTGCTAGGGCTGAACAATTACCGGTAACTGCATTTGCAATAATATTGAGATATGATAAAACGAGATTTTCTAATGGCAAAGGCTGCAATTTGACTGGTCACATGATCTGGTTCCGTCACTTGCGAGTGAGCGGAGCAGAGCAGAGCAGGTAGCGGAAGAAGTCAACACTGTGTTTTAACCAGTTGCACAGTGGCGTCAGGCTCAACAGAAGCTGACACATCTGAAAGTTTGGTACCAAAGAGGGACAGCACGTCCGTTGTTTGGAATTATTTTGGCTATAAAAAAGAAGATGCTGTGCAATGACATACGTATTGTGCAGCAACTTCCTTGCTGCTGTTGCTACCTCTTGAGGTAAGACCACAAATCTTTATCAACACTAAAAAACACACCACAAAGGCATTTACGATAGTTGCATGGATAGAATGCCAATGACCAGTGCTTCAGCTTTAAGTACGCAAAGTACCAGTCGACAGGGATCACTGGCCAAACTCTTCGAAGGTATTACTCCGTATGAACATAATTTGAAACTGCACGTGGGAATAACTCGATCAATAACAGAGTTCATAGCAAAATGCATGATGCCCATTAATATAGTGAAAGTATGGATTTACAGCTTTGATAAACACAGTGGATAAGCGGTATAGAATGCCCTCGTGCACACCTTTTAGGCAAGTTGTTATCCCAGAGCTACACAAAAAAATGCAGAAACAGAGTTGCAGCAGAGCTGAAAACATTTTTTTTTTTTGGCAACTGAAAAAGATTGATTTATTGCTTGGATAGATAACTTCACTAATTGTCTTTTCTATGTACGTTAATGTTCTTGTAAAGTGCCCTGACACAACTTTGTTGTGATTTGGTGCTATATAAATAAACTGAATTGAATTGAATTGTGTTCATTGAAAATACACGAAAATAAGACTGAAATATAATTGCATATCAAATTGCAATATTGTGGTACAATTAATTACAATTTGAATATTTTCCAAAATCGTTCAGCCCTAGCTGTCACTACATCAACAACAACAACAAAATCCTCATTATTCTTATTATTTATTTAAAAAAAAATCAGGCTCATCAGTGTTCATTTACAAGCACAACACTAGGAAAATGTCAGAGCAGCTCATTCTGGCCCCTTTTCTTTGAACACCCAGGGTCTGTCGCTGTAACATTTGTCAACTTATGATTTACATTTTATTGTTTTTTCCATGACAGTGTTTCCCCTACCTGCCGACGGAAACAAAATCAGTTTTGATGAAAATATCTGTGCTCCTGTGGACAAGACTCACCTGCTGGCTTCAATAATTGTGACTTTCTGCTAAATTTAGGATACAAAAACCAAAGTGGTGCCATTTGTCTCAAATCATTAATCAGGAGAAGTGCTCCTGGAGGTTCCTGACGCAGAGTTTTTGTTCCTTGATTGTGGACCAGCTTCCATCTGTGCTTCACATCAACAAACTGACTGCTGCAATTGACCTCTTCAAGTAAAGTATTCTGAAGATCAGTTTACCCATGATGCCCTGCTGCTCTGATTGTATAAATAATATTGTTGATTTTAAATTAGTTGAACAAAATGTTTTAGAAACCCTGTATTTAGAAATACCTACAGAAACCGAGATTGTCTTCAGTAATTCTGCTGTAAAGATTTTACAATACATGTACTGTACTTCTAAATAGGGATGCATGATATTATCGGCCTGGTATCGGTATCGGCTGATATTAGCGTTAAAATTCAATATCGAACATCGGCCATTCCATTAAAATAACTCGCCGATTTAAAAGGCACTGTTTTGCCTGCAGCGGCAGCACGACGTGATGATGTTGCAGCGGCAGTGCAATGCAATGACGTCACGTGCGTTATCCTAGCTCACAGCGGAGAGGAAAATTCAAAATGTCAGTGTGGAAGTTTTATTTTTCGTTGGTGAGGATGTTGGATTCCGAAGAGTTTTGGACTACGCGTTGAGCCTCGCTACATCGTCCCCAGTCGGAGATATTTTTCTGACATAACGTTACCAGAGTTACAAACCTTCATTTCCAACGTTGTTGAGAAGCTGATAGCTGATAGCACGACTTGTTGGGTGAGTTTTACCACAGACTTTTGGACGTCGTGTTAGCTCCGTTAGCAGGATTAGTCTTACAGCACAATTGATAGACAAAACTTTGAACTTTAAGAGGCTGTCCTTCATGCACAGGAGCGCAGAGGATCCCACTCTGCAGCTAAGAACCTAGAACAAACCTCCACAAGTGATGCAGCATCACAGGTGACTAATGCTAATAAAAAACATTTAACACTTTTCATTTCATATAAGTCAAAGTGCTCTGCATTTCATATGATTGTTACTAAATACAGTATATGTCACCAGCTCTTACAGCTGTTGCACAATTTTTGTAGCAAATAAGCCTAAATAAGAAGGCTATGTTCTGACAAAGGAATATATATAAAATATCGGTATCGGCATTGGTTATCGGCCAAATAAGTTTTAACATATCGGCATTTCGAATATCGGCCAAAAATCCAATATTGTGCATCCCTACTTCTAAATTCAATGTTGCAATACCAGATAAAAGGACGCTAAACGATTCAGATAGTGCATTTATCAACAAATTTTAAATGACTCCTTTATTTTGAAGTTATTCCATCAGCTGTTAGATTTAAAACCAGAGCCGTCTGAACTCAGTCTTTTACTTTTTGGAGGCTAATTACAAAATATTGTCCATTTGAGTTGCTTTAAGTTACCACACACAAACAAATACAGTACTACTACTACTACTGAGTACCTACTTGAATATCTTGCACAAAAACATTAAGGTTTACTTTCATTCGCTGTTCAGTCCCAGTCCAGAAAAACACTCATCTCTAAACAAAAAATATTCACTATTCAAATCCCTCAGCGACAGGTGATAATGGCATACAGCTTGCTAAGGTTTAAATTTCTCCTACAGTGGTTATAATTTGTAACTTGTGAAAAGATCATTTAGTTTTTACGTTGTGGTAATATTTGCTAAAAAAGTTAAATTAGTAGTACAGGAGCTCATATCAGGCGGTTGTGATTTCTCCATTCCTTTCTGCCTCAGCCTAATTTCAGCACCGCTCTCTCTCTCTCTCTGTCTGTTTTCTTGCTCTCTCGCCCACCGCCTGGAACGAAGCCAGTAAACATCGTCTGTTCTTCCCACGCCCAGCCCACGCACACCCAAAAGACCCCACTGAAGACCACGACAAACCCCAACGTCACGCTAATGAGACTTCCTGTGAACAAGCCGAAAGCATGCACGTGCCAATTAACCTTTGTGCCCACCTGCAGCACACGTGCACGGACCCTCGTTAACATAATCTGAGCTCAGGAGCTCATCAGCTCAGCTCAGTGTGTCTCTGCTGAGGGCGAGATAACCACCGAACCTTTGAGCTGCGTGAGATAATACAATGAGAGGAGCAACAGGCGCCCGTTTCTATTCAGACGCCGTGATGTGGTGCCATTAGGTGACGCCTCGGCGCTGAAACAGCTGAACAAAGCTGCAAAACATTGACTGGTTAAAGAGACGTCAGACCGCTCTCGGAGGGTTTGATTGGAGATAGATGCAGAATTTGAAAACAAGAACAAGTGTTGGTGAAAGCACAATAAGTACATTAAAACCAAGCTTTACTCCATTTTATACAACATTTGTATTTTTTGTATCCGGATAGAGTTGCATTCAGGCCTTAAAAATCTGACCCCACCTGGCCCCAGCTATTTTTTCCGAACTTGACCAGACAGTTAACTGTAATTTGAAGCTTGAATTAAAATAAATAAATAAATAAATAAATAAATAAATAAATAACATTTTTTAACTAAGCTTTTACTGCTTTTGTAAGAAAATCAGTTTGACATGATAGTTTTAAAAACGTATTTCAAAGGAAGATATAAGATTTCTTGTTTCACCAAATGGATATTAACAAAACGAATAGGCTAAAAAATTCAACTCTAAAGATAAGCTATTATACAGATGAACAAAATATTTTTAGAGCAAAATTATTTGGAAAAATAAAGAACTAGGCTATTTTAGTTGAACGCGCTGCTCGTTTTGGCTTTTGTAGATGCTGCTACTTCACCGCAGATGACAGCAGGTGCGGAGACGCGTGTGGCTAGTGATCAGGTGATCCAACTGAAGCTTAACTGGACATTTTTAAACTTCTTTTAACCGGCCAATCAGTGGACGCACGCGGCTGATGATACCCTTGTCCATCTGAAGCTTGACATTTTTTACCTCTTTCAACCGGCCAGTTGGACCTGCCTCCTCCTCAACAAGTAGATTACTGTAACACAATTTTATATTGTGCATATCTTATTTAGTTTTTTTGTGCTGTAACATTCATAAAACCGCATCAAAAGCTCAAGACCGACCCGGCCCGCCCATCAAGCACATCATTTTAGCCCGATCCGGCCTGAATTTTGGGTCGGACATGGGCTCGGGTTTAGAAATCGCAGCTCTAATACCAGGCTACTACTGTAAATAAGAATTTGTAGTTAGTGTTTATGCTTGGTTAAATAAAGGTGAAATCATATATACAGGTAGTCCTCGACTTACGACGGAGATCCGTTCTCACGCGGCGTCATAAACCGAATTTGACTTAAGTCGGAATTTACGTAACTACAAATGACGTACCTGTTTTACCAAGCGCGTAAACCGACTTTCGACGTAAGTCCATGGTGATGGCCTTCCTTTTCCTCGAT
>JAVCKU010000013.1:26872042-26888565 GCA_032273985.1 Hypsolebias coamazonicus
TTGGCTGAGATATGACTGTTTTCATTCATTCTGACTGAAAATATTGAACACTACCATTTTCAGCCGCTAGATGGCACTTTAGTATGTCATGTCATTGTGTCATGTAATAGATAAAAGTGGCTATTAATGACACAGTCAGCTTGCCATAGCCTGACACCTTTGTCCAGCTCTCTTGGAGCAACCGTCAAATTAGCTTCATTTCACTGCGACGCCCTGGCGAAATGCAGCTAATTTGACCATTGAAGTGCATTTATTAAGCAAAAGTTCAACTAGGACACACCTTTACTATAAAGTCGAGCAAACAAATAATTGTTTTTAAGTGTTAGTCTTGTTAAATTCTTGTTAAAGTCCTCCCTTGCATGCTCCAACAGCCGCCATTTGGCAGACAATCGATTTTTTGCACACCAGCCCACATTTCCGGGTTGTCAGCGGTGACGCATAATAGATGCGACGTATGTGGCTAAGCAGCGTATTTATGGATTTTTCCACTTTATTAGACATATTTGGACTGAATTATAGGGCGGTGTGTGTACGGCGCGGTAGGCTATACAGTAAATTTTTTTGACCACCAGGATATTAGGGATGCACTCAATTGTCCATGAAAAAAGTTTTAAATAAAATACACAGAAATTGTAGTTGCCCTAAAAAATGAAGGCAAAATTTAAAACATGTTAACAGTGATCACTTTCAGAATGAAAGTTGTGTTTTTGTTTCATTACATGAAACAGAAACAGTAAGTTCTGTGGGTTACTGTTTCATTTGAGTGTGAATTATTGAACTGAGGAGACGTGAACTGACGACCAGTCAAACACAATGAAATAAAAGATAAACCACGAAGGGAATCAATCTAAAGAAATAAACTCAAGGAACTTCTAAACAAGTAACTGTAACATACAGATTGTCAGTTTTGTTTTCAATATATGACCATTTGTTTTACAGAAACAGTCAGTTCTGAGTGTTACTGTTAAATTTCAGTGTGCATTTTTGAAATTACATGTAGTACTTGAATGCAAGAGACTGGGTGAGTCAGAGGGCCTTCTGGGTAATCCCTGGACAGAAATTGATGGACTTTTTCAGGTTATATGTCTAGATGGGTTGTTCCTGTTGGTTTTGTTTAGTGTTGGGTTGCCATGAATGCTCAGGACGTTATTGGTGACAGTTTAAAAGTCAGATCTCGCACTTGATGGATAAAAAGAGGAGAAGCCATTTAGTGAGTTATTGAAAAGTAAAACTGAAAGTAGTGATGAAGATGAGTGACAGTGAAGCACAGATGTGGATGTATGATGATGTGGGCGTATTTTAGGCCTGATGGTAAACTCTGCAACTCAGCATTCGGCTGGCAAAATGACTTTAGCTTCCTGCAGGTTTGGCAGAGAAAGACTATTTTTAGCACAATAATCAAAAGAGAATTTCTTTTAATGTAAAGACTTTAAGTTAGTCCTGTTGAGAAGAAAAACTGTTGTAAAACTCTGATTTTAGCATAAAACAATAGAATTGTTATTAATCTTTTATAAAAACAAAATACTGTATGTGCATACTGTTTATGTCAAGCAAGTCCTGAGTTTGTTGACATATTTTTAATGCAAATTAAAACTTGATATTTACCATAACTGAAGCATTTTCTGCAAGATAAAATTATTTTTATATGTGCAATAAAATAGTGTGAAAACCCTACAATTAGGCTGATTTGTATCATCTCTGGAAACTAGAACATAAAATGTTAATAAGCAGACTAATGGATGAAATGGGAGGAGTAAATCAAGAAAAATAGGATAAAAGTTTTGGGTAATGCTGTATTTGTTTACTCACAAATAGCCTTAAAACAAACAACAATAAACTAATGACCCTATCCTTCTTCCTTTCTTGTTTTATCAGCTGGGACGCACGGAAACAGCTGTGAACAACCTGAACCCGGTGTTCGGCGTGAAGTTTCAGGTGGACTATCACTTTGAGGAGGTTCAGAAGCTGCGCTTCGCCTTGTTCGACGAAGACAAGTGTGCCACGCAGCTCTACGAACACGACTTCCTGGGAGAGTTCGTCTGTACGCTGGGAGTGGTACGCCCGCTGCTTTTTATACTCAGCTTTGGGTCAGATAGGAACAAAAGAAAAGTTCAGGAGGACAAAATGTAGTTTAGAGTTACTAACGGCCAAGTGGAATTGTAGGTCATTCATCCCAGGTCTCTCTTGTAAATGAGTCCTCGAGGCTCAGTGAGATTAACCTGCCTAAATAAAGGTTGAATATCTAGACAAAGTTATGATTCATATAAAAAAAAGCTGCAGCTGAAGCTTGTCTATATTATTATGTGAATGTTTATTAATCTTTCTCACCTTTAACATAATTTTTCATCTGTCTACGTTTTGGCACATTACTCGCCAATTTTTTGCCAATTTTTGTACTATTTCAACAATGTATCAAAACGTTAGGCTCATTCAAGACATTCCTGCTCTGACTTTTGGTATTTGTGCAGTTTTTACTGAAATGTTTAGCTTTGTCAGCCATGTTTTTCTCTGTGAAAATGAATGGAGCTCTCTCCACGTCCTTCACACACTCCCAGCTGTTTAAAACTTTTTACAGCTCATTCCAGCTGTTCATCTTCAGCTCATTTCAGCTATTTTTCTGCTCCTTTCACCGTTTTTGTTCATTTTCAGCTACTTTTAGCCCCCTTTTCTAGAATTTTTTTAGCTAATGTCTACCTTTTACGCTTCTTTGTAATTCAGTTTTTTTGCTCCTTTTAGCCTCTTTCTGCAGATTTATTTATTTATTTTTGCTCTTTCAGCAACATTTTTAAGCTAATATCAGCTCTTTTTTTCTTATCTTATGTTCTTTGTTGCTAATTTCAGATTTTTTTGTAATCTATACTTCACCTATTTCATCTTATTCTGCTACATTTCTGATCTGTTCAGTTTTTTTTCTTCAGCTGTTTTTCTCCTTTCTGTTATTTTCCAGCTTTCAGCGAACGTCAGCTGCTCAAATTCAACTCATTAACAGCCTGGTTTCAGCTTCTTCAGCAGCTTTCAGCAATAAGCATTCACACTGCATCTTCACAGGAAACAACATTTCTCTAGTTCTCATTGTTTTTTTCTTTCTCAGATTGTGTCTAATAAGAAACTTCACAGACCGTTGATATTAGCCAATGGGAAGCCAGCTGGCAAAGGATCCATCACGGTAATATTCAGCGCCATCGCTGAAACCACTTTTTATACATTTGATATTACCTCAGGCCTGTTTTTTCACGCCACGTGTAAAAATGTTGAAATCTATGAAAGGAATATCTATAGTTTGAGTCCGTTCTTCTGTGTTTTAGTAACTTTTCTGCTACCAGTTAGAGTCACACCAAATCCACCAACCTCCTGCACATCTCTCAGCTTTTGTGATTCAAATGCAAATTTATTTAGATTAAAAAATGTTTTATTACGTAGCTGCAGATCAGGACGACCCTGCAGAGGTTTCCTTTAGTAACTGTAGCTGTTGTTGATTCCAAGTGTTTGAGTTTGAGCTTGTTGCTCTGTGTCGTTACTTTAGATAACAGCGCAGGAGCTGTCTGACAACAGAATCATCACTCTGACCCTGAGTGGGCGCAAACTGGATAAGAAGGTGGGCTGTTGGACCCGCACAAACACACACACACACATACTGTACACACACTCACAGAATGTCAGGATGCAAAAACTGAAACAAGTCCATATAAATATATTCAAGAACTAATTTGGACGCTGAGCCCACACAGACTATTTACTGTAAATGTTTCCACAATGTTTTCTTTTTTTGTCTGCAAACCAGTGGGCTTTCAGCTGCACCAGAAAATCCAAAGTCCTGATAAATGCTTGTCTTGCATTATGGATCATTAATGGTTTTTATAGGCTTGTCGAGGGCGGGACTTATGATGTACTCTCTGTTGGTTCCTAGGGCTCTGTTTACACGACAACGATCCAATGAAAACAGATAATTCCCCCCCCCCCCATTTCTATTAACACGAAACATGAAAACATTCTAATTACAATCTCTGTTTACGCGGCAACGGTAGACATGGAAAAGGTGTAATTCCCTCACCGCGCCACTAGTTGGTGCTATGTTCTTTGAATCTTGAAACTGTAAATGCGAACGCGTAAAGAAAAGGTTCAGCCTGAAAGCCGTTACAACGGTCAAGATGGCAGAGAATAAAATATTTCTGTGGACAGACGACGAGGTTCAACTGTTGTGTAAACAATACTACAAACAATCCTCTGGTATCCACCACTGTCGATAGTTTCTTCTTCTGTGGATTGTAGGAAGCCATTATGTTTTGTTAGTATTTTTATCTAGACTGTGTTTTTTGATCTGCTCAGAGACGGGATTATATTGAAATTATGACCCAGTTCTGACTGGTTTGAACGGGGCCTGCAACTCTAAAAAGAGTCTCCCAAGGATTAAACATCCGTCGATGAATAGAGTTTATTTTGCTTGCTGCATCACACAGAAAGGATTTTTATCCACTGTCTCGTTTTTTCCTTTCACGTTAAACCAGATAAGATCCACTGAGATCACACTTAGTCCCTCCTCCTTATACACGTGACAGGTTGCTCCCCACCTGCGAAAGGAGGAGTCTAGGCCCTATAAATTTGTAATGCCACAGGACATCCGCCCCTTCCGGTTCCTGATCTTGCGTCGTGTACCAGACCGGCCAGCGCTTTAGACTGTAATCTTTTCCTGCCTTGACTTTATACAATTGGTAAAACTGACGTCACGTTTCCTTGGATTATTAAAGAGGAACTTACCCCACTCTGAAACGATAGCTCCGCCCCGAGACAAGATTTAAAAAATGCAAAGCATGTTCCAAGAGTATGTTCTCTGCGGGGGAGGGGCTCACTTTTATACTCACGCAGCAGAGGCTGTGACAACAGAGGACCCAGACATGTCACAGTGACCAGTCGTTGACCAATAGGAAAATTAGACTGCAGTACCACAGTTCAACCCATAGAGGGAGTGTAAACAGTTTTTTTTTTTTTTTTTTTAACCAAATATTGCCGATTTGAACGAATACCACAAAAACATGAAAATTAACACAGACATAGTGCTATACAACATTTTACACACATTCCAGGGAGTTTATCAGCTAAAAAAAGTTAATTTGGGGGTAAGTTCCTCTTTAATAGTGTGAGTTGTTGCTTCTGAGGGAGGTCTGAGCCGTGGGGAGTGTGAGCTGGAGGCGGGCCTGGGGTCCGAGAGGAGGCCTGAGGCCCACGGCTAGCAACAGCTAGCTGCAGTAGCTCGGGGCCCACATTCAGCTCCCGCTGTAACAGTTTTGCGTCGTAATGCACATGAGCCAAGGATTCCCAGACAGAAAATATATATATTTTTTCTGTTTACACAACAACGGACACAGGGACATTTTTGAACCATTGCACTCTGTAACCCGTTCTCAAACTGTTCCATTGTCAGAGAAAACATTCGCAACGAAACTCTCCCATTTTCACCAGAAATCTTTTTCGTGTAAAGAGGGCCTGAATATTCTCTTGTCCCGCTCTTAACTTCTGATTCGCTCGACATATTTGAACGGAATTTGAGACGCTCATGCATCACCAAAATGAAGGCCATGTACAATTTTCATCAACCCAGCTCTGAGGTCAAGGTCATAAATTAAGGTCAAATGTTTTACAAGGTTATTGCTTGTCCAGACCACTGCTATTAATTGTTGTAAATGTGTGATAATGTACAGATAAATTTACAATTTTTTGGTGCAATGTGCTGTATACGGTACACTTGTTGATGTAAAAGCTTCGTTTGTGGGGATGACGATGAAGCTGACTCAGAAACAACAAAGAAGTAGACCAGGGTGCAGCATGTTTGAAATTTAATAATGATAATACAACAAAACATTGTTAATAATAAGGTTTTAACAATGGTTCTGCTGAGAAGAGCTGCTTTTAATTCTTTCGTTGGACTGGATTGGCTTTTGTGGCACCTTTTGAGGAAAATGTGATTATCTTATCATTATGTAACTTCCACATTAAAACAGAAAATGAAGCTGCAGCTCGTTAGAGGAGCCGTTTGCTATGAATCCACCTGCTGTGCACGCTCCTGTTAAACCACCAGGACGCACAAAAACACTGACTGCAGAAGCTCTGAGTGTCTCGTTTTAAATAAACCCTTCTTTAGAAGAGCTGTTTAAACGATCACAACACAACAGAGGGGGTCAGCTGAAGATTAGTTAAATTGGGGGAAATGGGGATAATAAGGATAATCTTTCCAATGACAGGACTTCTTCGGTAAATCAGATCCGTACTTGGAGTTTCACAAACAGGGAGAAGACGGTAAATGGATGCTGGTGCACCGGACTGAGGTGAGTCATTACACGGCCTATCACTGTCACCCGCCAGATTAATATAAACCAAAGTTCATGAGTGTGTTTTAACGACCAGGTCATTAAGAACACGTTGGATCCGGTGTGGAAACCCTTCACTGTGCCTCTCATTTCCCTCTGCAACGGAGACGTGGACAGAAACATCAAGGTTAGACTCCTCTTCTCTGAACGTTTGCTTTGTTCCATCCACCCGCCTCGATTGTAAGACTCAAACGGAAACGGGCCTTAAAAGGAACCCGAGAATAAATCCCAGGATTTGAATAAATCTCAGGACAGGATGATGGGATGCCTTCTGCCCAATGACAGGTGCTGTGTTACGACTACGACAACGACGGAGGCCACGACTTCATCGGAGAGTTTCAGACAGCAGTTGCCAAGATGAGTGAGGCGCAGAACTCAGTGGAGGTAAAACACATGGGTATAAGGTGTGTGTGCTCTATCGTCCTGGGCTCTACACGCAAAGCAGGTCCATTTTACATCAGGTTTCTTTAAGAGCTCCAGCTTATCGGGGACTCGCATATGACATATTTGCACAAAATGTGTGACCAAGCAACCTGGAAGCCATGCTGTTGGGTTTTTGAAACCACAAACCACATTTTTGTGCCCTCGGCTTGAAAAGCTGTACTCCAGGCTGTGCACATTATTTTGTTGCCTGCATCGTTAACCACCTCAGCCCACTTTGTAGCCACCATGGTGGCTGCTCTCACTTTTACAGCTGTCCTTTTGCAGAAGCACCAAATGCGCCATCATTCGTGGTTGGCGGTTTCGCCCTGGGAAAGTGGAGGTGGTTTGAATGAGTATCGGAGACAACGTGTGGAGGTTGTGGAGTTGGAAGGTCTTTCAGATGGGGGAAGCGTTTCTATAGGTGCACTGGAGGGTGATCATGTAGTCAGCGCTTGCCTACAGGAAGCCAGTGGAGCGAGTGTACGTCGATGCTTATCAGGTGGTCTTGAAAAACAACAACTAAATAAGTTTCTTTTTGATCCCAGATTAATCTTTTTTCTCCATCTAGTTTATTATTGGTGCATATTTATTTTGCATAAGAGTTCTAGATTATACAGTTTACAGCTAAAAATGAATAAATTATTTAATAACAAACATAGGTAGCTGATGGAAAGAACAAGTAATTTTCTAATTCCCTTGAAAATTTTGTCCAATTACCTCAAGAGATAAGGAAATTATTTTGTTGCAGGTCGATCACAGGTTTTCGTGGTTTTCATATTAAACATTTTCAAGCCTAAACTTTCCATGAATTCCACATTTCTTCACCAATCCAGCGAGTCTTAGTGTCAGTATTGTTAATTTTCAAGCTCTTTCTATCACATCTGTATAATAAAACAATTCATGGACTTCAATTTCTTTTTGTCTCATATCATTTTAACACCATCCTTCCCGCTTTGCTCTGAGACAAGCTCTCTCTGCTCCACGTACCTGAATCCACCTGCAAGTGGATCACAGACTTCCTAACAGATCGGAGTCAGTGCCTGCGGCTGGGGAAAGTTGTCTCGGACACTTTAAGCACAGGATCTCCACAGGGCTGTGTACTTTCCCCTCTGCTTTTCTCCCTGTACACCAACTGCTGCACCTCCAGCCATGACTCTGTAAAACTTAAGTCTGCGAACGACACCACCCTCATTGGGGTCATCTTGGATGGTGATGGGTCTGCCTACAGGAGGGAGGCGGACCAGCTGGTGACCTGGTGCAGCGACAACAACCTGGAGCTTAATGCCTAGAAGACAGTGGAGATAACTGTGGATTTCAGGAAAGCCACAGCCCCAAGCAATTCAAGATGGCGGACCTACGCCAACAGTAAAAATGGCTCTGATTCAGTCAGTTTTACAGACACCAAGCTTAGATTTGATGTGGTAGTAGCTGATGGTGATCCACAACTCACAGCCTGAAAGCTAAATCTGGAGACTTACTTTGAGGGTTTAACCAAAACAAATCTGTCAAACGGGCTCAGCATGAAATTATCAGTTTAAAACTTTATTTCTTTCTCTCATTGATTTTGTGTAGAATTCCTAAAATGTAGCATTTTTGTTTTTTATTGGAGAATAAATCACATTTAGCCTAATTTATTTCCAGTCGTCTCGCTCCAACAAGTAGCTTCTGCTGAGATTTCCTTCCTTTTGCTTTTTAAAATTTGTACTGAAGCTTTAGAGCTGCACAGATCAGAGCACCGTTCATTCATTAGCAGCTTCATCACTTCTTCTCCCACCGAGACCTTTCATGAGTGGAAATGGTGCGTGTTGGGGAGGGGGGTGCAAAATATCAAGCAAATAGTGACAGAAGCAGAATGGAGATAGGGAGCGAGAAAGACTACGAGTAGGAAAACGAAGTGAGAGGTGCTATTGAGATGTAAAGCAGCCTTTAGCTGAGCTCCGGTGACACGATGGGGCGTTTAGAGCTACCTGTCGGACTGATCAGCCTCTGACTGCAGGTGTTTCTGTGCAGAAAGTGTCTGTCGTGATCAAAGTCTGTCGCATTAAAGACTCGTCTCTTTCTTCTGCATCGCATTGAATTAACCCATTTCCTTCTGAGGTGTACAGCAGGGGTCCGTACTGTACCTCTGCATAGTACAGTGTGCTGCTGATCAGCTCTGAGTGTGTCAGTCATGTTGAAGTTACCGTAGGCGGCGTCTGGAAAGTTGCCGATTGCTGTCACAGCCTCTCAGCTTCTTCAAACCCAACGCTCTCTCAGCTCCCTCCAACCAACTCTGCTGTCATCTGTGCTCGGTCTCGCTTTAACTTTGCCCTCTGTTCCTGACACACACTTTCTTTTCTTCTTCTTTCTTTCTGTCTTTTTTTTTTCACTTTCTTTGTCTCCTCAGGTGGAGTTTGACTGCATCAACCCCAAGAAACAGAAGAAGAAGAAGAACTACAAGAACTCAGGAGTTATTGTCGTCAAGTCCTGTAAGGTATGGATGGATGGATGGATGGATGGATGCGTGGATGGATGATGTATGGATGGATGGATGGATGGATGGATGGATGGATGGATGCGTGGATGGATGATGCATGGATGGATGGATGGATGATGATAGTTGGATGGATGGATGGAGGGAGGGATGGATGGATGGATGGATGGATTAGTGGATGAATGGCTGGATGATGGTGGATGGATGGATGATAATGGACGGGTGGTTAGTTGGATGGATGGATGGATGGATGGGTGGATGATGGCTGATGGATGGATAATGGATGATGGATGCATGGGTGATGATGGATGATGGATGGATAATGGATGGATGGATGGGTCATGATGGATGATGGGTGGATGAATGGATGGATGGATGGATGGATACATGGATGCGTGGATGGATGATGCATGGATGGATGGATGATAATGGATGGGTGGTTGGTTGAATGGATGGATGGATGGGTGGATGATGGATGGATAATGGATGGCTGGATGGGTGATGATGGATGGATGGTTGGTTGGCTGGATGGATGGATGGATTATGTATGTATGTACTGTATGTATGAATGTATGGATGGATGATGGATGGGTTGACGAATGATGTTGGATAATGGATGGATGGGTGATGATGGATGGTTGGTTGGTTGGATGGATGTGTGGATGATAGATGATGGATGGTTGGATGATGAATGGATGGATGGATGGGTGGATGGATGATGTATGTATGGATGTATGGATGGGATGGATGGGATGATGATGGATGGGTGGATGGATGAGGTGATAGATGGATGGATGATGGATGGAGGGATGGACAGATGAGGTGATGGAAGTATGGACGATGATGGATGGTTGGATGGATGGATAGATGGTGGATGGGTGGCTGATGGATGGATGGTTGGATGAGGTGGTGGAAAGATGGATGATGATAGATAGATGGATGGATGATGTTTGGATGTCTGGATAGATGGATGGATGGACTGTCGGATAGACGGACGAACAGACGGATGGTTGGATGGATGGATAAATAAATAACATCACATTCACTAATCTTATTTTAATCTCATTTTTGCTCCATAATTTGCTCCGTCTGTTCCGTGTGTTGATGTTTCTGTAACTTTTGGTGATCTCTGAACCTCAGACATCAACCAATCAGAGCAACGTTAAGTTTACAAACTTCAAAATATAAAAACAAAATGTAAAATTTTAACGTTTTACTCAGTTATCATAAAAAAACCCAACTTAATCCTGCATATTAACTCCTGGATGCTGTGTGCTCTATCTGCTGCAGTGTCCTCTTATCAGAACATTTTAGACTTTAAAACAGTAAAAACAGGATTTTAGACAATTTATGTATTCTAAACAAAACCTCTCCTCACATTTCTGACCTCTTTTTGTAAAACCGATTGTTCAACATTCTTAAATCCAAAGATAAAGCACATGAACGATTCAGCTTTCAAACACTTCTTATTTAGGATGTTCTCACTCGATGAGGCGTTCAGAACCACCGCTAATAACTAATTATTTCTGCAGCTTGGAGGACACACCCAGCTGAACACTCAGCTGAAACAGGAGCTCTTTAGCTGTGTGTTAGCTCAATAGTGTAAACTCATCATTTATAAGTGTTCTTTATTGTTTTACTTCTTCATGCAAAGCCTGAAAGATCTGTAAAAATGACATAATTGTGTTGGAACTTATTTCTTTACAGCGATTGTTACAACTCAGACGCCGTGTTGTGTTTGTTTCAGATTGCACACAACTACACCTTCCTGGATTACATCCTTGGAGGATGCCAGCTCATGTTTACGGTGAGGAAGACATTGCATGTTTCTCTGCGCCCTTCCTCTAGCTCTGCCCTCGAAAACAGGAAAAACGTTCAGATTTTCCATTTTTGTTTCCCGCATGCAGCTCTCCATACAGAGAGGGGAAACGTGTGAGGGGCAGTGAGTGCATGTAAACAAGTGCAGTGCAGGAGCCATGAAGTACTGTCAAATGACAAATGTTAGATTCGATTGTATTGTTAAAAAAAAAAAAAAAAAAAACAAGAAGGAGAGACAAGTTTTTTACCGGAGGGAGGGGTGAGAAAAAGTGTCATAGTTTATTTTCGTCTCCTGCCAGCAGAAACTGATGTCACACCTGTTCGTGGAACTGTGTGAATGATGGAGAATCCTCCTTTCCTGCAGCTTGACGCTCTCTCTCTCACACTCAGTTTTATTTAATTAATAATCCTGGGTGAAGGAGAAGGTGATAAAACCTGAAGGAAATCTATAACAGCAACAAACACCTCTCACTTATCAGCAGCTAGAGCTTGAAGGTAGCAGAACTTACCGGTGCAAACAAACAAAGGGATCTTTTGTACATGATGATGTAAAGCCTCCCAAGTTTTTACCAGCATGTGTGCATACCAACACGTGGAAACAACACTCTGGACCGTGTGTACACGAACATAAAAGATGCATACAAAGCCGAACCCCACCCTAACCTAGGACTGTCGGACCGCATCTCAATATTACTAGCCCCTGCTTACCTACCCCCGCTGACACGCTCCAGACCGGTACAAAAGAAAGTTAAATGTTGGATCCAGGACAGTGGCCCCATACTGAGAGACTGTTTTAAACGAACAGACTGGCAGGTTTTCAGAGAAGCTGCTAAAAATGGAGGCTCGCTTGATCTGGACCAATACGCATCCTCAGTTCTGGGCTACATTAGCACATGCCCTGACACTGTCTCCACCATAAGATATGTTAAAAGATACCTGAACAGAAAACCTTGGCTGAATGCAGAGCTGCGCACCCTGCAGGCAGCCAGGAACACCGCCTTCAGATCTGGAAACTCAAAGAAGCTGAGAAGTACAAGGAAAGAGCTGGTTGCTGGTGTTAAGAGGGCCAAAGCCACATATGCACAGAGGATCGAGGGTCAATTCACCTCACAAGACCCACAGAGCATGTGGAGGGGCATTAAATGCATAACAGATTATAAAGGTCGGAGCGAACAATAACCCAATGACCCATCTCTGTCTGATGCCCGCAACAAGTTCTATGCACACTTTGAAGACCCAAACAGACCACCCAGCACCAGATTCACCTCACCACTGGATGAAGATCTTTGCAGAGTGACCTCAGCAGAGGTAAGGAGAACTTTCAGGAGGATCAAGCAACTGGCCCAAACAACATCCCCGGGAAAGTGTTGAAAGAAAGTGCCGATCAGCTCTGCGAGGTGCTGGCCGACATCTTTAACACTTCACTATAGACCTAAACAGATGGTAATATCGAAACTAAAAAGCATAGTTTCCTCAAATGATTGGGGTGGCTGATGGTGGCCATCTTGGATTTTGAAGTGGCTGCCCAATTTCTGATGGTGATCTAAAATATATTTATTCAAAATTTGCACATAAGAAGCAAATACTCTAATATTCATGCCTTTAAGAAATGTGTCAGTTTAATAACGTGTTGCATTTTATTATCAGAGCATATAGGGATCAGCTCTCAGCAGATTTTTACATATTGTTTTAAAATAAGAAATGTGTGAATCCACTCCTTGCGTGTGCAACACAGCATCATTTGACTTTAAACCACTGCAAACAGATTCATGACAAATTTATATTTAGTCAGAAACCCGTAAGCTCCCAATACCTGCACGTTTTGTGCTCAGCTTGGAAGTGTTTGTCACCTTTGTGCTGAAAATGAGCATTTACAGCACAGAGGGTTGTTGTAGTTGCCATGGTAACACTTTGTGAATTTACTTTTTTTTTTTTTACATCTCACGGTGGACTTTAAGTAGGATGATGCTCCATGGCTGTATTTTTATGTTTACTCTTAATCTAAATGTAATATGTAATAATTAAGCCGATGTACAGGTCAGTGGCTATGCCTGCGCTCTCTGCAGCGCTCGTGCTGCTGGGGAAAACCAGACATTTTGTTTTTGGACCACGTTGAAAAGCACTTTTATCAAACCCCCACCACTGATGATGCTCTGAATTTAAGACCCATAACCGTGAAGCATTTTGTGCTTCAGAAAGATCTCATTTCTCCCCCCCCGATTGAAACATCTTCGTCACCTGCTGCAGCGAAAGTTCAGCAGTCATTTTACTGCCTCTTTGTGTCCACCTGTTAGCGAAATATCTCATGAGCCACTGGACCTCATGAGCCACTTTTTAATAAAAATCACAGAAAAAAAATCCCTGGATGCACATCTACAACTGGATGGATGGACAAACGAACAGAGACAGGTGGGCAGATGGATGGATGGATCAAGCAATGGATGTTTGGAAGGATGGATGGATGGATGGATGGATGGATGGATGGACAAACGAACAGAGACAGGTGGACAGATGGATGGATGGATCAAGCAATGGATGTTTGGAAGGATGGATGGACAGATGAACAAACGAATGGATTGATGGATGGATCAATGGATGTTTGGAAGGATGGATGGACACATGAACAGACCGATGTAAAGATGGATGGATGGATGTTTGGAAGGATGGATGGAAAGATGAACAGACAGATGAATGGAAGGATGGATGGACAAATGGAAAGATGGATGGAAGAATGGATCAATGAATGGATGGATGGATGATAGATAGATGATGGCTGAACAGACGAACGGATTGACAGATTAATGGATGGATGGATTGATGGATGTGTAGTTGGGTGGATAGTTGGATGGATGGACAGATGAAAAGACAGACGGATGGATGGATCAATGGATGTTTGGAAGGATGGATGGATGGACAGATGAACGTATGGATGGCTGTATAGAAAGATGGATGGATTCATCCATTCATTACCTCTTTGAGCCAACTTGATTCAAGATGGCCGCCACAGCTGGTTGAATTTACCAAACACACATATGGCTGCAGCTCTGTCAGTTTTACAGACACTGAGCTAAAATCTGTTTTGGTAGTAGCTGAGAGTCACCCCATCACCTGGTCTGAGCACTAACAGATCGTGCAGGAATTATGTTTTATGTACATTTTTGTCAATGAGGCACCATCTCTGTAATAATAATAATAGTAATAACATTAATAATAAGTATTAAATCATGGTGACACAAACATGTTCTTTACTCCAGCCTCTTCACATGCAAACCTGCGTTCTTTAGCCAGCATGCACCCAAATCCAGACCTCTGCAGAAATTTAGTCGCATATTTCTGCACTCTGAACCAGACTCACACAATCGGTTCAAAATGACTCAATTAGATTTTCTGCACATGATCTCGTGGAGGCGCTGATGCCTTCTCATGCTTGCACTCTAACTCTGCAGATCAGTGCAGAAGGAGGTGCTCTGTGATGTTCAGTCAGATGTAGTGAAACTTTAATCCTAATCTCCAGGAGGGGAAATCCTCTCCTCCTCAGCGCTGAGAGAGATGGAGGAGAGCGCAACATTTCTCCGTTACTTGACACAAAAAAGACAAACTACGGCAACTACGGCCACATTTCAGCCGAATCAGGCTCATTTTTAAAAGATTTAAATCGTTAAGGTCTCTGGAGACAAAAGGAGCTAATGGAGTTCTGAGGCAGATTTATAGAAAATATTCAGTGACAGAGATTAATATCTGGAGTTAAACAATGAATATTCAGTGGAAGGATATGCAATAAATTGAGGAAATCATCAGCTTCTTTC
Organism: Hypsolebias coamazonicus; assembly: GCA_032273985.1. Classification (NCBI taxonomy): domain Eukaryota; kingdom Metazoa; phylum Chordata; class Actinopteri; order Cyprinodontiformes; family Rivulidae; genus Hypsolebias; species Hypsolebias coamazonicus. The sequence continues at coordinate 26,886,925 of JAVCKU010000013.1, forward strand.
CTGATCCAGTATCAACTTTAATTATTTAACAGCTGATAGAACCACACACACACAAAGTCAGTCAAATGTTTTATTATAATTTAATTATTAATATTATTATGATTATTGTTGCTTACAGCGACAGTGCAAAAAGAAATGCAAGAGAAAGAGAAAAAGAAAAAGATGAATCAGACAAACTTCTCTGTTAAGAGACATTTGTACACAAATAAGATCAGCTTGTAAAATATGAAACAGAGTTCTTGCAGAAGCTAAACTTAGCAAAACAGTAGCTAAATGCTAAAATGAACTAAACTGCTAAAATGAGTTAACCTATAGCTAAAAGTTAAAGCCATTTTTAACAGTAAGAAAAGCTAAAATCAGTTAAACATGAGATAAAAGGGAAAATTAGCACAAAGATCAGCAGCTGAACTTGGATTTTTCACAGAGAAGCTTAAAGCTAAGATTGCTAACCCCTACATTTGGCACAACACTAGGGTTAGAAAAGTAGCTAAAACCTAAATTAGACAGAACAGTGGCCAAAACAGTAGCTAACTTCACAAAACATAACCTCAAATTAGCAAAACAAAAAACAAAAGGTAAAATGGCAACCAAAAGAAAAAGATTAATTTAAAAGAAACCTAAAAAGTAAAACAATTTTTTTAATTACATGTTAAAAAAAATTATCAAGTGGGGAAAAAAAGCATAGTAATCATCTCCTGACTGAGCTAAACATTTTGACATATGAATGGCTAAAATATCAAAAAATTATGCCTGAAGTAGGTCGACTTAAACAATGACATAAAACAATGAAAAAAAAAAATAAATAAACTGTACGTGCTGACTCAGCATTGATGCAATAATGTTGAAACCAGGATTTCTGAAGGTACCAACAGCAGCTAAAATACTGTCAACAGAAGCAAATAACAGAAAGAAACAGTGATCACAAAAAAATTTTCATAATATTTATATTGATAGTCCATCCATCCATCATCTTCTGCTTGTTCTGAAGTGAGGTTGCAGGGGAGCAGCAGCTTGAGCAGGCAGGCAGAGACATCTCTTTCCACAGCCATCTCTTCTAGCTCTTCTGGGAGGACCCCAAGACGTTCACAGGCCAACCGAGAGACATAGTCTGTCCAACGTGTCCTGGGTCTTCCCCGGGGTCTTCTCCCAGTCGGACATGCCCGAAGCACCTCCCTAGGGAGGCGTCCAGCGGGCATCTTTACCAGATGCCCAAACCACCTCAACTGGCTCCTCTGTATGTGGAGGAGCAGCGGTTCTATTCCGAGTCTCTCCTGGATAACCGAACTTCTCACCCTATCTTTAAGGGAGAGAGTTTGTGGTTTTTCAAAAGCACAGAGTCGAGCTCCAGATCAGACAGCCTCTCCGCTAGAACCGACATATCAGAGCATTTGATACATAAACCATTATCTTCAAATGAAGCAGAATTATAGCTAAACATTCGACACACAAAACATGTAATGAAGCCGGAAGCCATATTGAGCCAAGATTAGTAAAAGTCAACTGATCTCAATACACTGATAAAAAACAGAAGTCCTCAAAAATAAAGACCAGGGTGGAATAAGGTCCTATTTACACGGACACGGTGGGGGGAAACGGAGGTTTTGGGTATGTTAATTACAGAGAAAGATCTGCGTTGACACG
>JAVCKU010000013.1:26994393-27005016 GCA_032273985.1 Hypsolebias coamazonicus
GAAATAAAAGAAGAAATGTTACAATTTGTAGGAAAAAATGGGGATTTAAAATTTAGCAACACATCTGTTTCATCTGAGAATCATCTCATCTTCTTTAACGGAAGTCTGGAAACGATCAGGACCTGAGACCAGTTGTTGGAGGGTTTGTAGGACCTGAGACCATTGAAGGTTTTTGAGGACCTGAGGAGACCAGTTGTTGGAGGGTTTGGAGGATCAGAGACCAGTTGTTGGAGAATTTGTTCCTACATTATCGCCAAAACCTCCAACAACTGGTCTCAGGTCCTGGACATTTAGAGACTGTCGTTAAAGAAGAGCGGATGCTTCACACCTGGAACAACTTTAAAAAGACGTGTTGCTGCCATCGATTTTAATAAGAACTTACTGTTTCCTGAAAACAGAACAACTTCTTGGATGTCACTTCTGGTGCGTTTATGTTCCTTTGAGAATAAAACGTGAGTTATGAGATTTTCAAAATCATCACATTGTTGTATTTTACATTCTCACAGCACCCACACTTAGAACTGAGGTTCTTTTTTAATCACAGACTCATTTTTGGCTTTAATAATTTTCTCCGACTCAAAGTGACTAAAATGATTAATAAAACTTTTGTGATGGAAACGTTTCGAAGCTTTAGTCCATAAAAGATTGTAAAGTTTCCAGCTGCTTTTTTGGATCGCTGAGTTGTTTTACTGCATCATCACTTCAAACCGTGATCTGAAAAATCCCATCAGTTTCCTCTGAAAAAGCACAACAAAACCGCTCTATTTGTTAAAAAAAAAAAAAAGACAGAAAACATGGAACTATGGCACAAACAGAAGCTGATTTCGTAAGAGGCAGGTTAATACTGAAATCTGGTCAAAGCATGATGCGTGCTGAACATCTGGAGAGGCGACGGTGCACTCGAGTGCTGCAGAACAGAAATACTTCTTTGGTGAAGGAAGCTGCTTCGAGACACTTCTGTTGAGAAACGGAGTCGGGGACACGACTCGTCTGCAGAGTTTCTGTTAAGAGTTCTGAAGCGTCCCGCTCTCTGAGGCTGGAGAAGATTAGCCGACTGAGTCTCGTCTCTCTGGTTCCCTGCAGTTGCAGGAACGCTCGGTAGAAGTCGTTTCAAGAGATTACCGGCTCAAACATGGCCGGTCATTTGCTGGTCAGTCCCCCGAGTCTTTACTCGGGGAGTGAGGCATGTACTTCAGCCGAAACATCCCTGAGAAACACAGGTCATGATGAACATCATCAGAATCCGCTGGTAAATGAATTAAAACTAAATACAGATCGAAACATTAAGGCTGCAGCTAATTTCAGGATTAAATCTACAGCTTAGATTAAAATGTTGGATGAAGTTTAGTATAAACATTCATTTTGAGTGATTTTCATTTCAGTTTGTCATAATACGAGCTGAAAATGTTTATTAACATCATGCATTAAAGATACTGTTTGCACAGTTATGTGATGGGTTAAAAAAAAAAGTAAATTTTTCCCCTCAGTTTCTGTGTTCTTAAATTTAACAGTTGTAACCAGTTGCTAACTACCCAGCGTGTTTGTTTACCTACAAAAACAGCCGAAGTGGCTGAAAAAAGGGTCAACTATTGCACCATCAATTTTTCTGTCCTGGCTCATATTTATGTTCACATCAGTTGAGTAATGTTTGTGCTTTGTTTACATTCAATGCATACCTGCATTTTAGAATTGCATGTCAATAAAACTAGAAGACTACCGGAGTAAATTCAAACTACTGTACGCTGTTTGGTAAGGCTCAGGATAAACTTATTTATGTTAAGTTTCATACAGTGCAAGGAAGATCTTTAATAAAAATAAACTAAGTGTTTTTGACCCCCAGCAGTGAACACACCAAACATGAGCTCATTCTGTGTGAAACTGACTGCTGGAGTCGCTCAGACTCACCCTGCTGCGTGGAATCCATCGGCAGCTGTTTGCACTCCTCGGCTCGGTGTCTGCTGGCGCCGCAGTTACAACATGACACGTTCACCGCTGCCCGTTTCTGGTTTCCCATGGGACCGTGCGGCTGGTAGAAACCGAAGCTCTGCTGCTGGTCTTGTGACGTGGGACTCTGGCGGTACAGCGGCGGCGGGACCATCATCGGGTAGGGAAAGGGCGGGGCCCCGGGGCTGGCGGTGCTGGACGGGGCGACGAAGGGGCTGAGGTGGAGGAGAGGACCGAGGGCGAGGAGAGACGGTCCGGCAGAGAACGGCTGCAGGTAGCCGGCGGCTGTGTATCCGGGTAACGGCGCCCCGTAGGCGCCACAGTTTCCACGGCAACCACAGGAGCTGCAGACACACATGGAGGGGCTGTGAGGTAAACTCTGATCCGAGGAGGGGGCGGGGCAGGCAAACGGGGCGGGGCTGGAGGTAGGCAGGTAGTAAGCGTTACCAGGTACTGCAGCCACAGGGACGGTGCTGGTTGTTGCCATAGAAACATAACCACCTGAACCTCCAGAGCTGCCAGACTTGGAGGAAGTGCAAGTGGAGGAAGTGGAGGAGGGAGGAGGGTAAGAGTAGTATCCTGTTGGAGAGGAGGAGAGATGGAAGAGGAGGGGAGGCTGGGAGACGTGGTGGAGGCTGTTGGAGGTGGAGGTCAGAGCAGAACTCGTCTCCACCAGACCCATTGCACCTCCCCCTTCTCCACCTTGACTGCAACAAAGCCCTACCTCCTGCAGCCCGGAGGATCCATCCACTGTCAGTCCTGCGAACTGGTTCTCCAGCCTTGCCGCCACCCCAACCCCCACCCCAGGACCTGAACCAAAGCCTCCCCCCACTGAAGCCGCACCTGGCAGCTTAGTCCTGTCTTCCATGGACAACGGGGCGGGCCTGGGTTTCCGAGGGGAGGCAAGGATCCGTGCCGGGTTTGAGATGGGCTGAGGGTGGAAAGGAGCCTGCAGGAGGCCGAAGGGAGGGTGGGAGGAGCAGGAGGGAGGAAGAGGAGGAGCTGGGTCCGTCTGGACGGGGAGGACCTGAGCGGTGGGGCGTCTGGACCCGGTGGGGCAGGTGGAGTTCAGGATGAAGAGGCAGGTCCGGTCCTTATCTGAAGCAGCTGCTGCTGCATCTGGAGCAGACACACCTGAAACAGAACCACACACCGGACTGATCCACACCTGACGAGACCTGGTCCACACGGCCTCAACATGAGAACAAAAAAAGGTTTTATGAGATAAAACTTCAGCCCAAATGGGTCAGACTCCTTCAGCCTCATCAGTTTACCATAATTGCCGGTGCATATGCCGCTGCTTTTTTCACAGGCTGTGAACCCCACGGCTTATACAACGCTGCAGCTAAAGTATGGATTTTTTTTTTACTTTTACATTGTTTTGACGGGCTAACAAGCTTCCTGCCACCAAACGCATTTAGCTTAGTCACACCCTGGTGCTCACATAGCTGCCCAGCGCACCTCTCTAGGGGCTGGGTCCTCGTGACAGAGTGAACCCCACAGTTTTCATAACTACCTCTCTCACTCATGGTTACTCATGGATATGAACACAAACTATGCTAAGAACAGACTAGTCATCACTACAAGAACGATGCTAAACAGCTAACCAAAATTATTAACAATGAGCATAACTTTTACCCATAATTCCTCCCTGAGGCCATGTGACCAGCAGTCAACTACAATGAACCAATGAGGTGCATTGAGTCACGAGGACCCAGCCCTCAAGAGAGACGTGTATTGATGAGACTAACTGTATAAATACAGGTTTAAAAAAAAAGACAAATGAAACAGGTCACAGTCGAACTAATGAAACGGGGAGGAGAGAACGGGAGGGGGGAATCCCCCTGCATGCACAGAGCACGAGCGTCTCACATGCTCACAGAGCAATTTTGCTCCAGAGCACAAGCTTGCAGCAGGAGGAATATATCGATCAGTGACTTCCTGATAGGCTACTGTATTTTTTTTTTTTTACCAGCTGTGTTACCAGCACCATTCAGAAAAAAATGAAAAACAAAACAAAAAAAATACTCTATGTATTTGTGAATGTTACTGGTATGTATTGTAGCATTCTGCTGTGGTTGACTGCCGGTCACATGGTCTCAGGGAGGAGTTATGGGTAAAATTCATGTTAATTGTTAATCATTTCGATTAGCTGTTTAGCATCTTTTTTTAGTGGTTAGTCTGTTCTTGTTAGCCTAGTTTGTGTTCATTATATGTTAGGTCATTCAGTAGAGTACGGTAACCATGAGTGAGGAGGTAGTTGTCAGCAAGACCTGCGGAGTTCATTCGGTTTGTGTGTTGAACAGTAAAATAAAGTATATGACGCCATCTGGTGGTTGGTTCTTGAACTACAACAAGCGATTTACGTCTCTCCCAGTACTGTAGTTGTGTGCCGCCACTCATGGTACAACATGAACACCCACGGCTTATATACAAGCGTGGCATATATTCGGGTGCGCTCTTTACGTAGCCAATTACGGTACATCGTTTCTGTTAGAAAACGTACGTCTGAGAACGTCTCGGTTTCTGTCGAAGGTCAAGTCGCAGCACTGAGGCGTCCGAGGCGAGCAGGACGAGCTGGAGTAACCGGAAGAGGAGCTGCAGTCTGCGGACACCAGGTGATGGAGCGGGACGCTGTCCACCTCCACTCGAAGATCTCCTGCAAAGCATGTCAGGGCTCTTAAACCGAAAGGTTTCAAACAAAGTGGGAATATTTGGCGTTTCCAGGACATCCAGGACGTCTGGGGTTTAGAAACCTCGCATCACACATCTGTATCCTTATAAATAATGTGACCCTCTGGGCTCTGGCTCAAACTACGAGCGTTAAAGTTGAAGGAGTGCTGTCAGGTTGATTGCAACCAAACAATAGGACTGTGATGTTTTTCCTGATACGGTTTTATCTAAACAGCAGCTGGTTTTACCTGCAGGGGAGGAGGGGTGAGCTAGTGGGCCCATGTGACTGGAAGGGGTCACCCTGGCGATGCCGCTGCAGGGTCGCTTCTCCATTTTCATTTCTCTGCTGAAGACACCGCAGGAAACACAGGTCAGGGAAATAACACCTGCAATATACAGACGCCTTCTGGCCTGTCTTTTACAGAAATAACAACATGTTTTATTTTATTTCAACCAACACTGGGCGACAACGAATGTTTTGTTTATAAAAATATTTTGATAACAAAAAGAATCTCCGCTTCGTCCACCAGGGGGAGATATTTCCCACGTGTTGTATCAGGGCATTTTCTATATGAAGATAAATTATGTAGTCTCAAAAGTATTTATAAATGCAGGAGTGTACACAATTCAAACTGCACAAGTAGAAATATGTGATGCATACAAATTGTGACAAGCTGACTCACACTTTTGACTTTTGAAATGGTCTTCACACCAGATTCACAAATGTAATGATGCGTTCAAGGCTGGAGAAAAGCTGGGACATCTGGGGTTTACCAGATTCAACAGGTTTAGCACAGTAGCTCATAACACAAACACTTAACACTGATGTTACTGGATTTCAAAATGGTTAATTTTATGGACTGTACAGCTGAAATAAACTAACCTTAACCGAGTAGGTTATTGTACTACTACTGGTAGTAATTATTGTACTAGTCTTATCTAAAAAAAAGTTAAGTCTGGTCCTCTGGGCGGGTTCAAAAAACAAAAAAAATTGTAGAAATGTTTCGTCTTTCATCCGAAAGACTCTACCTGGATTCTTGAGCATGCATCAGTCTTAGTTAAACTTTACTAGTAATTTTTTTAACTCTTTTAAAAACACATTTTTATTCCATGGCTTTTGGCACAGCCTGAACTTTGCTCTGTACCGGTATTTCTATTTTTATTGAGCTTACTTAAACCGTCTTATTCTTTTATGTGTTTAAATGTTCTTGGTTTTATATGTACAGCACTTTGTTGCAGTTGTGGTAGTTTTAAAGGGTTTATAAATAAAGTAGTAGTAGTAGTATTCTTTTGAAAAAACTCCCGAAAAATGACAAGGTATCCATCCATACAGAGATAAATCCAGTTCTATATCATTTATGATAGTAAATGGTAATAACCTATTTAATAACCGTTTTGGGTAGTTTATTTCAGCGTAACGGTCCACAAAGGCAACATTTTTTTAATTTTTTTGAGTAACGTCAAAGTGTTGATGCTTCATAGGTTTAAAATAAGGGTGATGAGTTACTGTAACAAGTCAGAAATATGTTGTTTCAAATAACTCAGTAAATCTGGTAAAGCCCAGACGTCCCAGCTTTTCACGAGCCTTGAACGCAGCATTACATTTGAGAATCTGGAACATGAAGAACGTCTCAAAAGTCACAGACAAGCTGATCCATGTTCTCAGACAACTTGTGCACACGCATTTGACCATTCGTAAGCGTAGCAATATTTGTACTTGCGCAGTAAACCGTTTGTGCATTTGTGAATTGCAATACACATACAATTCTTGTTTGGTTTTTCAAATACTTATGAGGCTACTTTTTCCAAACTTCTACTCATACACATTTACCAGTTTGTAAATAAATAAATAAATAAATAAAAATAACTGCTGGAGGATGTTTCCACGTTCTGCCACACAATTAAACCCAAACACACACACACAGGGACACACACATGCCTGAAAACCTGCTGAAGTTGGGAACGGAAACACAATCAAGCGCTACCAGGAATAAATCCACTGGAGTGCGTGACAGCGTGAGGAGAGGTTTATAATCAGTGCATTTCCTTAATGTTCCTTTTGTTTTCACACGACTTTCTGCTGGTTTAGAACATCTTATCTCTTCCAGCGGCCATCGGCTAGTTAAACATTGACGATATAAAGTCCACTGGTGCCGGTTCTGTCCAAATCAGCGACTTATCTCTGCCTGGTGTTTGTTAAGAGTTAAGCTTTGACCAAACAAAGCCTACTAAGAGTAAGATCAATGTAGTAACTTCCTACAAATAAAATCATCATTATCATCCGCTGCGTTTTTGAAACTGTTAGCAAAATATCTCATGAAACACTTAATTAAACTCAGTTATCAACACGTCAATGGCTGATTAACATCTGGACTCGGCTCAATTTAAGATGCACTGGTTGAGATTAACCGACACAAACGTGGCTGTTAATAAAGTATCAGTTTTCCACATGCTGTGTTTAAATTTGTCGTGGTGGTCGTTGAGAGTCATTCACAACATATGCTGCGAGCTCACAATGCTACTTTTGAGGTTTGACCAAAACAATTAGAATTCCATTTCATTTCTCAAAACGAGATGATTTTAGTCTAAAAAACTATGACATGAACGTTGGCAGGCGATATGTATCCTCAAACGGAACGCTGGGGCTTTAACTTGAACATTGCGTCATCACTGTCCACTAAAATGTGGGAATTTACATTTTTATAGTTGCAACTTGCGCGTGAAGTGAGTCAGGTTCCTGAGCCGCTAACCAAACACCTAATTTGATGAGACTCCAGATGTTCTGCTGGTTTTCATCTGGATCGAGGACCACGGTGAGGCAAACACGGCAGATGAATTATAAATTATTCCCTGCTTACTCTGCTGACTTTTGGAGCTCCAGTTGGGTTTTGAGTTTCTTTTTTGCTCCCTGGGTCAGGTCGTACTTGTTAAGGTCCTCTTCTGTCAGCCCTAAAAACTGGGAGAAGTCCACAGAAACGGGTTTATTTTTATTGCACTTGATTTAATTGGGACTGATTTATCTGAAGCAAACAGAGTAAAACCCACCTCCTCCATTGTGAGCTGTTTAAAGACAGGGTAGTACTTGTGCAGACGTAGTCGGCGCAGCCAGTCCAGAATGCCGTTCTGCTCTGGAGAGCCGGGCTGACACTGGGCTGGTTGGGACGGGGAGCGGGGCTGGGACAGGTGCAAACCGGGCTGACTGCCGGTTTGCAGGTGAAGGTAAGAGGGAAGAGGGTATGGGAGGTGCGGCTGGGAGGAGGCGTCCCCTCCCACGGCCGTAGGGCTCCTTGTGGACATGGAGTGAGGCTGGGGGGGAGGAGGAAGAGGGGGAGGCAGAAGGTGGGGAGTGGAGCGGGTCAACACGGAGCTGTGGGTGCTGACGACGGGCTGAACGCTGGCCACCCTGTACACCGCCCTGAGAGAGGAAGCACAAAGCTTCATCATCACTGACGAGTGACTCTGTAGAACCATCAAACAGAACCTGATCCGGAGCGGGGTCAGTTACCATGGTAACAGACCCAGGTAAAAAAAATTAGCCAGCTTTCAGATAATAAATATCCTGACCTGGACTTAAAATTAGCTCGATGAGACACTAATCCAGCTTCAGTGTATTCATGCTAAAACTGGCAACATGGAGATGCTTTCATTAGGGATCAGCATCAGGGTTGCCAGATAAAAAATGACTAAATTTCTTTAAAATGATCCTACTTTAACCTAAATTTTCGGGTATTTCGGTGTTCATGTCCATAAAGGTTAGTTTATTTTGATAAACAGAAATGTTAAATGAATTTGGGCTTTTTAAAAACAATTTATTGTTTAGCTTATAAATTCTAAAACTATTATATAAATACAATAGTGATCGTAAATCTGGCAACACCAAGGTTTTTGAAACAAACATAGTTATAAGCTTGTAAAAAAGGAACTGTCCAGATGACCTGACTGAACATTGTTGGATTTTTACCTGGATTATCTGAGCATGAACTTTGGTGTTACAAGCTTGTGTTTCTCATAAAGTACTTTTTTTTTTTTTTTTTTTTTTTAATTAAAGACACTAAAAATCACTGAAGCAACACGTTGGCACCGGTTGTTAGAACATCCCTCACAATCATGTTTTGGTTGGTTGGACTGAACAGAAACATGCCCATTCAACAGAGACGGCCTCAATCATTTATGCAGTTATATAAAAGTTTATAGTAAAAATTATCGAAACAAGGGAGTGCTGATAAATAATAACAGGGATTTTCTTCAGTGAACCTGCAGCTTTTACAGAAAAATATAAAACCTTTAAAATACAGTAAATGTAAAATAAAATTAATTTCAAACAAAAAAATGTGTGTTTGAGGTAAAAAAAAAAAAAAGACTTAACGCAAACATGTCTGAACCCAAACTGCACATCAGGACTCAGAATTATCTACAACCTGAGGTTAGAGAGGATCCGACGTCCTACCTGTTGGCTCCTCTGTACTGCAGCATGCAGCCGAGACCTGCGGGGCAGGAAAACAAAACCATTGATAACTCTAAATTGTTCCTAGGTGTGAGTGAGACAGGTCCCTCTTGTAAATGAGTCCCCGTGGCTCAACGAGGCTAGCCTGTATAAATAAAGGTTGAATGAATTATCAAACACCTAAAAACACAACATTATACAACTTTATGTAGTTCAGGAAGGGTCAGCGAATGCACAAAGGCTTCAACAAGTAAATAAAATAATAATTAGACTAATCAATACTTGAATCTGATGATGAAACTTGATGCAAAAACATCAACACGTGTTTTTTGTTGTTGATCCCGTCAGTGTTTAAATGCACAATGTCTAGTCTGAAACTGTGAATGCCTAATAAAGTGGTTAAATAACATAATTACAGAGCAATTGTACTTACATGCAACTTTCAACAGGCAAACAAACCGAAGATAACCATATTTATTTTTTAGATTTTGAATTAAACGCATCAGAACCAGCTGAAACTTGTTCACTGACACAGAGTATTTTTAATTTTATTATAAAGATAACATAATTTGAGAAAAGGAAAAAAGGGACAGGAAAATGTAAGTTTAACTTTCTTCTTTTCATTCATTTTATAAGTTGGCTGAAATGTAAGTGTGTGCTGTTCTTGTTTGTGTTATATTTGTTTTCTATAAAGGATTCATTAATTCAGTCATTGGTTTAAAACTCAAGAATAAAAGTTGGCGGGCGATATGCATTTCTTTAGGGAATGCTAGAGTTTTTAATTTTTACAGCTCTTTAAAGCGAGCTCTCTTTGACTGCCATCTGCTGCAGGTAAAACACTGAAAACTGACACGTCTCCATCAAACCCCCTTCATTAAACCTCGTGTCCTTTTCAGTCAAAGCAGTCTGCAATGACCTGCATGTGTCCAAATCTGAGGACCCAGTTTCATGCGCACATGCTGGACTGCCCCGCATTGTGGTGAAGGGCGTGTTTGCAGTAAAGCCGGACTCACTGGCTCTGCTGCTCCCCAGAGTTTAAAACAAATTTAGAGGCATAAACACAACTAAAGACGCACACACACACACAGACATGCTGCACAGGTCCCTATAAATACACTCTGGGATGAAGTCACACAAACACAAACACACACAGCGACATGAGGTCATCCCACTCTGGGCTTCCCAACACAAGCAGGCTGCACTGAATTCTCACACTGGACAGAAATAGATGGGGTCCGCTCCCTCTGACACCTCAGAAATCACTGGGTGAAAATCCTGCCTGCAGTTCTTTCTGTTACCTCCGCCGGCCTCTTCCCAAACGCCGCTACACAGAATCAGAACTTTCTGCTCTGCATCAGTGAACAGATTCATGCTGCTGCAGACTATGAAAATCTGTTTTAATGAACTCTGCTCCCTCACACAGATAAAACATTCCTGATTATTTTATTTCGTTATATGTAAAAGTCCATCACTTCTCACGAAATAAAGAGCCTTACTGGAGCTGGAAGTGAACGGGCAGGCAGGAGCTGCAGGGGGGGAAGACATCGGAGGAGATGAGGGAC
>JAVCKU010000013.1:27019429-27035520 GCA_032273985.1 Hypsolebias coamazonicus
ATCCATCCATCCATCCATCCATCCATCCATCCATCCATCCATCCATCCATCCATCCATCCTCTTTACCTGCTTCTTCCTTTTTGGGTCGCCAGTGCCCATGTCCAACCATCACTGTGTGAGAGGCAGGGTACACCCTGTACAGGTCTCCAGTCCATCAACTGTGCTTCCATTTATCCAAATAGGATGCAAAAGGAAGCATCTTCCAGATAGTTTGAAAGAAAACTTTGTTTCCAATTTGTGGCCCTTCAATTTCTTTAAGAAACTGTATGCGGCCCCTTGTAAACAAAATGTTGCCTACACATGGTTTAAACTAAATTAGACGTCCCAGGTGTTAGCTAATGGTGTATAATCAAATCACAACAAGCCACTCATCTCCCACCTCCATCAGCCTCGCAGCATCCTGAACTCACAGTGTTAGATTCCCGTCATTACAATGAACAGTCAAACCTTTTGGTGGTTGGTTTAAGAGCAAGGTTTTTCGTTAAAGCTTTAATTGTTTTTGTGAACAACCAGGGTCCACAGCAGCCTCAGACATTTCGAAGATGTTTATTATTATTATTTTTTGTTGTTGTTGTTGTGATTATCATTATTATTATTTTAAGAGAAAAGTTGGATCTGAATTCGAACCTAAAAATCAAGGTGTGTCTCTGCGTGGAAACATGTAAAATGTCAAATATGTATCAAAGTTTTAACTTACTTTTGGACTTTGATCATTTGCAAGTCGACACAATGTGCTTTTGTTGTCAAAGTCAATTAAACTGGTTAAAAACTTGCGTCATGAAGTCGTGATGTTTAGCTGTTATTCACTGATGTGTCCAGAAGATCGCAGCAGAGGTCCATGCTGGAACCAGTCACTGCTGCCTGAATGAACTCGTTTCCCTCAGAAAAAAAGGTTGTATAAGCTCAATCATCCAGTTAGAAAACAACAATAAAATATTAAATCTTGTCATCTGGAACAGTTTCTTTGAGGGAGAAACATCACCTCACTTTTTTTAATTATTCGAACTACCTCCATCATTAACAAATCGACCACGCCCACAATCCGTAACCCCACCTTCTACTGACGAGAAGATTCTGTGGGAGTTGCCATAGCAACCACACTCCTCCTTCCCTAACAGGCCCACTCCCTCATTGCATCCCTCAGGGATGCTGCTGCAAAATTGCACACACAAAAAGCAGGCACAAAAACACACACGAGACGAGCTGCTTTCTTTGAAACACTTTCATTATTGTCTCCACACAACTGAAAATCAAAAAACAATCCTTTTCAAGGAAGAAAGCAAGAAAGAGAAAGAAGAAAGGAAAGAAGGAGAGAGGAGATTTGAAGTATAGAAAGAGCTCGGCATGCTGTAGCATGCTGCAGACTAAAATGGTGGCGCAGTACGTCGTCACCCGACCGAGTGTTCACGGCAAAGCCTCTTAAATCTTACTGGGACCCCGAATAGAAACAAAAATAAAGGATCGGTCGTTTTGCCTCACAGGCTGCAGGCACATCCAATCAGCTGATGAACGAACATCAGAAATAAACCTTCAGCCACGTTTCAGCTCCATACAAAGGTGGAGAAACACTGGCAGACAAAAGAAAGGAAAACCTCGTGGATGTTGTTACTGATGGTCGTGGACTGAAGGGAAGATGTGTTCATGTCCAGAGAACAAACAAAAAGACGAGAGTCAAACAATTTTTTTAAGAAAAAAGCTTTTGCCACAAACTTAAAAAAAAAAAAAAAGTAGAAATTAATCCCTGGATATACACCTTCCAATATGGCCACCACAGCCAACTGACCTTAAAAACCCAAAGATGGCTACAGTTAATTCAGTCAGTTTATAGAAACTGACCTAAAGTTTGGTGTGGTAGTAGCTGAGACTGATCCACAACATATTTTGGAAGCCTTTTGAAACTAACTGGAGTAAACTCTATCTGCCTGTTAGCAAAATACCTGCTGAACCACTTGATGTCACAACACATACTCTGAGCATTACAGTGGTTTCAAGCTTTAACTGAGATGTCTTCAGCTACTTTAGTTTAAAAGTCTGGTATGAAAGACTGAGGGCAACATGCATTCCTTGGAGAGATGCTAATCCAGCGGTGCCTGATCCTGGTCATCAAGAGCCACCATCCCGCATGTTTTAGATCTGGGGTGCCCACACATTTTCAGCATGCAAGCTACTGTTAAAATGACCAAGTCTAAATGATTTACCTACTATAAGGCCCTGTTTACACGAGAACAACCTCTGGAAATGTTAGTGTTTTTTCAGTGTTTATTGGGGGTAATAAACAAAAAGTGAGCGAGTTTACACGAAAACGCTATGTTTCCATATCAGTCGTGTTGCCAGATAAGAAGTTATGAATTATAGTAGTCGCTTTAAAATGATAGTATTTTGATCTGAACTGTCTTGTTAAGCTCTCTCAGTCAGTAGATCAGTTTAAATCCAGACTGAAAACACATCTATTCTCCCTGGCCTTCAACCTCAAATTAGTACCTGATTGATTCAAGTTTTTTTGGAAACTGCAGCAAATATCCAACATTCGTCTTGGTTTTTATTAGCACTATTATTTTACTGGCATTTTACTTTAAATTCTATCATACTTTTATTTTTATTAAACTCAATTTTATTTCTTTTATCATATTTTTATCTTCGATGTCGTGATTCTTGTGAAGCACTTCGGTCAGCTGTTTACATGCACTACATAAATAAACTTTGAAGAAAAAAAAACAGTCATATGTGCTGAGTAAAGATATTCTACAATGAGGTGTGTTGTGTTCACTGAACATGTGCACAGAAAAAGAGGGGTGAATAAGACTTTTTTTTTCTTTTCTGGCAACCCTGATGCCAGGCTCAGCTGCATGCAGCATCTGCATGACAGTTACGTCCAAACTGGTGAACAATGTCTCTTTGGACCCTGGATTTTATTAGTTTTGCTCCTACATTCTAAAAAAAGGGCGAGGAGCACAAAAACACTCTGCTGTCTGCCATTTATTATAACTGTTAATGCAACAAAAAATCTTTTGACTGCAGCCGCCTGCACACTTCACACTTGCAGAGCATTTGGACCTCTGTGGGGTCCACACTTCAAATCTCCACTCTGAGACCTGGATTCAGAAAGCTTCGGTTTCAGAGAGAATGATGGCTGTTGTCGTGTAAATGAACGGCCGAACGTTTCACGTGGTGCAAACGGGGCCTCCGACTGGCTGCCCTGTCTGTCAATCAAGTGACAAATTTCATAGATGGATGATAGACTGACGTTTATTTTTTAATGGCATGCGATCCACCCATAATACCTTTGTGATCAACCGGTAGGGAACTCCTGTTTTAGATGTTTTTCTGCTCAGACATCTGATTTATAAACGTGTGATTAGCAGATTTCAGAAGTTGAAGACCTGCTGAAGAGCAGATAAACAACTAAAGCATGCAGGACGGTGTCCCTCCTGGACCAGGACTGGGCTCCACCCTGCTTCACTGTTCATTTGTGATTCAGTCATTGTGTCACTGCAGTCGGTGTTTCTCCTAAACGCCTCTTTCAGTAGCACAGAGCTTTGCTGTCATCGTCAGCCTTAAAGCTGCAACGCAAACAAATCTTTTTCTTCTGCTTGATGTGTCTGCAGCGGCTGCAGCTTCACGAAACGTCGTGATATAATTTACACAAGAAAGGCCACTGAGACCAACACAAGACACGCAGCGTGGACCATCAGTAACAACAGCCGGACCTGCAGAGAAACCAAGAGGCCAGAGTTTTCTGACGAGGAGCGGTCGGTGGCAGAGTAACAGAAACATCAACATATTGCACATGAATCAGAGAAAACGTTGATAAATAAACCAAAACTTACAAATCTGTTGAAAATTATGATCTGGCAATGAAAAAAAAAAAGTTTGTCTGTCTCTGTCTGCGCGCTCGCTGGCCTGACAGTCAGACCAGTTCGGGTCACTTGTGTCTGGATGTGAGCTGTTAAGCTCCCTCAAAGTCCAGTTTCTGGACTTCATCTCCCTGCAGTCCAGCTGTTTGGACACTTTACCAACCTTCTGTCCGCTTCTTTGGGCTCAGCATGGACCGGACCAAGCTCAGTTAACACCATTAGCCTGGGTGATGGTGCAGCCTCGCTCGGTCCTGGTCTCCTCTCGGTCCCGGTCCCCCCTCAGTAACCGGTCTCCGCTCGGTCGGAACCCGGAGGGCCAGCAGATCCGCTGTAAGACTCGTATGAACTGATAGTTTCTCTAGCATAGGTAGGTTGACTCTGAAAGCTCTTTAAATAAAAAAGTGGATAAACAAAACAGCCACTCCAATGTTGAGCAGGATCACCATGACGACCAGGATGGAGCTGTAGGCCTGCGTGGGAGAGCGAGAAGAGAGAGAAAAGAGAAAAACTGTCAATATTAAGGACACACACACACACACGCACGCACGCACGCATGCACACACACACACACACACACACACAAAGAGCTGTTTCTGTACATAAAGTCCATTTGAAACACTAAATAAAGATTTTAAACTGTTTACACGAGCCAAACATGAATGATCCAGAATGATCAGTTTCACCAACTATTAAAAAGGAAACTGTCTATTTATAACAGAAAATGATTTATATATTTTTTGGTCATAATTAGATGAAAACAAACATTTCTAAGGAAATGTTAAAGGACATTTTATTATAGCTTTATAATAATATACAAAAACTACATGTTTATGTGTGAACTGTAAGAAATAAAAATAAACTATATATTTTTTTAAGTTTAAAGCTGCTGTCGAAGGTTTATTATGGTCACCATGGTAACCAAACACCCGTGTCTGTCACTCCCTGACTGCTGTTGCAATGAAGCAGACAAAAAGTAAGCCTCAAACTAACAGTCGCTGTGTGAAAACTAAAAACATAATCTTAAAAATGCTGAATCCTGAGCAACAGAAGGCTCTGATGGTTCCAAGTGTGATTTTTTTTTTTTTTAATGGTTCTACACTTTTATGTTGATATATATAATGAGGTAAAAAGAGCACTCACTTCTAAGTTAAAAGAGCTAAAACATAACTGAAGTCTTTGGAAGCTTGGCCATGCTCTCGCTTCATTCTGGGAGGGTTTGAGAGAAAACCACAAGCCCTGCAGCAACGAGAGACACACTGGGTGAAATACTAAAATACCTTCTTTTTGTTGTATAATTTGTGCATGTGTCAAAATAAAGTTGTGACAGTAAGAAGAGCTTGTGTGCAAAAGATTTATGTGACATTATTAGCTGTCAGTTGAACGTTCGGTAGAAAATCCAGAAACTCCAAGTCCGATTGTTAAAAACAGTTAAACATCACTAAACGCTAGTTTAGTCGTGTAAAGTCCAACTTCCTGTGACTTGTTTAAACTTCGAATGATGTTTCTGCCCTGAAGTCTGTCCGAGCTGCGGAGCTCCAAAGAGGCCTGGGTTTTCACACCTGTTCTGACACAATAACACTGACCTCCATTAGTTTTTGCTCAGATTTTTTCCACATTGAGTCAGTGGCGGCTGCTTAATAGGGGGCGCTAGGGCACCGCCCCACCATTTCCACCACTCACCATATTACATTGAAGACTTAAAAAACTGAACTAAAAATTAAATAATAAAATAAAAATATTTCAAAATATATGTACCTACCGGTATATATATATTTTAGTTGTGTAAGATGAATATTTTACAGTTAACGATGAGTAAAGTTGTTTCTTTTAAAAACATTGTCTTTGATTGGTGACATATTTCCACTCTGGGTGCGCAAGAATCTTAGCCACTCTTGTAAAAAGTTGTACATGCACAGTTAGCTCCTCTTCATTACAAGAGAAGACTCTGGGCGCACTACTCCAGCGCCATGAGTACTGGCACACTGTACGGATCGTGCTTCTGGTCCCGCTGTCCCAGTACAGATTTATTTATCTGTCCTGAAACAGATCGTGCTGTGACACTCACAACCAGGCTATGTATGAAATATTATATAGCTGTCAGACAGCAGCACATTTAAAAGAGGTGCAGCGTTAATTTTGATCAGGCAGATAGTTGGGAGACCCGCCGCTACATTTGGCGCTGGGTTTGTTTATGCCGGCCGGGGTCCTGTGTAGAAAGGAGAAGACTGGTCTGGAGGCAACGAGGAAAATTCCAACAGCAGTCATCATTAATGTGCCTTATTTCCTGCATTTACACAAGTAAGGAATGAGTTCGTAAAGCATGCAAACGTGAGCACGAGTGGGCGAACCGATGAGTCTGTGATGCGTGCATGTGTGTGGAATATCTTCAACATATATATTTTGGTATATGTTTATTTTGAAGTTACCGGTATAGCCCCCCTGGTGGAAATTCCACCAGCCGCCACTGCATTGAGCCACAATACTGCTGCCAAAAGTCAGAGCACAGGTTTCCTGATCGAGCTGCACATTTGGTGCACAGCTAGATTGTATTTAAAAAAAAAAAAAAACAGGACTAACATTTTGTAGAAAACTGCTTCAACAGCCCTCCTTTAGCTCCTTTGATTAAAGAGCTCCGTTGTAAGGTTGATGTGTCGTTATGTGACACCTGAGCAGCTGCTGGCTGACAACTAGGGTCATGCAGGTGAAGGCCAGGCTTCCTGACCACCTGCCTAATCTTTATAAACATGAAGTAAACTCTCTGACGTTATCTTCTGATGCAGTATTTTTGATGCACACATGCCTTAATAAAAGCGTTTATCTACAGAAAACCTGCGTTTCCGTTTAAACCTGAAATCATTTGAACAACGGCTACAGAGGGAGGTGGAAAGCAGGAGTGGGTGCAAGAATCTGCATGCACGTTAAGCTGCGTCAGTGCAACATTGTTGTGGATGAATCGGTCCAGCCAGGTTTGTGCTGATCAGCGTGGTGTCGGGCTTATCACAGATCTGTGTCACCGGCGATTATCAGACCGCAGGGGGAAGCAGGTTGATCGCTGGGACTTTCTCGCACATTCACACTCACAAGTGTCCACCAACGCAACCAATTCCGTTTACATCAGCAGTTGTTGTTTAATAAAGACCCAGCGATCCTTAAAATAATGCATATCGCCCGCCAGCTTTTATGCCAAATTTAAAATGAACGCCTTTAACGACGAAAAGGGACAGAGATTCAACAGTTCTGGTCAAACCTTGTGAAAAGAAAGACGTGTCAGAGCTCAGTATGTGTTGTGGGACAGTCTCAGCTACTACCACTCCAGAAACTGGTGCAACATCTGCAACACTGACTGAGTCAGTTTTGTGTTTACTAAGGTCCGTTAGCTGTGACAGCCATCTTAAATCTTGGTGATTGCAAAAGAGTTAAAGATGTTAATTCAGTGATTAATCTTTGAGAGTTAAATTAAAAATTTGTCCAGTTGTTCATGAGATATTTTACTAACAGGCAGATAAACACATGCACACACAAGGCCACAGACAACTACATGATTACCTACCATTAATGGCAGGAATTACTGTTACCAACCTAAAAAAAACTTGTTTTCTCTAGAAGAGACTGATGATTTTATTTTTGTTTAAAGTGAAGACATTGAAGATGTAAATTAAATAACATATTCATGCTTCCCACCACCTTACACGCCAAACTTTCAAAGTTGTTGCACAATTTAGCACTTAAGAGTATGTGATGGCAATTACTCTCAGCTACTACCACTACAAATTTTAGCTCATTGTACGTGAAAATTACTGAATTATAGCCATGTTTGTGTTTGCTTTAGAATAGCTGTGGCAGCCATCTTGAATTTGATTGCCTTTCGCAGAGGCGGGTAATCGTTAACGCTTCACATCTTTTTTGATTTCTTTGTAAGTCTGAAAAACTGTTCAAGATATTAAAAAACAGCACATTTTCCCACCCAATCATTATGCAGACTGCACTTACAGAGCTGAGTTTCAGCCTCCTTCAGTGCTCAGAAGCTAATTTAAGTCAACATCTTTATGTTGAATCAAAACCTCGCTACCTGAAGACAGTGAGTTCTTTAATCTGAAGCACCAACTCAGACAGAAGCAGTGCTGTGACAACCAGCAGTGTCTATTATCATCTGAAAGGTTTTTTTTTTTATTTAAACACACAACCGTAATTGATCTTATCTTGTGTTTGCAGAAGCTCATTGTGCTTTCATCCGGACTGTAATGTTTCCTGTTGTGGCCCCAGCAGCAGGAAGATGATGCAGGACCAGGACAGGTGGGCCGACCTGTTTAAAACAGTCTTACTGTAAAACTCTGGCAGAAAAGCTAATGGGTGATATGCATTAAATCAAGGAACGCTGGGCCTTTGATATTTAAACGTCTTGCAGCAGCACCTATTTCCTCTCCTGGTGTTGTTGTGGACTGTAAGACACTTAATGATCTGGGCAATCATGTAACTGTGCACTAGTGGGATGCACGTGTGCTCCTTCCAGTGCTCCAGAAAGACTGGCTGATGCCTTCGAGTGAACGCCAACACCGAGGAGCTATTTTGGTTCAAAAGCTTCATACAACAGGGGCCACGACGCCAACAAGCCGAGCATCTGCTTCACTGTTTCTAAATAATTCACTGCTTCTAGCTGAAGCTAACTCGAGGACACGTGTGTGAATGTGCTGACATTCTCAAAGACGTGTGCAGCTGCACGTCTGCGTGTTGGAGCCGTGTTCGGTCCCATGGCGCTCGCCGTGCGTTTATGGGAGGCAGATTGTATCTGTGCATACTGTGTACCTGTTTTACACGGATCTCACTTGCCTCTCTGCTGATGCAAACACACACATATACACACACAACGCTCCCTCCCCTTCACCATCCCTGACACACACTCGCTGATTGGCTGCTGCTGATGCGAGGCATACGCTGTTCCCTAGCAACAGAGCACAAGCGAACCAATGGGGGTCTTTCGGCGAGAAAGGGGCAGGTTTTTCGCTCTGTTGTTACTAAGGTGCAGAAAGAACTGCTGCACTTCTCTTTACATGTTGCTGCAGACGAGTCTGCGTGTGTTTGACATGCTTCTGCAGACGTGTCTGCATGTATGAATGTCTGCATGCGTGTGTTTGCAGCTCCTTGCAGCTGGTAGCCATTTCGTTCCCTTTGCAGACAAATTAAAGTGAAATAAAGTCACACGAGGAGCTGGTTTGATCAGCTCACGCAAGGTGAGAGAGGAGTGGCGTTTATTCCCAAAAGCGTCCAGAAATGTGCAGAATGCAACTGATGCTTTCATTAGCTAATGCTGCAGCCATAATATTACACAGGATTAGTGCGGTCCATTGGGGCTGAGTTAAGACAGAACCCAAAAAATATAAATCATATTACAGCAGTGTAATCCCCTCTGCCTACTCATAGCATGAAAAAAAGATTTCTCTTTATTTCATGAGTGTAAACCTTGTTCTTCTCCCTTAGGATTATCTTAATATGCAGGATAACACTGCGTTATGTCACGGTGGACAGGCTGGATCCTCATGACAGCGGGTAACAAATCCTTTTAGTCAAATCAATGCGTAGCAGCGACACGACAAATATGACAAATGCACCATACAGCTGCTGTCGGTTTATTAAACTATGAAGACATGAAATGTTCGACCTACTGACTGAGCATTTCAGGATGATTGCAATCAAATCTACAATCATCAGTTCTCGCATCAGAACTATTGATTCTGTGGGATTAAAATACTTTGTAGGTCAGTCGTGTTTTTTTACCTCAATATTTTAAAGCTTCTAAATGCGAAGATGCAATCTTGTATTAGATTTCCTGATCAAACCTTTTGCGTATATTAAAAAAGAAAAAGTTAAAGCCACCACTAAAAATGGACAAAACTGCTGAAAAAAAACAAACAAACAAAAAACAAACAACCAACCAAACAAACAAACAAACAAACAAAAAAACAAACAAACAAAAAAGCAGGCGGTCATGAAAAAACAAAAGTCAACCTTCTTTCAGTTCAGGGTTTTACGTTTCAGGACTTATTAAACCTGATCAGGCCTTTAAAAGGCTCTAAAATTATTAAAATTTAGCCTTAAGTAAATAAACACAGATTCTACTGAGTCATTATTTATTTAAAAAAAAAAAAAAGTTAAACCTGTGAGCTAAAATTGGGTTCCAGCCTCATTGCTGCCTCAGGATCAGCCAGGAGCATCAGTGGGACCACCACTGGAAAAACAGCAGTTTTTGCATCTGTGGAGCCTACAGGTGGTAACACAACCCCAGGATGGAAAGACATCAGCAATGACTTAAGAAGCAGCTGCACATCAATCTGGGAAAGATCAAAGGTCATTTCCAACTTATCTGGAGTCACATCATTCTACAGAAAGATCCTCCATCAAGGACATGCAGGGAATGTTGGTTTGAGAGAAAGAAGCCACCTTCGTGAAGCGAGCTTGTCCATCAACTGTCCCCCTCTTACAGTGCTGTTGTTGCAAGAATCACTCAGCCCTCTGTGAATAGCAAGTGGCCATCAGGGCACTAACAACCAACTGTTAGACTGATGGGCCTCATTTTTACATGTGAACAGCTAGTTCTGGATGTCACCAGCCAACAGGTTGATCCACTATGAAAAGGAGCTGCTTAGAAGACTGAGTTTATTGCAGCTCCTCAGACTGAAGAAGTCTTCTGGATAAAAGACGAAACATTTCAACAAAGAAGAATCCATCCACAGGACCTGACTGAACGTGGTCTCCCTGGATTAGTGAGCAGCATCAGGACAGAAAGAGAGAATGTTCACAAGTGGAGATCTTTTGAGACAGCTATGTTCCCAGCAGATTCACCCCAAAGGTCAGACCTTGCAGTGCTCAGAGAACGAACTCCAGCTCTCTACAGGCCTCAGTTAGCAGGTTATAGGTCAAAAGTCATGGCTTGTTTGTAAGGGCTGCAGCAGATAGCCCCTTCTTTCTAAAAACAAGGCGGCACGAGTGACGTTTGGAAAGTTTCATCTGGTGGAACTGCAATGCTTCTGGGACAAAATACCTAATGACATATATTTACCCAGAATGCACTGCTGCAAACAAAGCATATCAGAGAGAGATGAGCAGAAACCTCAATGAACTGAAGCAACGCTGGAAAGAAGAGTAGGTCAAAATTCCACTGTGATGCTTTGTGATTATGTACCTGGCACACAGCAAAATGGGCGATATGCATTCCTTCATGTAACGTTTTTTTAAATTTGACACATTTTTTTGGTTTAGTCTCAGCATCTTTTTAGATGATATAAAGTCCACTGTTGAACAATAAACTTGTTGTTTCCCTGTTGAGGAGACTCCAGTTTATAAGCATGAATTCACCAGTTTGCTACAAAAAGAACCATGAAGCTAGAGATCATCGTCCTGCAGAATGTGTTTAAAACAGACCCGAGCAGCCGAACTGAAAGGTAGAGTGAAACCTGAGCGCCGGTGGATTTAAAGCGTGAGAGGAAACGGCGCACGGTTTCTGACAGCCTCTCCAGGGAGACTGTGAAAGTGTTGCTTTGGGTTGAGAAGTACCAGAAATAGACGAGTAACAAATAAAAAAGAGGAGTGAAAACACCTGACTCCACTCTCACCTGCACACAGCTGGCTTGTTATGGTGGGAAAGGAGTTTAAATGCTTGACAGCTTTGAAAGGTTTCAGGTAATCTGACAATGTTATTCCCTCAACATCGAGGCTGTTGGCTGAAAGGATGCGGATTTCTGCATCCGTGGATCAAAACCTTGCAGAAAGACGAATATCGGCTGTTAGCAGCAGAATAATCTTCAGCTACTATCTGTGAGGTCCTGCTCGTAACAAAAGCCACCAGATTTTATTGTAAGCAGCTTAGATGAATGAATCCAGAAACTGATAGAATTAGTTGAGACATCTTGTTGGGAAACTAATAAAAATTGGTGAATCTTGTGCCATATTCTTTAGCTGAGTGGCTTTGAGATTATTAAAGTTATTAAAAGAATATTAATTGCAAATGTGTCTGTGTGAAGCTTGATAAATGAGAGAGTTCATAATTGTGGCTGAAAATATAAATTCATCAGTCAAAGCTCGGTAACACTGAACAATCAATTATATTTCAGGAAAAAAATAAAATCAAATATCTAACATTCCTTAAAATAACACATACCAAATACATAACAGACAAAAACCACACACACACACAGATCTTATAATCTGTCTTCCCTTTCATCAGCATCAACTTTAAAATCTGTTACTGAAACATTATTATTAATTATTATCCGTCACTTCCTGTGTGAACAGATAAAGGAGTTTGAGTTTAAAGCCAAAAAATGTAAATAAATAAATAAATAAATAAATAAAAAGAAAATTGTAAGTTGAATACTGAACTGCTCTTCAAAGGGGTAAAATACCTTAATCCCCAAAAAATTGTTTCATGACCTCAATATTTCTCCACAGAGAGGTCAGAGGTAACACAATGTTTCTATGAAACCATGTTTTACCTGTCAGGCTGGAATTATAATAACTTATATAACAATACTAATACTGATACTACTACTAATAATAATAATATTAAAGAGTGAGTTTTTCTTGTCTGCATAGGCAGATCTGGTTATTTTCAGAGGCGGCATCAGATGGGGGTTCCAGGGGGGCATTGATCTTCTGAATAAATCTGTTGCCCCACTCTCAACTAGATAATCTTGAATAGATAACCTGTTAGCAAAATATCATGTGAACAACTGGGCAGATTTTAATGGAACACTCTAAGATGAATCACTGGATGTACATCCATCAGTAATTACCTTTAGATTTCCCTAAAATTCAATATTAGCAAATCTACATTAGCAAACACAAAAATGACTGAAACTCAATCATTTTTGAAGACAATGATCTAAAATCGAACGTGGTAATAGCCAAGAGTTGTCCCCAACACAGACTCTGAGCACAAACAGACCATGTAAGAGCTTTGTTTTAAACTTTGGCATGCAAGAAAGTACTGGGCATGCTAGATTAAATTATAAATACAGTATGAATGTAATGGGGAGGACAAGCTTTAATGAGTTTACTGTTCTCAGTGGCCTCATCTGGAACGTAAAAAAAGGTGTAATTTTATAACAGAACCTGATTCTCCATTGTCCGTATTATACTGTAGTATTTTTTTTAACAACCCTGCTCCACAGACTGAATGTTTTACAGCCCTCAGAGTTCAGGCCCTTGGCCAGTTGTGCATCCAACTAATTACCAGTTCTCAACTTTTACCCAAGCATCATTCCTCAGGTGTCATGCCTTACCTGATCCTCTAATGGGAGGAGCTTACTGCAGGTGTGCCTACCGCTGGTATGCTAAATGCAGGTACTTCATATTGACATTTCTAAACATGTCCAAACATAAATTTAGCTGTGGATTTTTAACTTTTGTGGTTTTTTAATGTTTAGTCTAACTTCTGGAGAAAGAGGATCAGTGGCGGCTGGTTCATTGGGGCAGTGGGGTGCAGCCCGACCTAAAAAAATTAAATCGCTCCACAAAGTATTTCCTCCTAAAAAAATGTAAATGACTTATTAACTGAGCTTGTTGTGTATTGTTTTGTTCTGGGCATTTTTTAAACTGTTTTTAAATGGAATGTAAAATATTTATTAGTGATGCATCCTCAGTTTCTTTGACTTATTTACTGCTATGGGGCGCTACTGGTCAGCGACCTGCATTCATCAAGTGGACTGGAACATGTCCAGTGATCCAAACAGCTTCAATAGAGTCTCATTTGGGGCGTCAGATTTTCTGCCCCGTGGACACATTCGGCTGTTTTTAGCGTATTAATACGACCACTAACACTTGATCTGACGTGAGCTAAAACACAGGACGAGCTGAAGTGAAACCTGCTGAGACCAACAGTGGAGATATTCTGTTTACTACAGACCTGTTTGGAGCAGACAGAGGGGACCGGAGCAGAAAACATCACTTCTTCACTTTTCTACTTTTTAATAGAAGCGAAAAAACTCTTAACGAGCGCGAGTGTTCGGCAAACCGCCACTGCTCTCATGTGTCAGACAGTCCCATCGCGTTCATTAATTTAGTCAATAAATTGAATATTAAGCAACACAAAATATATTTTTATCACAGAAAATATAATGCAATTTGTAAAGTGCTACGGAAGAGGATGCTCATGTAAACTTAGGTGGAAGGAAAGATTTGTGACGTCATCTTACCGAGTTGCCTTTGCTCGGTGTGACGCTCAGGTCCTGCTGCTCCGGTGTGATGGGGGAGGATCTCAGAGGGGGGGAGAGCGTGAGGTTCCGTCGCAGAGGACGTGTTTCCATTTTATCCCCCGATCTGTCCAGTTTGTGCACCAAGTCTTTGCCCCCATCCCTCGTGTCCCGGCTCTTATGCCTCTGCCGCTGCGTGGCGTGGGAACGCCCCTCTCCGTGGGCGTGTCCCTGCGTCTCCTCCACGTGCCCATGGGGTTTGTGGGACGTGGAGTCTCTGGGCTGTAAAGGCTTCATCTCCATCTCGTAGTTGCTAATTTTCTCCTCGTCCTGCTCCAGCAGCTGCCCGCCCCTGCTGTGCACGCCCCTGTGCCCGGACGTCCACGTGGCAGACGAAGACGATTCAGTCCACCTGTCCCCTCTAGGCTGTCTGTGATTGGAGGAGCCGTGCTCCCGCGATTTGTGATTGGAGGAGCTGTGTTTGTGTCCGTTGGTCCGGTTTGCCCCTTGCCCGCTGACCCCGCCCCTTCCTTTTGACAACAGTCCCCTCCTCCTGTCCTCGCTCCAGTTGTTGGCCCGTGGACACTCCTCTTTTACTCCTCCCTCTCCTCCACCCTCCATCAGCACCTGGATCTCCGTCTCCCCTCCTCCCCCGCCTTTCTCGCTCCTCTCTCCTGCCTCCTTCCCCCTGTCTCCGTGGTCCACGGCGCTCTGACGGTGGAAGCGGGCGCTCTTGCTGCGTTGGGACGGCCGGGCAGGAGGAGGCGGTGTGTGAGGGGGTGAGGAGGACGGAGGGCTGAGGTCTGGGGTGGCGGCGTCGTTAGAGGGGTCATCAGAACCGGCGCTCTTCATGTACAGATCCGGGCTTTCGGCTGTTCCAGCACTACTCGATAACCCCTCGCACTCTGCTTCGCTGGACACCTGATGTTTGGGACGCTGCACCTCCATCCCTGCAGGAACACCAGAGAGAAAAAGAAACTTATGAAGGAAGCAAAGAAAGTTTGTAATTTGAGCTTTTGTTCTAATTTAGGGTGAGTCCACTAAATTAGACTTAAATTAAAAGATAACGACGCCCATTCATGTTTGAAAACTTTATTGTAAATTACTTTCTGAATCATCTCTTAGTAAAATCTGGCACTAAACGATAAAACTGCACCCCAGGTTGGTAACCAGGGTTGACTAAACCTAAAGTCGTGCTTTTAAAACTTAAATGGACAAATGTTAGATATTAAAATGCACGTTGTCTCACACGGTAGGATTACGTTCAAAGAAAACTTAAAGGAAACACGATGTGTTGACTCTGACGTCCCAGATATCTAAACAAAGGTGCTGCTAAATGTTAGCGTTCATGCTGTTTTGTTGTGTAGTGGCACTGAGCGCAGACAAAAGGCGAACGAGGAAGCGCCGGCGTGTGGAAGTGAACGACACGTGTCATGAAGTCAGCGTGTGTCGTGTTCGTATGCTCTGACTTCCTGCAGAGCTCCACAGGTGTGAGTGACAGAGGCAGGAACACAAAGCTGGAGGGGGGTGGGGGGTGCGACACTGACCTTTATCATCAACGCCTCCAACTGACACACACACAAATACACATGCAAATACAGAAACAGATGCACACATACGTGGTCTTGTACACATAAATATACACATGCTGCAGATGAGAGAAGTTGTGTGTGTGTGTGTGTGTGTTTCTGTTTACCTTGTAGGGAACAATTTTACAAAAAAAGTCATGCATTGTGGGAACCAACTGCTCTTTATGGGGACAAAAGCCAGGTCCCCATAAGGAGAAGTCTCGTCGTGGGGTTTTGGACCAAGGTGTGAATTACGGATGGGTTAGGGCAGGGGTCTGCAACCTACGGCTCTGGAGTCACATGCGGCACTTTGGTCCCTCCGCAGCGGCTCTTTAAAGCTTTGACCAAAACTGACATCAAACTGAATTTTATTGGTTGTTATACAAACAACACAAAAAGGATTACCGTTATCCTGATGCATGCTCAATAATCCAGGTAGAAAAATCTAAAAAAGCTAAGTCTGGTCCTCTGGACATTCAAAAAA
>JAVCKU010000013.1:27060207-27074631 GCA_032273985.1 Hypsolebias coamazonicus
TGTCTTTTTCCTGGCAGCTGCATTTCTAACATCCTTCTACCAATATACCCACTGTCCCTCCTCTGGACATGTCCAAAACACTGTCCCTCCTCTGGACATGTCCAAACCACTGTCCTTCCTCTGGACATGCCTAAACCATCTCGCCTCTCTAACTTTTATACTTTCCAAAAAGATTAAATATTTTTGTCAAATATTTTCTCACGTGATAACTAACACCTCTTTAGCTCTTTTAAAGACATTGTTCTTCTTGAAATCTGCTTCAGCTACTAGCTGTTTCCATCTTTTTAAGCTTCTTTGAGTTTTTAGCCCCCTTTCTGCTACTTTTGGCACGTTTTGATATTTTTCGTTAACTTTTGCTTCTTTTAGCTATCCTTTAGCTTATGCTTTACTACTTTTAGCTTACGTTTAGCTACTTTTAGTTAGTCTTCTGCTTATTTTAGCATGACAACTCCATTTCAGCTTCTTCAGCAGAGTTCGGCTGTCATTCAGCACTCAGTGTTTGCTTCTCTAGTTTTTGCCCTCGGCTCTTTCGGCTGAATCTCTATCTGAATCGACGGACTCTGCAATGTTTTCTTGTGCAGCCAAGCCGAGGGTTTCTGAGGAAATCTTATTTTAAATAAATGTAGTTGAGGTTTGGGATGGCACGGTGGGGCAGTGGTTAAAGCTCTGCCTGTCTGGGTGGAGTTGACATGTTCTCCTCGTGGGTTTTCTCCGGGTACTCCGGTAAAGCGGTGACTCTAATTGTTCCTCGGTGTGAGTGAAAGTGTGAATGGTTGTGAGTCTATGTGTCCCTGCGATGGACAGAAGACATGTCCAGGTGTCCCTCACCTCTTGCACAGCGACTGCTGGAGACAGACACCACAAAGGAGAAGTGGCTAAAGAAAATGGATGGATGTCGTTGATGTTAAATTTGAATTCCAATGCTGCCCTGAAGTAACATCTTGTTTCTGTGTGTGAGTCGTGTTGAGACGTGGGACAGGAGAGGAGAAGACTCGTAAAGACATTCCTCCCACTGTGCGTCTGGATGCGGCCTGTCAATCACTCTAAGATGTCCAAAATTCACACATCGTCACATGCGTTCACCCACAAACCATCAAAACACCCACAGTGCATCTGTCCTCTAGTTCTTACCTCCATCTGAGTACGTCTCGGTCCCATATCCGTCCTGCAGCCCGTTGTTCCATGTTCCCTCGTACTTCCCGCTCGTCCCCGTGCTCTCTCGGACGCCGTAGCGTCCTTTGAAGCCATGCGTCCACTCACCCTTGTACACCCACCGGCCTTTGTTCTCCACCCCCAGGCCATGTCTCTTCCCCTGTGCCCAGGTGCCCTGGTAGGTGTTCCCGCTGGGCCACGTGTAGACGCCCAGCAGTTCAAATCCGTGGGCCCAGGAGCCGCAGTACTCGCCCTGGCCCTTGGGTCCAGTACAGATCCCAAAGCCATGCGCCTTGCCCTCCTCCCACCCTCCGCAGTATGACCCCCCATCGTCAAAGTTGAACCTGCCGCCAGTGGACATGCATGTAACAGGTCTTGGCAATTCCCCTGAAGCCTCAACAAAAAGAAAAAGAAAAGAAAAGCAAGGGAGCGAAAAGAAGGACAGTTTGATTGTACGGGCGACCCACGGAGCCGAGCCTGCAGGTTGGAGAGGTGAGGGGTGAGGAGGCAGGAGTGGGAGGGAGAGAACTCCCACACAAACCGACAAATGCCACCTCTGGTTTCCAACAAGATCGGAGCAGTGGAAGGAGAACTACGAAACGTGGGCCCTCACTGCTGCGTCAGGGGGAACAGTGGCGAGGCGTTCACACCATTCTCCCAGCGGGCTCGCACGAGCTTCAGCTTCTATGTAGCTCCTGCAGCTGACAGAGGAGCAAAGCGGGGCCTGAAGCTGCCATTATCCTTCTTGAGCTGGAGTTTGGACTATCAGGCAGCTCCGCCGGCCTCCTACACAGTCGACGACGCTGACTCTTCCTCCTACTCTCGCTCCTGCTCCTCGCTCAGGCCCACTTATCCTCCTGCCTCCTACCTGATGGTGCCTCCACCTCTCTGGGGTGCGAAGCTGAGAAGTTCCCTGCAACCCTTAAATCACCAGCGAGGGCCCTCCGCATAAAACAAAAAAACTGATTATCCGTCAGACTCGGTGATCACTTTGAACCTCTCCATCACCATCACATGCGTGCTGCTCATACATGCAAAAAGCAGAGGGAGTAAAGACGTCAGGAGAAAAAAAAAAAAAAGGCCCTGCAAGATGTTGCTGCCTTTTTATCGTCCGCTCGGCGATGGAGCAGCAATGCAGTCTCCTTCCTCCTGCAGACACACACACTGAAAATAAACAAGTGAACAGATTAATTTCTGCTCTCCTCTCCCTCTCTCTGCAGGTCTTTAATCCACTGGGTGCATAAGTGGTTTATCCTCGGCGCGCTGCCTTCAGGTCGGCGGTTTGATGGAGCATCATTTCTCCGCACTCTGTCTGCTCCTGCTCGCCTCCATGTTTCCCTGTGGAGCTGGGGCTGACGCACAGCCTGCCTCTCCTCCTGCTGCCTGGCTCTCAGGTCTCTTCTGCCTCAGAAAACCTGTTCATTAGAGAGGACTGCTCCACTGCAGCTACCCCCCACCCCCCTCCTCTCCCCCCACCTCTCCTCAGTAGCACAATCCAGCTTTTAAAGAGACAGAGGCCTTCTGCCTCACCTGTGCATTTTTTTTTTAAAAATCTTTAACATTACCTGTTGTTTTTATAGCACCAAAACTGAAACTGTGATGTTTTTACCGGTGTCTGTTAGCAAAATATTTAGTGAGCCACTGGTCAGATTTTAATGAAGCTCAGGAAGGAATCACTGAGTCTACAGCTCAGTGAGGGATTTTATCTACAGCTTTCACACGTTTTTTTTTTTTTTTAACTCTGTACGTTTTTTTTTTTTTAGTTCTGTACGTTTTGTGCCATTTCAACAATTTATAAATCAGAACGTTCGGCTCATTTTGGACTTTCCTGCTAGGACTTTTGGTTTTTGCACAATTTTTTTTTTTTTTAATAAAATATATTTTAAGATATATTTTGAAATATATATAATAAAGCTTTGTCTGCCATGTTTTTCCTCTTTCAAAATGAATGGAGCTCTCTTTTACTGCTCATTTCAGCTGTTGTTCTAGTTCAGTTTTCTTTAGCTGCTTTGAGCTCATTTCAGCTGTTGGTCTAGTTCAGTTTTCTTTAGTTGCTTTGAGCTCATTTCAGCTGTTGGTCTAGTTCAGTTTTCTTTATCTGATTTGAGCTTATTTCAACTGTTGTTCTAGTTATTTTTTTAAGTTGCTTTGAGTTCATTTCAGTTGTTGTTCTTCAGTTTTCTTTAGCTGCTATGAGCTCATTTCAGCTGTTGGTCTAGTTTAGTTTTCTTTAGCTGATTTGAGCTTATTTCAACTGTTGTTCTAGTTGTTTTCTTTAGTTGCTTTGAGCTCATTTCAGCTGTTGTTCTAGTTCAGTTTTCTTTAGTTGCTTTGAGTTCATTTCAGCTGTTGTTCTAGTTCAGTTTTCTTTAGCTGCTTTGAGTTCATTTCAGCTGTTGTTCTAGTTCAGTTTTCTTTGGTTGCTTTGAGTTCATTTCAGCTGTTGTTCTAGTGCAGTTTTTTTTAAGTTGCTCTTTCATTTCAGCTGTTGTTCTAGTTCAGTTTTCTTTAGCTGCTTTGAGCTCATTTCAGCTGTTGTTCTAGTTCAGTTTTCTTTAGCTGCTTTGAGCTCATTTCAGCTGTTGTTCTAGTTGTTTTCTTTAGTTGCTTTGAGCTCATTTCAGCTGTTGTTCTAGTTCAGTTTTCTTTAACTGATTTGAGCTTATTTCAACTGTTGTTCTAGTTGTTTTCTTTAGTTGCTTTGAGTTCATTTCAGCTGTTGTTCTAGTTCAGTTTTCTTTGGTTGCTTTGAGCTCATTTCAGCTGTTGTTCTAGTGCAGTTTTTTTTTTAGTTGCTCTGAGTTCATTTCAGCGGTTGTTCTTCAGTTTTCTTTAGCTGCTTTGAGCTCATTTCAGCTGTTGTTCTAGTTCAGTTTTTTTTTTTGTTGCTTTGAGTTCATTTCAGCTGTTGTTCTAGTTCAGTTTTCTTTAGCTGCGTTGAGCTCATTTCAGCTGTTGTTCTAGTTCAGTTTTCTTTAGCTGAGCTTATTTCAACTGTTGTTCTAGTTGTTTTCTTTAGCTGCTTTGAGCTCTTTTCAGCAAAAATAATTCATGAGGCGTTTTCTCTGGTTAACTTATGAAGATAACCCAATTTAAGATGGCTGCTGCAGCTAAGCAAGAGCAGAAATGGCCTGTTTTTAAACATACTTAGCTAAAATTTTATGTGTCATCCCCAACTTATGAGTGTTAATGGATTGCCTAAAATCTATTTGAGTTTAACTGCTGTTTGTTAGCAAAATATCTCATAAATGACTGGATGGATTTCACTGAAACTCTCAGGAAGGTATCAGATGATCTACAAGTAAATGCTGTAGTTAGCCCCATTCAAGATGTCCGCCACATCCAACTAACCACTGGAAATACAAACGTGGCTAGAATTCAGCTTTACAGACATTGAACTAAAGTTTGATGTGATAGTAGCTTAAAGTCACCTCCAACACACAGAGCACATCTCTGCCTGAAACACTGATGTTAACTAATGGTGTCAGCCTTGTTTGTTAGTAAAACATCTTGTGAACTACTTGATGGATTTTAATGAAACTTTCAGAAAGTTGTCCTTGGATGTTTGTCTACAACTGAATCACTTCCTGAATCAACACAGTTCAGCGTGGCCGCCACAGCTCACTGACCTTAGCAAAAGCAGGTGCAAGTTTGCAGCAGTAGCTGAGGGTCAAATAAGCTGAGGCCCAATGATGCAGTTTGAAACTTGGGGGGTGTTTCTCCAACGGATGCTCAACCTTAAATTGTTTTTACATCATCTTTACCCACTTCATTGTTTTCGGGTCGCATGGGTCATCATGTGAGAGGCGGGGTGGTGTAAATTATGCCTTCTGAGGAGCCATTTTGAGGGACAACCTGAGCAGTCTGTTCATACATAAACAGCTATCTCTGACCACGTCTGGTTAACTTCAGACATTAAGGCCAGCTCTGAGCAGAAAACAAATTTTGTGTTGAAAAAGTGTTAAAACACAGACAGCACAGAAACAACAATTTTAATGAGTGAGCAGAACAGAACAGCAATCTCTACTTAATTAAAATACAAAGTAGATATGTAAACAAAACAAAACAAAAAAAACACTTTTAGAAACTATTACCGTAGTCCCTCGCTACTTCACGGTTTGACTTTCGCAGATTCGCTGTATCGTGGTTTTTCTAACACTGATTAAGAGGGAAAAAATTGTACGACACGATTGTCGACTTTAATATTATTTATGTGAATGGGATAGTACAGAATACTGTACAGTAAAAGGTGAATGAAAAAGTAAATATTTTGGACAGGCGCTGCCATTTTGTAGTTTTCTCTCAATAAGCCTACACTGTACAGTATTCCCCCTCATAACGATCACATTTCCCAGAAGTCAACAGTGCCCCGCCCAGGCCCCATTTCCTTCTGCTGAAATACTAGAGGGAAAGTTTTGATCTGATCTGAAAAAGTTTGGTGCTTATTGCAGTGACTTTGGCGCACAGCGGATGAGATCTGCATGGAACTAACCGAACCAGACCAGAACCGGACCTCCAGACACATCGATGAATCTTGAGAGCTGGTCGCCGGCCCACGAGGACTTCCAAGCGGGATGTGCTGGTAAGTAAAATTTAGTAGCTACATATACCAGGTAAGTATGTTGTTAAAATTAGCAGGTTCAAGAGTTTAGAACATTGATTGTGGGCTTCGTCTCTGCAGGGTACGTCTGCAGAAACGGAACCGAGCCATTCCTGTTCTGCAGAGCCTGGTAAGTAAAATTTAGTAGTTACATACAGTACTGTATGTTCTTAAAATGACGTAGGTTTAAGAGTTTAGAACATATGTGTCAAACTCAAGGCCCGGGGACCAAATGTGGCCCTCGTTGACATCTTATCTGGCCCTCAAGATGCTATTTTAAATGTAAAACACTTTCTTCACTTGAATTTTTTTTCAGTAATCTTTAAGTGCAACAGACAACGTCAAACGAGACCAATCAAGCTCTTGCTGAGGAACCTGCAATGAAGATGTTAGGTCTCTAACTAGAGTTGCTGTAGATTCTGAAACCAGCCCTTAGTTTGAAAAAGGTTTCAATTTTGGCCCCTTTCGTAAGTGGTTTTAACATCCCTGGTTTAGAACATTGCAAGAGTGTGGGGAGGGTTTATAAAGCCTTAAAATATAAATAAATCCTAAAATGAATATAACGCCCCTACTTCGCAGATTTGCACTTATTGTCTGGGACCTGACCCCCACAATAAACGAGGAACTACTGCATAATGAAACTGTAAGCTGGTAGTTGTTCGGCAAAACGTAACCTCTGTGGCTTTGACTGGGTTTGTTAAGATCCTGACTCAACTGGCTGCAGGTTTTGGTTCCAACCAGTGAACTTGTGATTTTCCCACTAACCTCTAAGAAAATCTATTATTCTTGGCTTGTGGTTTGGAAAAACGGGAATCTATATTGATGAGTACGATCTCTTTATTCATAAGTCTTTTTGTCCCGTCGCTGAAATCAAACAAGGTTGCAGGAGACAAGACGAGCCTCGTTCCCATCCATCCTCTGTATTATTCATCAGCCTCTTCTCATCCCTCGCTCAGCGTTCTGACGGAGGATAAAATGGGTCACGGACGGATCAAACCGAGGATGTCTCTCCTCACGTCCCCTCCTGTCTTCGCTTTGTCCTCGTCCTCTGAAAGAAGAATAAACCCAGACAAAGTCAGCGTGTTGCTACAAGCTGTCTGCAGGGAGGGGGGCAGAGTCACTATCCATGTCCTGCAAGGAGGAGGAAGATCAAAGGGATCAGAACAAGAGGTTTTGTGAAGCAGCGCCACTGTGACTTTATAAATTTGAATTCTTGCTTTCTTAACTTTATTAATTATTTAATCCACGGTTGTTCACCTCCAACAGATTTAACTTTTGGACTCAGCCCAGTCAAAAGCGGCTGCCACAGCTAATCTACCTTAGCGGACAAAAATGGCTACAAGTGTCAGGTTTACAGATGAGCTGTGGTTCGTCTATCCTCAGCATAAAATCGTCAAAGTTTGAGGCTGAAGTGAAGGGTGGCGGGCGACGTGCATTCCTTTACTGTTCCTAAATTCAAAACTGAAACATGGCATATAGTCTGGTTGGTGGTAACCATGGCAACATTATGAAGAGATGTTGTCCTCATCGGTGAATTAAAAATGAAAGTATTTCTCAAACAAAACCCCCTTTAATCTGCAAAAAACACAAGAATATTTTTTAATTGCAGAATTATTGAGTTTACAGGTTAAACGTTTTGAACAATGGTGTTCCACAGGGTTGTGTGCTATTGTCACTTTTATTCTCTATACACGCAAATGAGTTGCGACCTAACAGCAAAAACTTCACATTAAGTATGATGATATGGCCCTACTTGCTGGTCTGAAAGACACCAATAGCCCCTCTTACTCCAATAGCCCCTCCTACTCCAATAGCCCCTCCTACTCCCAGCTCATAGATCATTGCTCTGATAGTGGCAGAAGACTGACGGTCCCTCTAATAAAGAAAAATGGGCACAGAACATCATTTGTTCCCTCTGCTGTGAGTAATAGGGTTCTATTTAAATGCAGCCTAACATGGCAAATAATTGTCTGCTGGGATGCTTTTATATTTTTAATCTATTGTGTATTTTATATATTTTTTCAATTGGGTTAGCAAAGCTTTTTAAATGTTTTATGACATTTTTAACTTGTGTTGTTTTTTTTATGAGCCAGATGTGAAAGATAAAGCTCAATTTCATGGAATGCTATGGATCATAAAGTTATACTGAATTGAATTGCTACAGAAAATTAGAATTAATTAATTTTTTTTATCCAAACGGTCCCACTCACCGTCTCTCAGACGTCTCCGATGTCTTCATAGAAGACTTGAGCCATGGCGAGCGCCACTTTGGCTATTTTTTTGTGCTTGGCATCTGGACCCATGTTGGCACGTGCGAGTCCGATCCAGTACTGCTCCGTGCGGCTCTGGTAGGCCGTCACCGTCTCTCCTTCCTGCACGGCCGGGTGCTCCTCCTCCTCTTCATCATCTGAAGATTCAGTCAGATAGAAAAGGCAAAGAAAACGTTCATAATCAAAGTTTAGATAGCTTCAGCTTCTACTCTCCGAATCGTCAGCGTAACGTCAACATGGTCAACACGGTACTTCTGTTCGATCCATGGTCCTATCAGAACATCCTTCTGCTCCAGTAACTGACAGCAAGGAGTCACTGAAGCTTTGCTACGTGGAGGTGCCCACAGCTGGACTGTTGACCGGAGAGCTTTTACACCAAATGTTTATGCTTTACACGTCTGTTACCTTCCTCTTCCTCGCTGTCTTCCTCAGCATCCTCTTCCTCTCCTTGCGCTCCTTTGGCCTCTTCCTCCTCCTCCTCCTCTGACTCAGACTCTTCCAGCCACTCCTGCGTCTCTGTGGAGATGAACTCATAAATCAGGATGAAAGCTCTGACTCCTCACTCCGTCCTCCTCTGTTAGGATGAAGACAGTGTTTTAGAGACGTTTCTATAAATATGTATTGTTAAAAGGTGGTGGGCGGGGCTAAATTCACAGAAAAAGCTCTGAATTCCTGACATTAAATTTGCACACACAAAAAAAAAAAAAACTTCCATGAATAACATTTACAAGAATAAAAATTATATTATTCGGTTTTGTAAAATTATGAAATAGTAAGAAAAAATAAATATCTTGTTTATCTCTGAATCTTTAACCATCGGCCCTAAACTGCCGCCGTACGATGGTGGTTCTGACTGGCTGACTCACTCGGGTCCATTTCAATCAGAACCTCCCACTGATCCATCTTGTGCAGGTCCAGGCAGTAGAAGTCACTCAGGGTGAACTGGCGGTCCCCCACCTCGAACATCCCTCCGTACAGGTAGAGTTTCCCTTGACGGACCGTTGCCATGGCGCTGGACCTCGGGCAGGGCTCCACCGTTGGCGCCGAGGCAGAACCTGTCCAGCACAACAGAGAAATTACAATTTCCACGTTTTTTTTTTAGGTTTTAAAAAAAACTTTTTTTTTAAATTTGCAGTTTCATGTAAATGTGTGGGTGTAATCGTGCCTTCTTCCTCTTCTTCGTCTTCTTCCTCCTCATCCTCATCCTCCTCCTCAGGACCCCGAATCACTTCCTTGATGATCATCACGGTACCGTCCTCAGTGACGACCTCCTTGATGACCTCCGTCGGTCCTTGAGGTCCTGCCTCTTCCTCTTTATTCCTTTCATCTTCCTCGCCCTCTGCTCCCGCTTTCCTCTCTTTCCGCCGTTTCTTCTTCTCTGTTTTGGTTCCCTGAACACAAACACAAATCGACATGTAAAAATCAGACAAGACGTATTTAACGAGGTTCGTGCGTGTTCAGAACGTTCAGTTTTTACCCTGAGCGCCCCGGGGAACCAGCGGTTCTTCGTCGTGTCGTACAGGAAGAGGTCATTGTAGAAGTCCCCCTCCAGCGTCTCCTCGTCTTCCTCATCACAGACCCCGCCGAACAGCACCGCCCGGCCCGCCGGACCCACAGCCAGAGAGAACCCGGAGCGAGGAGGGGGCTTATTACCAGACGGGTTCAGTCTGGACCACGACCACCTCTCTGCAGGACGAGTCATGAATCAGCAGCTTCATCGTGTTTTACTGCTTACAGATTCTCTTCTCTTTGTATGGACCGTTCATCAAAACATTTGGCTCATTTAGGAGGTGGGTGCTATGACTGTTGGTGTTCGTATTTTTTTAATACTTAACAATATATATATAGTTTACTCGATCTAAAAGAAAAATTCACCACAGAAATACACCAGATCTTTTTAGCTCCTTCAAAAACACTGTTCTGTTTCAAATCTACTTCTGCAAACTGGTTCCGTTTTTGTCCTTTTATGCTAATTTTAGCATTTTAGCTACCATTCTGCTACTTTAGCTAATGTTACGCTACTTTAAGTTTAGCATCTTTTAGTTTAGCTAC
Organism: Hypsolebias coamazonicus; assembly: GCA_032273985.1. Lineage (NCBI taxonomy): Eukaryota > Metazoa > Chordata > Actinopteri > Cyprinodontiformes > Rivulidae > Hypsolebias > Hypsolebias coamazonicus. Next base: position 27,070,282 of record JAVCKU010000013.1, read on the forward strand.
TTTTAGAGGCAGTGTTGCTAATATTAGCTCATTTCTTGCTAATTTGAGGCACTGTATCAATTGTAACATTTAACTAATTGTAGCTACTGTTTCTCCAGATTTAATCAATATCAGTTTCATCGATTTAGCACATTTGAAAACAAAGGTGACCATAGTGCTTCACAAAGAGGTTAAAAACGAATAGGTGAAAAAACAATAAAATAATTTAAAAACTCAGGACCCACAAGTGTAATAAAGCAGGCTGAAAACAAACTAAAACAAGAAATAACTTCTGATGGAACTCAAACCCGACTGGAATTAAAAGCTGGCATAAAGAAAAAATAAATGTAAGTTTTTGTTTTTAGTTTTTAGCTTCTGTCCTGATTTTTTTTTAACTTTATGAACGCAGTTCAAATTCCAACAGTCACTCTGCTCTCAGCAAATTTTTATTTTAAATCGTCACTTTTCCTCTGATCTGATGAATAACGCTATAGGAAGATGATCCTGTACCTTGGCCATCTTTGCCGTCTCTCTTCAGGAGGAACATGTCCGTGTGGATGGTGCCCTTCTCCACATCCTTCTTCACTCGCTGAACAAATCAACAGTCAGACGTCACCGAAGTAAAATCTCAACACCAGACGGACTCAGGCGGGGCACGAACCACTTTAGAGTATCCTCCATAGATGATGACGCCTGTGCCGTCAGGCGTGGAAGTCATCTGACAAGCAGAACGTGGGCAAGGGGCGGAGCCTGACGGGGCGAGGCGCGACCAGGAGAACGAGTCCAGAGAGAAGGCGTAGATGTCGTTGTAATAGATAAAATCCCTGCAGAGGGAGGAGGAAGGGTTGACTCGGGGCTCAGAGCAGGAAACAGGAGCTGGCATTTACAGGAAATGAGGAATTACAGTGAAAACATGAAGCCAACCTGAGTTCAGCTTTCTGTTAAACTTTAATTTACAAACAGAGCTGAATTTAACTCTTTCTGCTTTATTCTTAGTAAAACTTCCCAATAAACTCAAATTAAAACACATTTTTAATTCTGATGCTCGTTGAGCTTAGCGTAACTCAGTAAATGAGCAAAATGTTGTAGTAATAATGTAATAATGACTCCTGACTCTCTGTTTACCTTGTGCTCTCATGGAAACCTCCAAACAACAGCAGCTGCCGCTTGCTGAGGACCATCCGGTGCCCGCTGCGACCTGACGGACCACCGGGCACTCTGAGAAAACACAACCACTTCATCAAAGCTCGAATAAACACATTTTATTTACTTTTACTTTTTTATTCCCTGCATTCACCGATGTTTAAATCAAATTCATGTCACCACATGCGTCATTGGTGCCATGCATTATTGCTTCTGCTTTCATGGCTCTTACTTGATGTTTTCCCACGTGTGTGTAGCCAGGTGCAGCACCCAAAGGTCCTTGTAGTGGTAGAACTGCTCCCCGTTGGGAGAAGCAAACTCCCCCCCGAACACCCAGAGCTGGCCTCCACCCTGAGGGACCACCACCGCCTGGAGGGAGGAATGAAGGGGGAAACAGGGCAAGGAGGAGGGGAGCTGAGCAAGTTCCAAGTTGTATTTTTTTTCTCCTCTTGCAACAGACATCAGCTGTGACAATGCTGCTGCCCCCTTATGGATAAAATATGACATTTACCACAGAAGTGATCAACCACCTAAACGTGATCTGTGGTCAGAGAGCAGTGTCCAATCATATGGTTCAAAGGTGACCTGAAACATCCGCACCCGGTGATAAGATGCGCAGAGAGGTGGTACCTGGTGAGAGCAGCGAGGAGGAGGAGGGTTGGGAATCTCCAGTTTAACCCAACTGTTCTTCTTAATGTTGTAGAAAAATAAATCATTGTAGAGATATGTCTGAAAAAAGACAAGCATTTAAAATTAGTCTTACTTAAAACTGCAGAGAAGTAAAATCAGCAGCACAATGCATCGATGACGGGAACAGCTCTGTGATGATTTGTTGTTTCAGTAAGAGCCGTGTTTAAAAACTCAAACAAAACACATATAACATCAGGATGTGCATTATAATCTGAATAGATACCAGTTACAATAAAAAAAAAAGACAATAATTAATGCTAACGTTGTGCACAAGAGTGAAAACGGTTATGTTGAGAGACAACTAATAAACTACTGAAATGGATAAAATGCAACCAGAAAAGTATACAAACAAGTAGTAAATATTTGATCACTGACAGCAGGAATATTAAAGTCAAACACAACAAAAAGCTGAAAGCCAGAATGAACAAACATCATTGTTTGTTTATTTCTCTTTGTAACAAACTAGAAAATCTGCTTTCACCTAAAAATACCTATTTTTACATATACATGTGTAAAAATAGGTATTTTTATTCATTCAGTTTAGGAGTCTTTGTTGTGCTTCAATTAATTTTAGGCCCATTAGGTACAAGAACTGGACTGACAAGGAGGGAACAGCAGCAGGCAGCAACCTAAAACAAACAAAATAGTATACAGTACAGTACATAGTTATACCTTCTTTCCATTAAAATATTCTCCTCCAAACATTATGAGTTCATCTTTCTCGGGATGAGCAGAAAATGACGCGTTCAGCCTAAAACAAGACAAAACATCGTAATAAGTTTCTAATTTACTCATTCCTGGTGGTTTATTCTTTGAAGTGATTCACGCTGAATGTGATTTTGTCTTGTTTAGTGCATAATCCAGCAGTCTGACCTCGGTGATGGGGGACAGCTCGTCTCCACGACCTGCGTCTTCTTCGCATCCAGAGTCTGAAACTCGGCGATCAGAGCCTCCAGATCCTCCTGGAGACAGAAAAATAATAATAAAAAAAAAACAGGCTGAAAGACTCAAACGAAAGATTAAAAATAACCATAAAAGTATTAAAGTGTCATCTAAATCGGAGGTAGGTGTTACCTCTTCTCTTTTGGACCTCTTTGAGACTTTTTTCTCCATTTTGGCCGCCGTTTTCTCCGCTCCCTTCACCTTTTTCTCTTTCTTTCCCTTTTTCCCCATATCCGCTTTAATTCACGAATGACTGCTTAAAAAAATAAAGATTTTTTTTTTTAATTATTATTAATTTTGTACCTCATAAAAGCTCAAACAATCCCCACATGTTTCCCCGACAAGCGAGGATTTACTTCCGGCAACAAACGCATCCGGCTGACAGCAGGTAGCAGGTATACTTGGACAGCAGCGCCCCCTGACGGACAGGAAGAAAACAGCGCCCTCTAATGGACAGGAAGAAAACAGCGCCCTCTAACGGACAGGAGGAAAACAGCGCCCACTAACGGACAGTAGGAAAACAGCGCCCTCTAACGGACAGGAAGAGTGAAGAGTTTCACAAATGGGCAATTCAAAAAAGTTCAAGACAAAAAACTTTATTCAGACATTAACAGATAATAATTAGGCTCATTAGGTATAAATTAAGTAAACGTGTAAATATATATTTGTTTAGGTGCAAAAGTCTTGAACCATCTGCTTTTTGCTCAATTTTTTGCATTTTTGCACAATAATAAGTTTTTATCTCTGCTTGCTGCTATAAAAAATAGAAAAAAACTTTGTGCTGCCAAGTACATATCAGAACGTTTCTACCTCCTGTACCATCTACACATGTACTAATCTACATGTGCCTCTAGTCTTGTCTCTTAATTACTTGTTTAGTAGAATGTTTGGATTAGGTTAGATGTCTTTTTGTATTTATTATAGGTCTATTTGTATTTATTGCTGTTGTGTATCTGCACTGTGTGTTGTATTGTTTTTGCACGTTATGCTCTTATGTTGTACCGTGCAACCTGGGGAACACTGTTTCATTTCAATATGTGCACGTAGCTGAAATGAAATTAAAACATCTGACTTTGACTCTTTGAAGTCTATCTTAAACAATATAATAGTGTTTTTGAAAGTATGTTAAATGTTTTTCAGGGAATTGACTGCATTCACGTCGTGTGTTTTAGTGTGGCACTTGTATCTGACTGTTCTCTATGAATTTCAGACTGTTCCTCAGATGTGTCCATTCAGTTTAAGAGTCTTTGTTGGGCTTAAATTAATTTTAGGCCCATTTACAAGAAATGGACAAGGAGGAAACGACGACAAGCAGCAACCTAAAACATAAACAAAAAATTAAAAGCCTGAGGTGCTATCGCTTAAAACCAGTTTATGGAGGGAAAATAAATCTTGCTTCTATCTTTTATTTTATCAAAATTATTTGTTTAAAAATGACAAGGGAGTGGTGGCGCAGAGGTTAAAGGGAGTGGTGGCGCAGAGGTTAAGAAGGTGAGCTTGTGATCGGAAGATCGCCGGATCAAGCCCCGGTACCGACAACATCAAGAATGTGGGTGGGATAGGTGAAGCAGCCACACCTGTCTCCACCCTCATCTG
>JAVCKU010000013.1:27136004-27150455 GCA_032273985.1 Hypsolebias coamazonicus
AAAGCAGAGCTCTTAAAGAGCAGCAGCTATGTGCACTCCACCCATCTTTTGGACAACTGTACGTACATATTCTCGTTGTGTATCTAGGTACTGTGATAATAAAGCTTATTCTGATTCTGATTCTAACTTCAAAAATAAGTGAGATACCCATTTTCATTTGGAGGTGCGGCTGTATCTGGGTTTAAGAAAGATCACCATCACCACCGTATGTATCCCATCACCACCATAAACTGTATGTACTTTGTATATAAAGTGACAACCATTTGAGGAAATTATGCTTTCTAGTTTTTACAAAGTATATTGCTTAAAAGAACCATTTCCTCAAATGATTGGGGTGGCCCTTGGGGTACCCAAACATTAATTTCTGATGGCCAAGGCCACCATTGGCCACCCCCTTGGCTTTACCATTGCACCTGGTGGTAGATAAAATTTCTCCCTCAACTCATCAGAATCCATCGCTGTGTTGCCTTACACAAGCAAAAACATAAAAAATGCAAACTACCTCTGTTTTTATACACGGTGTAAATTTTACCCACCCGAATGTCTTTCACCAAAAACATTAAGGTTTACTGTACTTGTATTTCCTGTTCAGTTCCAGTCCAGAAAAATGATCCTCTTGAAATAAAAACGTTTACTATTCAAATCCCACTGTGACGAGGGACATTGGTTATATATTTTCTCTTGGCCAGCTTTTTTCGTATTATTATGTTCCTAACCTTTTTTATGCAGATGACATTCACCTGTTGAAGCCAATAAAGCCAAGATTCAAGCAGTCCTCCAAATTTTAAACTGTCTTCGGATAGGTATCTTGGATTTTTCCAGTTCTGTTTAATTTAAATCTAGGAGGTAATTCTTTGAGCAGTCATGTTGCTTCCAGTCTTGGTCTTATAATAATGTCAGTCACCTTTCAGAATCTTATAATAATCTAATGTCATCCAAGTCTAAAATAATCCTTTGAACACTGTTTTGATTTAACGTGTCTGTCTTTTCAGGTATAATCCGAACTGCTTTGCCAAACATGGACCGTGAGGCACGCCAGGAGTATGATGTTGTCATCCAGGCCAAAGACATGGGGGGTCACATGGGGGGGCTGTCAGGGACCACTGAGGTCAAAATCACTCTCACAGATGTCAACGACAACCCTCCCAAGTTTCCACAGAGTAAGTAAAGATTGGATATATCTACATATAGTTATATTGTCACCAGCTGATGAAGGTGGATTGATAATGTTTTACCTCTGTGTATTATTATTATTGTAAAAAGTATAGAGGCTTTTCATCCAACCAGGACACTCAAAACATTTAACAACCCAATCTGTGCCCTCGTTATCCATCCAAATACACATCCATATAGCACTTTACTGCATCGCTCAAAAGCTAATCTGACTAAATCATTCTATAGAGACTAATCACACTCAGACATCAATGGGACACAATGAAGGGTCCTGCCCAGGGATGCTTCAACATGTCACCGAATTGGAGGATTTAAACCCACAACTCGCTCATTGGAGGACAACTGCTCTAACTACAGAGCCACAGCTTTCCCCACAGCACTTTGGTCATTTAAATGTGCTTTATAAATACTTTGACTTGATTCATAAATATATAAAAAGCACAAAACATCGTAACATGTATTTTAGTTACTGGAGTTTCAATTAATTTTGGTCCTGTGTATTCCTATACCAGTCATTTGCTTATCTAGTTGTCCTGTGGTTGTTCCCATAGAAAGTCCTCTGCATGTTTCTCCCCCTTCAGTCTGGTAGCTCTAAACCCGGAGACTTCGGGCCAAAATGCAGCAGAGTATCTACAGAAAAGGATGGAGGGAGCATAAAGAGAAGAAAAGAAGAGACGAGGGATCAGGATTTAGCCGGTGGAGCAGCTGAATAGACCAGTAGAGAGAGATGAGCAGAAACAGAGAGTGCAAAATGAAGAGAGAGAGATGCAGAGAGAAAAGCTGTCAGAGCCGTCACTCCTGTTCTTGTATGTTCCAACGAGCTGACAGGATTTCAGCGCTGTGAAAACTAAAGCTGCCAGGGCAAAAAATAAATAAAAAAACGGATTCTGTGCACCACAACTGGACTCCACTTGTGTTTTCCAGAAGTCCGTCTTCAATTTCCATACTGACACATCAGCTGTTTTTAATGTTATACTATCGAACACAGTAACAGGAAGTACAAACCTGCTAACTTTCATGACAGTTTGGAGCTAACATCTCACATAGAGAAAGGACGCACAGAGATATTTTGGTCAAACCTTGTAAATGATGTTACGTGCAGTCTCGTGCAAAACTGCAAGATCTTGTGAGAGGTGTGTTTAGAGAATGTGTTAAGGATGATCCTCAACTACTACCACACCAAATTTTAGTTCAATATCTGTAAAACTGACTGTAATACAATAATTTTTATGGCTGTGGCAGCCATCTTTCAATGGGGTTGTTCATACAATGATTACTTTCTAAAAGCTTAGTTGAAAATATGTCTGGTGGTGTCTGAACATTTTTGTTAGTGCTAGAAACATACCCCGCCCCACACGCACACACACCACACACACATACACATGCCGACATGGGCAAAAGCATTATTGCCGATTTGCTTTCAGCAACAAGCACTAAAACCATGAGAAAGTGTCACAAAATATACAAATGATAAACTAAGCATTATGGGTGGTACAAAGTATCTTCCTGTATCACATCATGCATCACTAACAGTTCACATTAGTGATGCAACACAACATAAAATAACAATATATGTGCAAGTTGCTTCCTGTGTGAAATAGAAGCATCTTTCTGAAAACAAGCCTCCCAGAAGGTGGTAATGAGGACAGTGATAATTTATTTAGTCTTGGGGGGGGGTAAAAAAAGATTGGCATTGTAGAAAGATTTATATTAGAAAACTAGATTAGAAGAAGTGAGAAATTCAGAAAAAAGACAAAAGTAGAATGAACAGCTTCTACCAGTAGATGAATGTGATGCTCCTCAGCCTCTGTCGTGGAGCTGATTTATGGAACATGTTCCTCAGATATCTCACTCAGATGTTTATTCACAGTACTGACGACCAAAGGAAAACCACTGCCTCCAGTTTTGGTTGTCATAATTGGCAGGGCGTAATAAAGTAGAAACAAGCTCAGTAGAAAACTGAAATAGATAAAACAGGCATAAAACTATTAAGTAAATCTAAACTTGAGTTTCCAGTTTCCTCAAATATTTTTATCCTTTTACTCAGAAGCTTCATCTTCCTGTTTTTCACAGACATGTTGTCCCTGTAATTCTCTCACTTTCACCTCATTATTTACCAGCTCTCAGTTGTCACACCAAAGCTCCGTCGCAGGGCAGGCAGGAAGGATTAGAAGTGAAAAGTAAAAGAAAGAAAAGATATGTAACTCTTTGACTTCAGTCTTTATCAGGCTGACATGACAGAGATGCTTCTGGTAAACACTGGTAACACATGTCAGACTGAGTTTCAAAACCAGTTCCCCTCATTCTCATTTACCGTAAATACAAACAGTGAAGAGTAAAGCAGATCACACAACCCAGTGAAAATGAAAAATACCATTTGACTGATGTTTATAGGTGTATGTTTAAACATTTAATTTACCTTGGAGTTAAATTCAAAGTAGTCTACTCAGATAATTATTGTTAACTTAATTTTATATATACGTATATAAATGTTTCTGTTCAAAACCCTGAGGCGACTTCTGTTATGACTTGGTGCTGTATAAATAAACTGAATTAAAAAGAACTGAATTTACTAAAAGTACACTATGGTCAGAAATATATGTGTGTTGATGTCACACCAACTGGTGTCTCCCAGACAAAAGTTCACAAAAAGAATATACCACCAGAATTTTAATAAGGTTTTACTGATAAATGTTAGAATTATTTTTATGGGGATTTTGCAAAAACAAAAACTGCATCATCAAAATATATGTATGTTAAATTAAAAGCCAAACATTCCTTTGAAAACATGAGTTTTACTTACTGCCTTTCATGCTAGTTTTAAAATATAATATTATTTTGAGACATAACAAAGCTGCAACTAAATTAGCCCAAACTTGAACGTCACAGCTGCCCAATCTCATGCAATAATGTGAAATATGCTCAGAGTATGGGATGTGCATGACTCAGCTACTACCACACTAAATTTTAATTATCTCTAAAAATGACTGAGTTACAGTTTTGTCTGAGTTGGCTCGTGTCAACTAACCATTGCACACTTATTTTCTGTTTCATCAAAAACTATCCAGTTGTTCCTTAGATTATTCTTTCTTTCCCTCTTGTCCTGTTCAGCATTGTGGCACTCAGAATTATTGTCTGAGTGTCACCATGAAGCCCAACAGATTCACTTTCACAAGCAGAGCATTATGGCTGGCCTTAATACTCCACTTGATTTATAAATAAAACTTTATTAGAATTTGCTTTGAGTTTGTTTCAGATGTAATGGACACTGGGTTGAAAAAACAAAGAAGAAAAAAAAAGTAAGAAAAGTGGAAGAAGGGTTAAAAGAGAAAGAAGGAGCTAGGAGTATAGGAGAGAGAGAGAGGTATAAAGAGAACACAAATCAACATTATTGAAGTCTGCCTCTAGAGCTGCGGAAAGAAAAAAAAAAGAGACAAAACCGAGAAACCACAACAACAAACAACATACTGTATATGGTATAATGATATTTATAACATCAGTAAAAATTATTTTATACAGTACATGGTGATACAAGATGTATTTAGTGGCCACCACAACCCAACTGAGTGTGTATCTGATAAACACCTGAATCTTAACACCTGTGTGAGCAGCTTGTCACTCTAAGATTTCTCCATAAGAATGTTCAGTAGTGGACGTGGGGACTCACAGACCCGCCCACACAGGACACGATGGTAACACAGGGAGGACCGGAGCCACAGACACACAGCGGCCCCGAGCCCAGAGACTCTGCACACACACCCCCACAATGATCTGCACATGCTGTGTTGTCCGCTCGCTTTTTATATCCCTATCAGCTTGACAAGATTTCAGTGTCCTCGAAGCCAGCTGTAGTCTCACTCCTGGCCTTCACAGATACAGTTCACAGGCAGGATAAGAGAGCGTTTTGACAGACAACTTGGTTGTTTGTTTTATGGGAAGAACGCTACTAATAATATATCCATAACTCCACAACATCTGACTTTCACACAAAGGTAACAAAGACCTGACTGCCACATTAAAAGACATAAATACACATTTTAATTGGTTACCTGGTCAAATGAATGCTATTTAACTAAAATAAGATAACTGATTTCATGGTGGCTTTTTAAAATGTCAACAGTGGCAAAGTAGGACTTCAAAGAGCAGGATGGTCTAGTAAATAAAAGTAAGTGTGTTAATGCAGTTTACAAAAAACTACATCAACTGAGGGGAGTGTCAACACAACGCCAAGGTGGAAAGACATCAGCAACGTCCTTGGAGAAGCAACTGTTGCTGTCCATCAATCCGAGAAGGGTCAAAGGTCATTTCCAAAATATAGAGTCCAGAGAGAGAGCTCATTCACACATGGAAAACATTTCAGACAGGTGAAATATTCCCAGGAGATTCACCCTGAAGGTCAGACTGTGCAGTGCTCAAAGAAATGTGCTACTTCTCAGACTCTGCAGGGTTCAGGTAGCAGGTCAAGGTCAAAGGTCATGACCTCTTCTCTCTAAAAACAACATGGAAGCTCAATTTAGGTTAATCTGAAAGAACCGCAAGACTTCTAGTCCAGAACCAGATTAGAGAATTGATGTTTACCCACAATGCAATGCAGCAAACAGCTCCTCCAGCTGTCAGCACGGTGTTGGAGAGCTGATGTTTTGTGCTCCTGTCAGTTTATGAGTGGAGTAGAAACACCACTAGAGACCAAATGTAAGTCCATCTGTTCAACAGCTGAAGCTTGGACAAAACTAGGTCCAGCAGAACCATGATCCCAAACACAAGAGCTGATTTACAACAGAACGGGTCAGAAAGGACCAGTCAGAGACCAGAACCTCAACCTGACTGAAACATTATGGTGGATCTTCAGAGAGCTGAGCAGAACCCTCAGATGTGGAAAGAAGAGTGGACCAGAACCAGGAGAGAGACAAAACCACTGAGGGTTCTGGTTCTAAAGGAAGCTGCTGTGTACACTTTGGTTTATGTTTACTGAGTAAATAATGACTTTGTGTAAAATGTCCCGGCGTTATTTATCTGAGGTAGTATTTCGGTTCTTCTAACACCCGTAAGGATGATCTATTTTGTTAATATCTTCTCACATGTAAGACTTTAAAACTGGATGAGTCACTCCTTTAAAAATAAATGCTCTTTAATTATTGGGAACTTATAAAACTTGTGTATGGAGCTGGTTGAAGAGGTAAACTCCTAGTTCTAAACTTCTGATTTTACCTTCATGCTTTAAAAAAAAAAAAACAGAAAGTTTATTCTTTCCTGATACTTTGAATGGCAGCTTTTCTTATCTAAAATATTTTCTTTCATGGAGCTGAGACGATCTTTTATCCTCATCGTTGAGGCCAATTTGAGGCACATTTCCTGGTATCAGGTGCATTCTTCACCAACGTCCATCGGTACTTAACAATCACAGATGAGTCCAAATAACGACACAGCAAACACTACTTACTGTCATATTTAGCACTGGACTTTAAGGACTACTGTGCTGCACCTGTCTAAAGCTTTTGATTCTGTAGACCATGATATCTTTCTTATGTCACAAGCTCTCAGACATTGGTTTCTCAGATCACTCTATCAGTTGTTTTCTAATTGCCTGTACCTCTCGATCGAAGGCAATATGTTCAACATAATTGTACTTCTTCCAGCTATTTAACTATCAATAATGGTGTACCACAAGGCTAAGTCTTAGGTCCCACCCTCTTCACAATCTACATAAGTAATGTAGGTCAGATCATTCCTGATGCATTGCCACATTTCTAAGTTTTTCCAGCTTTCACAGTCTGCATTCGACATCATCCAGTCAGACTTGCTCCGTCTCAAACTGGTGCTGCATGCTGATAAAAACAAAGCGATGTTCTCAAACAGGAAGTTGGTACCAGCAGTCCTTCCTTCTATCATATCTAAGAATGGTGTTTCCACAGAGTTTGTTGATTCTTATAAATACTTGGGTATCTTGGTGGATGCACATTTCTCTTTTAAGCCTCATGTCGAAAATGTCGTAAGAAGTTGAAAATAAAACTGGGTTTCTTTTTCAGAAACAGATCCTGTATAACTCTGAACGCTAGGAAACATCTTGTAACTGCGACTTTCCTTCTCTCCACTGACTATGGCGACATTATTTACAAGAATGCTCCTGCAGGCGCTCTGCAGATGTTGGATGCTGTCTATCATGATGCACTAAGAGTCATAACTGGCTGTAACCACCGTACTATCACTGCACCCTGTATTCATTTGTCAACTGGTCATCATAACTCCACGCAGTACATTTTCATCTTCAAATCACTTCTTGGTCTGTTGCCTTCATACATCTCCTACATGTCACGTCGTCATTGCAGCTACAGCGTGCGCTCTCAGGACATTATTACCTGCAGTGTCCTATCAGTGTGAACCAAATTTGGCCAAAGGGCCTTGTCTTACTCCACTCATCTTGACTTTGACCTCCCTAAGGGATTTTAAACATCTGTTAAGTTCATGGCAAAAAAAAAAACAATACAGATGTTCCTGTTTTAGTATTTTACATCGCTTTATAATGTAGCATGTTTTATTTTTATATCACTTTTTTATTCACTTTTAATTTTATATGCTTTTATATTAATGTTTATTGTTGTGTGTACCTCATTCATGTTTTTTTGTTTAAAACTAGTCTCTCTTGTAAATGAGTCCTCGTGACTCAGTGAGACTAACTTGTCTAAATAATGGTTGAATGAATTAATTTTTAACAGTTTGTGATCGTTGTTAATTTGCTGTAGTTCTCTTCAAACTCGTCAAATACCAAGTTTTTATTATCGCTTACATTTTTCAGTGGAACAGCTTTAGAAATGCAGATTTTAACACAAGACTGGGTGTTATAACACACATCCTCAGAGCAGCCGAGGATCCTTCAGGAGGGGGAGCACCGAGCATCGAGATAAGCTGCCTGAAACATCATTTCAAACCTGTCTGTCCTGAGAGGTGAGCAGGACGTGGTGAGTGGCACATGTGAGGAAACAGGCGGAGTGTGTGGAGCGTTTGCTCAGCAGCAAGAACAGACAAACGACACACAGCTGGTTTTGGGTTTCTCTGTCTGAGACGGGCTTCTGGTTCTGAAGGTCGAGGAGATCGCAGGATGGTTTCATGAGGAGGAGGAAGTTTTTCTCCCACAGGAACAGAGGAGCCGAGGCCTTCACCTTCTGCAGGTGAATATTCATTTATCTTCAGTTATTACAAATGGAAACGCAGGTTTGTATTTATTGAAGACTCATTTTAGGAAATGTTTGTAGTTTATTTGAGTTCTGTCCAATAAAGCAGCTGTGAGAGGAAACTCACTTGTAGGTTTTTCCTACATTTCTCGTCATTTGCATAGTGAGTGAGCCGACCAGCTGTTATTTGACTAAGGCACGTATCTGACAGGAGACAAGCTCTTTACAACCAAGAGTTTGGAGCTACGCTCACTTTTCACACCCGAGGAACACGCTGAAGGTTTTCTGCTGGAGAAACGATTCACTGCATTCATTCTGTTGCTTGCAAATAAAACACAAAAAGTAGAAAGGTTGTTTGAGTTCTTCAACTTTTCCCGTTTAAAAAAAAGTTTGTGATTTGGGTCAAAAACGAGAGAATTACAGAACCAAAGAACTCACCAGCCTGTTGCTAGAAACTGATTTGAACTGTTTTCTAAACATTTTTTTTTTTTTGCTTGTGATAACTAGATAAATGTTATTTTATGCATTTATTATAGAAAGTTGATTATGTTATGTTCATTAGATCAGAGATCTGAAAACTTTAGCATTAAAGAGATGTTTCTACATTTTGATTTCACTGAATAAAACGTGTTCAGAGCCACATATTGTTTGTTATTGCTGCAGAGTGATGTTGTTGCCCTCATCGCTGTGTGTGTTCTTTTGTACATACTGTTAGCAAAATATCTCATGAAGCAGTGGACAGATTTTATTGAAACTCTCAGAGAATCATAATCAAATTGTCTGTTTAACTTTTGAAGTCAGCTCAATTCACGCTGGCTGCCACAGCCGACTAACCTTAGCCTACACATAAATGATTATAGAATTTGACAGATGTGGAGCTGTAATTTGGTGTGGTGGTATCTGTGAGTCATTCACAACACGTGCTCTGAGTGCTAACAGGTCACGTGACACACAGGAGATCATATACAATGTTATTTTGTGATGTTTGGCCTAAAAAATGACGGGCGACATGCGTTCCTTCACTGAATGCTGTAATAAATTATAGATATTTATCAACATTTTTATATCTTAGAACAAAAAAAAAGACCAAACTCATATGAAGATGGAGCAAAAACACACACACACACATATATAATACAAACCTGTAAGGCCTGTCTGTGTTTATGAAAAATTCTTACAAGTTTGAACACAACAAATAAGTCGGGTGATTTAAATAAACATTAAAAAGCATGAAAAATAATAACTTGGCAAATGAATATAAAAATAAACACATTAATTAGACCAGTTTATTTATTTGTGTCTTACTGAACCTTTGTAAAGTAACTCAGTTCATTCAAATAAAAATATCTAAAGTAAAGCTTTACTTCTGATGCTTGTCGTAAACAGAACGACTTGCTGTTTGTTTGGACAACGTCTAATGAATCCTAAAGTCTGTTCGCGTTCTCGTCACACAAATCTTTACTTAAATGTTTAAATAAAATGTTTTGTGTTTTGCTGTGGCATAAAGTTACATCAATGAAGCGGCTAACGAGATGTTTTGCTTCTTTGAACTTTAATTTCAATCCGTCAGACGTTTTATTCACATGAAATGGGCAACAAAACTGCAGCTCGTCTTTATTATTGTTTATTATTTATTATTTGGTCATGGATGAAAACATGATAAACGTTTTTGCTCAAAGCCACAAAGGACCACTGCAGAGGGGCCAAAGAACCACATGTGGCCCCAGAGCCGCAGCTTGCAGACCCCTGCTCCAAACACGCCACAAGTCACGGTTGTTCGGCTCAGACGTCAGCTGCAGGAGCTGAATAATGTTGCTCTGGGTTGTTGAACTGAATTTTTCTGTCTTTTAGCTCAGATTGTCACGTTGACTCCTACTGATCCAAAACATTCCATCAAAATAAGAATTATTCCTCACATGATCTTTAGCTGACCCTGAACGTTCTGCCCTTCCTGCAGAAGATGCGGCACCGACCCGGGGGCAGAGCTTCATGGTGACTTCTGGAGGAGATCCGTGCCCTGGCTGCTTGCTTTCAGCTGCCGGGATGCTGAGGATGCCCTTCTCAGACGCGGTGAAGTATTGCATTCTGGGAATTTCCATCCTCCTGCTCTTGCTGTCGCTGGCCATCTTGGCCTGGCAGATCTTCAGATATTTCTCGCAGGCGCCGACGTACCAGCAGCAGGATCCAGGTGAGCTGAGCAGAATGTGCCGACACGGGTGGGCTGCAGAACCTAACTCTGTCTGCTGCAGGGAACAGAGAACTGCTGTACTCGGAGGAGGAACCATCAACGGCCGGAAGATGCTCGGCATCTCTGAGCACCACGGTGAGATGGACACACTTAGACAATCAAATTTAAATTTGGACGAGTGAAGATGAAAGATAAGTTTCATTTTCTGTGATAAGATTCACATTTTTTACAAAAATGGTTGGGTTAAATTATTTTAATCCTTTTAATTTTAAGGTTTTGACAATAATAGTTTAAATGCACTGAACTGGAGCTACAGATCGTTTCTTCTTGTGTTGATTATTACACTGATTTTATGAGCTGCACGTGTGAAAAAGGAGCTTTTTAAGGCAAAACAATAACATTTTATTCAACAAAGTTATGATCAGACTTTATGTTTATAATGAATACTAAACCTTTAAATTAAGAATTAAAAAGGCACTCGTCGGGGAGACTTGAAGCTGGTGTTGATGGTTCCTTCCAGCAGCTCTGCTTTTATTTCTGGAGCAGAAGTCGGGTCAGAACCTCATGGAGGGTGTGGTGTTTGTGTTCATGGGATTATTTGAACAGAGAGTTCACGACTTGTGAGTGACGTGTCAGGGTAGTCCTGAATTTAAAGCAGCTCGTAGAATTTCACAAACTGAAAAGATTAAAAAAAAGAAAAAAAAAGTTTGTTAGAAATATTTAGTTTCATTCATTTCTAAAAAATCTCTCATTTGTCCATGAATTTCAGTGTTCGATTTATTCAGAACCTGCAGGTTTTCTTCTATAAAGAACAAAGAGTTGTGAGTCCGATGACCCATCCAGGCGCCGTCAGAGTTTAAAGCAGACTCGTGTGGACTCTGCAGGTGGAGGACGTCGGCGCTGAAGCTCACAGACTCAGTCGCTGTTTGTCGCAGGCCTTGTTTCCTCCCACCGCAGACAGAGACATGAGAGAGGACCAGACCAATAAAAAGGTAACGGATGCTTTTTGTTCTTTACAGTGAAACACTCATCCTGATACAACCTCTAAGCTCCTCCTTTAAAAAGTTGAAAGGTTTAGCATCAGTGATGTAGTTTACAGGTTTATTATCTGGTGGTTGAAGTGGGAGTGTGGGGCCGAGTCTTTACCTCGAGTTCAAGTATCTGAGGAGTGATGGCAGGACGGACAGATCAGGACATTGTTCATGGTAATGAGGCTGTTGCTCCAGTCTGTCATGGTTTACTGATCTGTTTACCAGTTGTTGTTTTTTAACCTTTATATATACAGGTAGTCTCATGAGTCACAATGATTCATTTTCAAGAGAGACCTGTTTTAGACAGAAAACATATACTGTAGAGTAAAGAACAATATACAACAGTTAAAATAAAAATAGTGTTACAAAAACACTTGCTGTTAGCAGAGTGGTCCTGTTAGCAGTGATGTTCTGCAGCATGGTCCTATTAGTAGTGTGGTTCTGTTAACTCTGTGGTCCTGCTAACAGTGTGGTCCTGTTAGTAGTGTGGTCCTGTTAGCTGCATGGTCCTGTTAGCAGTGTGGTCCTGCAACCAGTGTTGTCCTGTTAGCAACAGGGTCCTGTTGGCAGTGTGGTTCTGTTAACAGCATGGCACTGTTAGCAGTGTGGTCCTATTCGCAATGTGGTCCTGCTAGCAGTGTGGTCCTGTTAGCAGCGTGGTCCTGTTAGCAGTGTGGTCCCGTTAGCAGTGTGGTCCCGTTAGCAGTGTGGTCCTGTTAGCAGCGTGATCCTGTTGGAAGTGTGGTTCTGTTAACAGCATGGTACTGTTAGCAGTGTGGTCCTGCAAGCAATGTGGTCCTACTAGCAGTGTGGTCCTGTTAGCAGTGTGGTCCTGTTAGCAGCGCAATCCTGTTGGCTGTGTGGTTCTGTTAACAGCATGGTACTGTTAGCAGTGTGGTCCTATTCGCAGTGTGGTCCTATTCGCAGCGTGGTCCTGTTAGCAGCGTGGCCCTGTTAGCAGCGTGGTCCCGTTAGCAGTGTGGTCCCGTTAGCAGTGTGGTCCTGTTAGCAGTGTGGTTCTGTTAGCAGCAGCCACAGCATACCTGTGGTCATAAAGTGTGGATTGTAGCCAAAAGATCCTGGATCCAGTCAGCTAAAATTAGCATTGCAGTGCAGCTGGATTCAGTTTGTTTTAAACCGCAAATTAATATTTTTATTTGTTTTTAAATCACCAAATGGGTCGACTCCTGCTTCCCTGTCAGAGCTTGACACTCTCTAAAAGTCACTGAGGTCAGGTGAGCCGACGCTCCTGGATGAAAGCAGATTAAAGAACCGAGGAGACTGGGCATTTGATGCATTTGCACTCCGGTTGTTTTCAAACATTTTGAAAAATAAACCTGAATTAATTTGAACTGATCATCATCAGTGGGGCCACCTATGGATGAAGTTCGGTTAGTTTGCTTCTCTGGAGCATCCAGGTGTGCTAACACAACGTCAAGGTGGATATATATCAGCGATGATGTCAGAGAAGCAGCTGTTGCTCTTTCATAGAGAGACAGATTATTCACACACAGCTGAATGTTTTTACTGTTTCTTACCTTTAAAACTGAGACAAGGTGAAGATGAAGCTGATTGGACGTCACGTCTCAGATTTTATTCACTAATGGCACAAATTGTTCTGTTTTGTTTTGTTTTGTCAGGTTTCTGGCTCACTGCAATTCGTCGTCTACTATGACCAGCTGCAGTCTCGGCTGGTGGTCACCGTGCTGCAGGTGGAGGGGCTTCTGGACTCCAGCCAGGCTGCCAGCCTCCAGCTGTTTGTCAAGCTACGCCTGATGTGGGCCGGATCAGAGGGGACAGCGTTGGACGGCCTGGGGGAGCAGAAGGTGATGCAGTGAATCTCTTTTTGTTTGTCACTAGTTCCAGCTCCTCTGTGGTAAAGATGTTTTGGGGTTTATGATGTGATCCCCTCAGGGAGACGTGGCGCTAACTGGGCTGTGGACGGTGCTGCACGAGTGGCGCACTCGCATCGTGAAAGGAAGCTGCAGGCCTGTATTTGGAGACCAGTTCAGCTGCAGTCTGCAGGAAGACCTGCTTCACTGCATCCACCTCAGGATGGAGGTCCTGCACTAAACCAACACAAAGTTCACGTTATATAACTTCAAAGTCCTATAGAAACAGTGTGCCTGCACAAACAAAACCCTTTAAGGCTACAGTGATCCTCAGTTCAAGGAAATAACATCATTATATAAAACTCTGAGGGAGGACACACCAACATCAACCATATATATAAAAAGTAACTGGGAGAAAGAATCCAAAATTGAAATGTCATCTGAAGAATGGCAGGATACTGTATATATGTATGAGTCAGAGCACAACAACAAATTCCAGACTTTGGAGAGAGTTTGGGAGGAAAAATCTCTCTAGGTTCTTCATTACATCCAAGATAAAGAGTAAACAAACTAAATCTCATACCGTGCTGGAGAATGTGTGGAAATATAGAAGCAACCAATTAACGAATATTCTGGGAGTGTCCAAAATTAGATTTGTATTGGCGAAATGTGAATAGTACAATTGAAACTATTTTGGGATACCCAGTATTAAAAGATTTTAAGACGATGTATTTTGGAAGCATAAAAAACCATATTAAATAAACACACGTACTTGATTAAAAAGCTATAACAAGAAACAGGTACCAGATATAAACTCCCTCCATACAACAGTGGCTGAATATTGTTAGGGGAATTTATGAGATGGAGCGAATGACCTACGTTCTTAGACTTAAAGAAGACATTTTTATGAACAAGTGGGAAAAATGGCCCCAGTGCAACACCCAAGAAGAGACATGAGGAAACTCAATACCATTAACAGAGAACTTTCTAGATCCTAGACACATATGACCGAGATTTAATTTTAATTTTATTATATTTGTTATTTATTTGTTATTGTT
>JAVCKU010000013.1:27221804-27236070 GCA_032273985.1 Hypsolebias coamazonicus
GACACAACCCTCACCATTTACCCGGGCTTGGGACCGGCACATGAGATACACTGGCTTGTGCACCCTAGTGGCTGGTTTAATGCCAGTTTACAGCCAATAACAGACTTTAACATAAAAGCCAAACTAAACCAGAACAGGAAAATAACATGAAAAACCCATTTTCACACTCAGAAACACTGCGCACATAATTCCTACCCAGCATGCTTTGCAACACTCACACTGTCTCTGGGGCGTGACTCTCTCACACATTTCACACATCTTTAATGCAAACAGATTTATTACAGAGAATATTGATGATGACGCACAGCAACTTTTTAGTTAGTTTAAAGTATGTAACCACAAAGAGGATCGCTAAAGAGTTAATTCACTATAGTAAATGACTCGAGGGGGATGTCGACAGACACTGAATGCATCACTTTGCTACAGCACAACAGAGTTCTGGTCCATCTCTTTGGTTACGATGGACCGGATTAATTTCTGACGGCTCACCTCTGAACGAGACATGGACGTTTTACTAGTGATTTAAGAACCATTTTGAGTTGTTCACTCACAACGTTGTTACATTACAGTCTTACTGTCGGCGACAGCGCTTTAGCATTAACATCTGCTAGTTTTTTAAATCTGTTTAGCAATTTATTTATTTTTTAAATTTCATTCATTTACAATTTAATGTAAATATGTCACATAACATAAACAAAAGTCCTGAATGAAAAGGAGTTGTTTGAAGAAAAAAATCTTATGTAGATTTAGCGTTAGCCTAGCTAATATTTTAGTTGGCGAATTAGTGATCAGTGAAGCTAACTTTTCGGTTAGCTGTGCCCATCACTGCTCTAACTTAATTTTATGGATGCTGAGCTAAACTTAGGTGTGGTAGTATCTGAGAGTCCATTTCAAAGCGTACGCTGAGGGCTATCTTATGATAGTATTGTGTGAAATTGCATTTATTGTGATTTACAAGGTTTGACCAAAGTGGCTGCAGCGCCCTCATTTCTCAGAACGGGCTCTTAGTTTGAAACTATGGCATGAACTGAGCAGAAAATATTTGTTCCTTTAAGGAATTCTAGGCCTTTAATTACTTAAATTACCTCCAAACTAATGTAGTGCCGGAACCAGTGCAGCTACTTCGGTAGGTTGATGCAGACCTCATGCGAGCCGTGGGAAAAATGGACGAGTGAAAAGCCTGAGGAAAACATAGCTGGACGGATGGTCCGTGCACGTTAAGGCTAAGCCAGTGTTACCTGAGTCTGGACAAAGAATCTTCACAAAGGTAAAAAGTCAATGTTCATTAGCGGACGGAAGTCCAGCAACAACCGGCCCCAAAGAGCGTGCCGAATTTCTGGTTAAACATTTTCAAGATAACTCCCTCCTCCTCACTTCCTCCTTAGTTTTAACCTCCTATCTCCTTCTCTTAAAACTTTTCTTTAAACTTTTAAGCCAGTAATTACTAAGATAACGTGCCTTCAGAGATAAGCTATATACCATCGCATAACTTGTATCTGTTGTCTTGTTCAGATGTCCGATGATTTTTATGACGAAAAAATAATCACTGCCAATCATGTGTAAATGTTATGATAATTTGATGATTTGATAAATAAATGACCAAATTGATTTGAAGGTCAAACATAATTAGCGTGTCAAGTTATCATCATTTCCTCTTGGTCACAACAGAATTTAATAAACCTGAAAAAGAAGTGAACTCGTTTTAAATCAATAATTATTATTATGAGACTCGAACGAGTCCTTTATAATTATTGAAAGATGAAAGTATAACAGCTTCTTCTCCTACAGATGGATGGATGGATGGATGGATGGATGGATGGATGGATGGATGGATGGATGGATGGATGGCCCATAAATAAAATTTGTTTAGCTCTGATTATTTTATATCCAAAACCAAGTCATATTATTGACTGAACTCAAATTGAATTGTTTGAGTCTTTCAATCTTTAAGATATATATTTGTCAAAATTCTAATCTCAAAATTTCAGCAGTTATTGATCTCACAGGAGCCTCCAGGTACCTAATTTCCAGTCCTTATTATTTATTTTTGCATGTATCTGGCTGTAAAGTAAAATAAAAAATAAAAAAATAAAGAAACATTAAAGAGGAGCTGTGTTAAGTCCTGCAGGCTGACAGTCATCTAGGGGCAAAGGAGAATTATTGTCTTTGCAGCCTTTGAGGCTGGCATTCCCTGTTTGTCCTCTCCTTCACACCAAGTCACCCATCACTGTGGTGAGATTATTTTATTCTGGACAAGGGAAAATCAAGCGTGTTTTGATAAATTTTGTAATGACCACAAAAAAATTATGCCTCACAAAATATCACACATCATGCTGAGAATAAAATGTGTCATCTCATTATTTAATCTGCCAGAACGCTAAAGCTCTGACTCAAATAAACGATTCCATGCAAATAAATATTTGTTATAGGCTGAATGAAAAGAGAAAACTGTACCTACTCCATTATGCACTGTGGGCATCTGCAAAAGAAACAAAGCCCATTTAATTGGCATGTCAGATCAAAGCTTTCTAGCAAAAAATGTGCACCATTAAAAAACTAAAATAAAAAAAATGCTTCTATCCTTGCACACTTGACAAGGTTTAGGGATGAAAATGAAATTGGTACTGCAAAAACAGCATGGTGGGTCCAAGTCTACCAAACTGGCTTTTTTGTGTGTCTTTTAGATGTATTCTGAGAATAGTCAAGCTCATTAAATATATAAATATACTTTAATAAAAATGAAAAACGTTTTAAAAAAATGAAAATCTGGTGGTTTCAGGGAGAGTTTTATTTTTTCCAAAATATGAAAAGCAAGCACCAGTTTTGCATAATAATTTACAGATTGCACTAAATTAAGTAAATTATTTACAGTAAAACATCTTATCTGATGATTTGCAGTTATTACTACTTTTACTACGGTATATTTCCAGCTTTATTTTATGATTTTGTCCATATGAATCTCCCTGTCAAGAGAAGATTTCAAAAATTTAGATTTTTTTTTTCTTTGCTGGTTGGTTTTTTAAGTAGCACTTTGGGTTAAAAACAACAACAACACTTTCCAATACACAACACAGTATTGGAGCTGTTTACCAATGTCACCTTTTTCTAAGAGTAAGACCTCCAAATTCAAGATTCTTAAACTGTGGCACAAGCTCCACTGTGATACTCAGGAGTGCTTGAATGGTACTCAGTAGGAAGTTTGGTATTTACAAGAAAATTAATCATCATTGTAGTGTCTATCCAACCAAGGGTTCCTCAACGAGACAGAATGTCTAAAAGACAGATACACTGCATCCTCTACCCCTCTTCTCTCTGTGTTAAATCTACAGTTCAGGTCAACATCCTGACCACCCCTGGTTCCATACTGGATTATAAACCATCCTCTGTGCCGGTCAACATTTATTATACACCTGCTAAATGGTGTTCAGACCAGCCTTCCCCTGCATCACAATCTAAACTGTAATTTAAAACTATAAAGTAGAGACAGACAAATGAGCAAATAGTTTGATAAAATTAGAACACTGACTCTGTGAAAGGACAGCACGTGGCGCAACTAGTAGAGCTGCTGCCTCTCAGCAAGCAAGTCCCTGGTTCAAATCCCTGTCTGGGGTCCTTTCTGGGTGGAGTTTGCATGTTCTCTCCGTGCATGCGTGGGTTTCCTCCGGGTACTCCTGTTTCCTCCCACAGACCAAAAACATGCATGTTAGTCTGGTTGGTAACTCTAAATTGTCCTTAGGTGTGAGAGAGAGTGAATGGTCGTTTGTCTCTGTGTCCCCCGCCCCTCGCACTGTGATTGCTGGACATGGGCACCTGCGACCCCCGTGACCCAGAATGGAAGAAGCAGGTAAAAGATAATGGATGGATGGATGATGATCTCATCCAGATGGTGGGGGTAGGATCTTACCCAGCATTGACAACAAGACTCATTTTACAACAGTAAGAAGTTGGAGTTCCAGGTTGGGATTGGTGAGGATGGATAAAAATATGGATAGCACATTGTTGCCATTCCTGCTAAACCGTGGCATACCAGAGGAGAACCATCGTCATGCTGCACTGACAGTATAACCCATACAAACGTTTCACAGAACCCGTCTCCTTCCTGATGGCTGGATGTTCTTGTGGTGTTAATTCTTGTGTATAACTTTGAACAGAAGAATTTTCAGACATCTGTAAATTGGATTTAAGGACGAACCAGAGGAAGTCGACAATTCTTTTTTTTTTTTTTCCCCATGATGCCACACAAGAAAGCGTTTTTGTGTGTTTGAGGTGTGCGATTCAGATGAGGTCAACTAAACTAGAAAAGCTTCTGAAGCCGTATCATCATCTGGACTTTCACAAAAGGTTTAACGACATGCAGAATAGATGAATGATAGGTATAAACGATCCAGCAGGAATAAGTCTTCAACATTTACTGTAAAGATTTAAAAAGTTTTTAAAATCGCTTATAAACCCACTGTGTTATATTTTGGTGAAATCTAGAATATCAGAACCTTGACACGCCTTTGGGACATTGAGGGCAGTGCCACTGGACCGGCAGACGGGGGTGGTTCTCTTCAAAAAGAACCGGAGGGTGTGCTCCAATTACAGGAGCATCAGTCTCAACCTCCCTGGTCAGGTCTCTTCAGGGCTACTGGAGAAGTGAGTCCGATCGTTGGTTGAACTTCAGATCCAGGAGGAACAATGCAGGTTGCGTCCTGGTCGTGGGACACTGGATCAGCTCTTTACCCTCACTGGGGTCCTCGAGGAGTCACGGGAGTTTGTCCATCCAGTCTGTGTTTTGTGGACTATGAAGGCTTTCAACCGTGTTCCTCAAGGGTACACTGTGTGGTGTTGTGTGAGTATGGGATTAAGGGCCTGTTGTTACGAGCTGCTCTGTCTCTATACAAGTGGTGCAAGTTTGCTTTGCATTGCTGATAGTAAGTGGGACCCCCTCAGGGTGGGAGTTGGACTCCGCCAGGGCTGTCCGTCGTCACCGATTCCGTTCATAAATTTTATGGACAGAATTTCTCGGTGCAGCCAGCAGGCAGAGGGTTTCCGGTTCGGTGGTGTCAGGATTCCATCTCTGCTCTTTGCAGATGATGTGGTCCTGTTGGCGTCATCGTGCTGCGATCTTCAGCTCTCGCTGGAGCAGTTCACAGCCGAGCGATGGGATGAGAATCGGCACCTCCAAATCTGAGGCCATGGTCCTCAACCGGAAAAGGGTGGATTACTCTTTTTGGGTCAAGGGTGAAGTTCTGCCTCAAATGGGAGTTCAAGTGTCTCTGTGAGGAAAGGATGATGTGAGATTGACAGACCAATTGGTGCAGTGTTTGCAGTGTTGTGGACTCTGTGTCAGTCCGTTGTGGTGAAGACGGAGCTGAGCTGTAAGGCAAAGCTCTCCGTTTACTGGTCAGACTATGTTCCTATCCTCACCTATGGTCGCAAGCTCTGGTAGTGACCGAAAGGAGATTGTGGATACAGGAGGCTGCTCCTCCACATTGAGACGAGCCAGTTGAGGTGGTTCAGACATCTGGTAAGGATGCTCTCTGTTGCCTACCTAGGGAGGTGCTTCGATCACGTCCGACTGGGAGGAGACCCTGGGGAAGACCCAGGACACTCTGGAGAGACTACATCTCTTGGTTGGCCTGGGAACACCTTGGCCCTTCCAGAACTTCGGAATAAGCAGATGATGGATGGATGGAATATCAGTACCTTGCTATCACAAAATACAGAATCTTTCTAAATGGGCTGATTTTTTACAGTACAAATAAGATTTTACTCATGCCTTAGGTTGATTTGAGATGTTTGGCCACACCCACTTGGTTTCTGCTCATTTGGATTAATTCTGTTCAGCACGTAACATCTTTTACACTGGAGTTCGTGGTTCATAGACTGATGTGAACTGCAGGATTAGTGAGTTAGTGTAAATATGCTGGATTATTTACCATATCATTACAGTAAAGTTGGGTGGGTCCGGAACGTAACCCCTGCTATTAACGAGGGACTACTGTACTGCTCCAAACCACAATCCTTTACTCAAACTATGACGTGTAACAAATGAGCATTTTAAGCAAAAACATGAATTCTGTTTTATAACTTCAGTCGTTGCAGATCCACACATTTTGAATCTGCTTCAAGTGTCAGTACTTTCACGTAAGGTTCAAAGTCCAGGAGCTCTGCAGACATTTACCTCATGGCCCCGAGGAACATCTCAGGGATTTAACTTCATACTCTGTGTTTAAGATTCACACTTTGAACTTTAATGCAGCTTTATTAAACTAATAAACACGTGAAATGTGTAGTTCTGAAGAACCCACACAGGAATGCAGTCGAATACTTTATTTTCTTTCTGAATGCATACTGCAGTTAAGTAGCAAGAACTAAAGGACTACAAAATACAACACATGGACCAATACATTTACAAAACATTCAAAATGTTACAAAATGGGCTGTATTGGTCCTTCTATTGTTGTTCTTCAGTTTGGATCTTTATACAAGTTATGTTGTTACCATCACTTTGCACAATTTTACAAGAGCCAGGGAGAGACCTCCAGAGCCAGTTTCAAATGGACAAACCATCAGAAAATGGTCGCTACCACCGCACCTGAGACTGCACCACTTTCAATCCCACTCAAAAACAGATCAAAATAAAGAACTCAAAAGTAGCAGGCAGTTTATTTCTCACGTTATCTGCCACTCCGCCTCAGAAACAAACAAACAAAAAAAACAGGATTGGTGTGGGAAGGAAGCAAACTAAGGACTTTGGTAGTGAGTGAAAACATATCAAGATACATTTTAGCTGACACGTGAAATGCATCAACTTCCTGACTTCCCTGCTCTCCTGTTATCAATATTTACAACAAAAGCTTCAAAATAAGTTCTTTAAACAGCAAATTCACCCTCCATCTCAACAAAACAGGGAAAACATTTTTAAAAAAAATCAGCTCTCCATCTTTGAGCAGTAGTCCTTCTGTGGTAACCAGTTTATCCAGTGCCAGTGGGGAAAATAGGAGGTGTGTGGTGGCGGCAGGCTGGGTCAAGGCCACGGCGTCTCTCTACAAGCTGGCTCGCAGGTTAACTGGCACCGGTTCCTTCCATCACCTGCTGGGCCTGCTTCTGCCCCATGCAGCACTGGGCTACGGACTGGAACAGCCTGGAGACACACATCACGTCCAAAATGTCCATCAAGCCTGTGGATGCACTTCACACCAACACGAGAAACAGGAAACCTACTTTTCAATCTCAGGGGCACAGTGCACAAAGTCGTGACTCCAGAACTTGAAGGCGGGATTCTTAATCAGCTCGATGAAGGTGATGAGAAGCCCCCACGGGTGAGGCCTGTTCACAATCAGCCTCTCCAACAGAACCCTGGAAAAGCAGGAAACGGGGTTTGGCTGAAGAACTTCACAGAAGTTTAGGACGCAGAGCTCAGATCAGACGGGCTCACCTCGTGATCTGCTCCTGGATAGCCTCGGTGTTGGCCTCTGCAAACAGGTAAAGCATGGTGCAGCTGAAGTAGTGAGTGTGGCTGTTCGGGTACCGCAGCTGGTTGGCGATCGCATTCAGGAACAAGTAACGTCCTGAAAACACAAAGACAGGAACATGACCCACTTGATATAAAACCAGGCTCAGGCTGCTAACATCACAGTACCGTCGTACCCTCAGTGTCCAGGTCCACAGCCAGGTTCTGGAAGATGTCCATGTGTGCAGAGTGAGTGATGGTGCTCATGGAGGGGGTGCTGCCCTTGTTGTGGATGTGAGCGATGGCCTGTGTGCCTACATAC
This sequence comes from Hypsolebias coamazonicus, assembly GCA_032273985.1. NCBI lineage: Eukaryota > Metazoa > Chordata > Actinopteri > Cyprinodontiformes > Rivulidae > Hypsolebias > Hypsolebias coamazonicus. The sequence goes on from JAVCKU010000013.1 coordinate 27,229,568, forward strand.
AACACTAGAGCGTTGATCAGCTGGATGTTGTAGCGGTTTCCTGGTTCATTCGACACCTGGGAGATGAAAAGAAAGATGTGAACTTTGTCATGAAGACACAGTCTGAGCAGACACAGCGGTCCGGTCCTACCTGCAGGTTACTGCGCAGCTCAGACAAGAAAGTGACAGGCGAGCGAGTCTTCAGGTACGAGTCCAGGTCCTTCTTGAACTGAGACGGCATCACGCCGGTGAAGTTGGTCAGGATGCGAGGGGCAATATTGATCTCACTGAGCATGTCCACCTACGACAGGAGTGTTCAGAGAAGTTTCAGAGTCGCATCAAATGCAAACATTTGAAGTGAGATCAACGCGGTCAAAACGTGACGAGCTCCACCTTCAGGTTAGGAGTGAAGGGGTCAGGAAGCCTCATGTTGCGTGGGAAGGCACTGAGGATAAGGTTGCGGAGCTGGATGCAGTTGGGTGGAATAACGTCACAGAAGCCATAATGATAATCACACAGGAACTCTGGGAAGTCGTGAAGCAGGACGAGAAGCACCCTCAGCGTGCCCTAATGAGCGCACAACCAAACAGCAGTTTTAGGTTCAAAGGATCCAAACAGACACAGGACAATCTTTTCAAAGCTTAATTAAACAAGCGCTCAAGTTTAATGTGGACTTAAACCTTGTAGAGGATTTGCATAGGTTTGATGAGCTCTACATTCCTCAGGAAAGGGGCGAGGTACTTAAAGAGATCAATCAGCAGCTGTGCATACATGGGCCAACCCTGGAAGACATCGAGCCGAGCTTTAAAAATACCGCTCCTTAAATGAACGTTTGTTTTTCAGGTGGAGAGTGAAGAGGGTGACTGTTCTTGGCTACCTTCTGCTGAGGCGTGTGTGCCAACATCCTGGCAATAAAGATGCGGTGAGAGATGAGCTCCAGCCAGGCGTACACGAAGCCCGGGGCTTTGGTGGGCCTCAGGATGTGAAACGTATTGCTGCACAACAGAAGCACCAAGACAAGTCAAACAAGCAACTGGACCAGTTGGTTGAAATTCTTCAGGACCATCTCTGGCTGGAACTGAACGGTGGGATATTTTGGGATGTCCTACCAGAAGGCGGTGAGCGTCTGGAAGTTGATGGTCTCCAGGACGTGTTCGGGGGCATTGAGCTCCAGCAGCAGCATGATGAATATGCGATGGTACGGCAGCTGCTGGAAATCCGTTTGACGGACATCATGGTCCTGAATCAGGACACCGACTACAATGCCGAGCACCTGGAAGAAGAAATTAAAATATAAAATTTAGACTTCTGTCATCATCATAACAGCCACTGATGTTCAGCCTCGACATCAGTGTACCTTGTTGAGAAGGTTGATTTTGGTCACCGTGTTGGTGGCCTCTCCAGAGTGTTTGACCAGCAGGGCTATGAGCCTCACAAAGGCGTCCAGGTTGTGGTAACATTTGGCTCGGATGATGGCTGCGCTGGCTGCGGGGTTGTGCTGCTGTTCAGCCTGTGCACGGTAGCTGATCTCCACACACATTTCTGTGCACAGACGGAAGAACCGCGTAATCAGGTCATCTGTCTTCAAGATGCCCTGCTGATGCATCTGAAAAGGAAGAAACAGAGACATGAGCGGTGTTCGCACGCGAGCGTTTGCGGATTCGAGGGTCTGAGCTCACCTGGCCAACGAAGGCAGAGAAAGCTTTGGTGCTGTCCCTTCCAGCTGCAGCTGAGTGATACAGGTTGACCCATTCCCTCAGCAGGTACTCGGCCTTCTCTCTCAGGCCTGGAGGATCGTCATATTCTGAAGCCTGAGAAATCCCAGAATGCATCATGAAGTTGGGTCCACTTTGAGCCCGGTCAATCATCGCCTCGTAGTTGGAGCGAACAACATCCATCAGCTGGGGAAGCCTGGGACGAGAAGCAAAATTAATTTTAAAAGCACGACTGGAGGCAGCAACAAACCTTACTCGCTACAATCGAGTGGATCGAACTAGAAGCTGCTGGACAATCAGAGTTAAAACATCTATAAAAGAACAAAAAAAAAAAAAATCCAGTAAGTGGCTTTGGAACCAGTAAAGGTTTCTTTACCCCTCTGGTGCGTTGGCTCTGGAGTGTGCGCAGGTTCTCATTAAGGTCTCGATTGTTTGGAAGAGGTCGGCCTCGGTGACGTGGCTCACGCTGCGCTCGTCCACCAGCAGCAGCTTCACCAACTGCATGGCGAACGCTACGGCCATGTAGTGCAACCCGTTCTCCATGGACTGGACCAAAGCGGGAATAAAGATTCAAACTGCTGATCAGCTGTTTGCTGCAGGCCTACAGAGATATGAACAAAATCTTACCTGCGCCAGGTGCACGTCGTACTGCTGCATGTTTACTAGGTGGTTCCTGATCAGAAGTTCCACGGCCTCCACGTTGTATTTGTATTCATCGCGGCATTCGATCAGACACCTGGGGGGGCAGAAATCAACATTCACTCAGTTTGTCTCCATCTTTCCGTCTCAGTCCGAGTTCATTGAAATCCGAAGGAGCACATCTGCATTTCTGATGGTCCACCCAGGGCCCACAGGCGTGACAACGAGGACGCTCAGGTTGGGAACACGTTTCAAGATTCCTACCTGGTGATCTGCTTATTACACCACTGTGGTCCATAAGCACGCCCGTCCTGCAGGGCTTTCAGCACCAGCAGGTGGCACTCTCTGTAACGCAGCAGCAAGTCAGCATCAGCTCCACTTGTAGCATCCAGAAGACCCTCCACAGCCTGGACAATACAGAGCAAATGAAGAACACAATCAGTACAAGGCTCTCTGCACAGCTTCTAAACACAAAGCGATGAGTGTCACAACGGAGCAGCTGTGCTTCTGCGCAGGTTTTGAAGCTGCTCTACGACTGCCTGGAAGTAGAAAAACATCTAGCGAACATTTGAGTCAAAGTGTCGTACCTTCTGCAGGAGGCCGAGAGCAGCAATCCCATCCCTGGAGTTCCTGGCCAAAGCCACAGCTTCCAGTAAACTCCGCAGGCCCTGGGTCAGAGGGTTCATGGCAAGTGCTGGAGGAATGGCATGAAGATGCTGCTCCAGGTCTGCTATGCACTTATCATAGATCTGAGCCACGTCATCGGTGGCCCACGCCTGGTTCTAAAATACAAAAATAAATCCAAACTTTAAACGTTGATTAACCGTGTTCCACATACTTAAAAATAAAAACCATCATCTGAGCACATTTTTAAGTATTCTGGACAAGTCTAGCCTTTCTTTGTCATTTATTAAGCATGCAGAAACCTTGAAACTTTCCCTTTCCACCATTTTAGTTCTTACGTTTTGTTTTGGGATGGTCACAGGAGATAAATTCACCTTCATGGGCTGAGCTAGAAAGCCGGTGGGTTGTGAGAGATCATTGCTCGGTAAGAAACCTGGGATGTTCCTGGCAAACTCCTCATAAACAGCCAGCTGTTTGGGGTCCACTCCTCCCACCTGCAACATGGAGAAACATTTCTCAACAGGTGTGGAACATCTGGACTGATGACAAAGACAAACTACAGACCAGCAGTAAACTTTTAGGCGCCGTTCCTTTTCCTACGATATTTAACAACTGTTTTACGGCGAGTTTACCTTGAGTCTGATCTGCTCGGGCATTCGTTCAGCCTGGTAGGTCAGAACTACTGGATCACAATACCGGCGACCTTCTTGGCGAGCGTGCTTCCTCAGTTCAAACTCCTGGAGCAGAAACCACATTAAGACCATAATGGGTCGATATTAAGAGTTGGACAAAAGGTTCAGATGTTTCCAGTCTACAACAGTCCGTTAATATAGAAATGTATTCACACGATGTGTTCAATCATGTTTTTCTTAACTGGCAGGACCTGGCAATCTGTTCTCCAAAAGGAACAGAGCTACTGATGAGACAACTTGGATTTTAAGCCAGTTACTAAAAACCTGACAAGAAATATGCCAGAACTGTGCACCAGACTGACAGAACTCCAGGCAGCTTGAGCTGACGACAAAGATGAGGTCATCTTTTCATGGTACGGCCGTTAGATCATCCATCCATCATCACCGCTTCCCCTAACGCAGGGGTCTTCAAGCTGCGGCTCTGGAGCCACATGCAGCTCCTTTGGGTTCCTCCGCAGCGGCTCTTTCAAGCTTTGACCAAAACAAACTTAAAACTGAATTTTATTGATTCTTAGCACAACAAAAAGAGCTAGTTTGAGCAGTTTTTCTGTCATTTCCTTTGCAAATATGTGAAAACTAGAACTGATACAAGGAGTAAAACATACTATGTGCGTTTTATTTATTTATTTTTTTAAATTGTGGAAAATTCAAGTATCCTATTTTGAAGAAATAAACAAAGTGAAAGCCGCATAGTTCGATGTTTTATTTATTTATTTTTTTTTTTTTTACTGGGCAAAACTATAATTTTTTTTCCTTCTTTACAAGAATGTTGTCTTTTATTTAGTCTTAAAATGTAAAAAAATATCAGCAAATGTTAAAAATCATTAGATATTTTCAGCTTTATAATGTCACCCCTACTGGCCAGAAAAGCACCCTCCAACAAACTTAAAGTGGCCCATGGGCCGCCAGTTGACAATGACAACTGTAGCAGGTTTAGCAGCTCTGAACACGTTTAATTTAGTGAACAAAGGGGATTAATGGCTCTTTTGATCGTAAAGGTTGCAGACCCCTGCCCTAACGTTATCAGAGGGCGCTGCACCCTGTCAACAGAACCGAGCACCTGCCTGTCCTTCACACACAATCCACCCCCACCCCGTCAACAACTGCCAGCACTAACAGAGCGCTAAGTTAGGGGCGCGCAATACAGGTGCGCTAGCTATATAGCTACAGATATAGCACTCAGATTCTCTCTTGGCTTTTTATGTATATGAAAGTTTCTGTTCAGTGCCCTGAGACGACTTCTGTTGTGACTTTGAGCTATATAAATAAACTGAATTGAATTAATGTATAAGTTAAAGCCAACGTATACTTCTGTTCCGGTAAAAACCTCACCGTGGCCAGTCTCTTGTCCATTTCAGGGCCAGCCTTCTCCACGGCAGTTTTCTGAATGAAGCAGCAAGCTAACTCACAGTTGTCCTGGGCGATTCTGGCAGAAGCCTCTTCCATCATCTCCCTCTGCTGGGGGGTCGGTGCCTGAGCAAAGCAAAGCAGGAATGATGCAGACAGAAAGTTTGATAAAAAAATATATATATATATGATGTGTGTGATGACTTGTTTTATCATCTTAAACCCGCAGTAATTTGAGACTCAAACAGACAATACTGGGTCTTTCTATCTAATCAATTTACTCAAAGCTCTTTACAACACGATGTGTGACATCATTTACCTCCAACACACACATACAGCACTCCACTACATCTCTACAACAATAATCTGAATCTGTAGAGACTAATCAGTGCTCTACATCACATTCATACACTGATGGGACACACATCGGAGGCAATGAGGGGTTCAGTGCCCAGGGACACTTCAACATGTGACTGCTGGTGGAATCAAACCCTCAACTTTCCCACTGGAGGACAACTGCTCTAACCACTCAGCCACAGCTGCCCCTCAATGCAGGTGCTTACCCTGAGCGCAGCAGCAAAGCTGTTCTTCAGATTGGTGGCGATGCTCATCAGCAGCGGCTCGCGGCACGTGATCATGGCCATGCCAGCTGTCAGGTTTCTCATCATGTGATGTGCAGCGACACGCATGCGGGACTCCTCTGAATCCAGGGCAAAATCCTTCTTGATGATTTGTTCACAGGTGGTCATTGCAATTTTGATGGAGCGATCCACCACAGGGTGCACAAGCTCCTGGACCGCCCGCTCCACTGACTGCCGCACGCATTGCTTCAGCTGAGGATGAGCCTGCAGCAGCGGGATCTAACAGAAAACCAGAAACACGTTTTAAGCCGTCTGAATATCAGACAAACAGATTTTCTGTGAATGTCACACATTCTTTGACACTTGTCGTTCAAATGAAGACGATTTTTCCTCCAATGTGCTCCGTACTCAAACAGGAGCTTGTGTCATAACCGCTGACGTTAAACTTACATTGACATTTATATTAATGTGTGGGGCCAGGCCGGCCAGGGAGTAAACGTTGATGTCATGGTAACTGAACTGTGGCGTGGGGGGCCCGGTGGTCGTGCACGTGGTGGTGGGTGCAGCTGGAGTTGTGGTAGGAGCTGCAAATGGAACAAAGTCTCCTGTTGGTCACAAAATGCTTATTTAACTCCAAATATTTAGGATCACACAAAAATAACACTGAAACTCAAACGACAAAGTGTCCTGATGCACGCTCAATAATCCTGGGAGAAAAATCTAAAGAAGTTCAGTCTGGTCCTCTGGACATTCAAAAAACAAAACAAAACAAAAAAAAATTGTAGAAATGTTTCGTCTTTTGTCCGAAAGACTTCTTCATTCTTCGTCCATCATTAAACATCAGTGTGTTAACGATCCATCGTTAGGCTGATGGTCCTCCTTGATCATGTGAGCAGCTGGTTTTGGCTGTCAGCAGCAAACTGGTT
>JAVCKU010000013.1:27361451-27371872 GCA_032273985.1 Hypsolebias coamazonicus
CCACATAAAAAAACATTTTTATTACTACTCTTTACTAGTAACTCGTTTAATTTATCAGTGAATAACTCTATTCTTGAACCTGGTGCTCGATATACACAACTTATGATAAAGTTTTTATACAGAGCCTTGAGATGAAGTTTGTCATTTTGATGCGACGGAGCAGCTGCTCTACTCTGAGCTCCACTCAGATGATGCAGCTCCTCGTCCTATCTCTAAGGCTGAGATAAGGTGAGAAGTAACAAATTATTTTGTTGATATCAGCAAAAGAAAACTTGAAACCACACACAAAGATCAAATAATACTTTGAATAAGGAGCAAGGCTAACAAACACAGTGGGACTGAAACAGTTAAAGGATCTTCCATTTTAGCAGTCAGATCCCTTTCCAAGTCTTAGCTAATGTTTTAGTTAAATAATACCTACAGAAAACAGTATAAAGAAGTAACATAAAGAATTAGTTATTCGATATCAGCAAGTACTTCAAAGTAAGTACAGTACTAGTGGTATCCCGACTAGCTAGACAAAACATTATGGAGCACTTCCAACAGGAAACAAAGGTATGAGAACATATCAAACCAAGCACAAAGTGAACAGAACATTGGAAGGAAACAAAATACCTCTAACCACTCACAAAAGGAACTGAATGCTTCAAACAACATACAAATGAAATGGGGCATTTGAAACCAAAAGAACAGGATGCATCAAACAACACATAAAGGAAAATAAAACACTTCTTATCAAACTAAAAGGCACCGACTCTTTCAAAAACAAGCAGAATAATAATATGGTTAAATGAAAGGCAACTAGCCTTTTTCTCTTGTTTCATCAAGGCGGTTTAACTCTCATTCAAAAGGATTCTTTGGTTCTGAAAATTTGTTTAAATGCATTAGAAGTCAAATCTCCAACACTGCCATGGTATGACTTAATGACACAGTTTGAACAATATTTCAAAATGGCTGCTTTACAGGTGTAGAAAAAAGGATTCATGTCTACATTAAGGCACTTTTATCCAATGGGGAAGAAACACACTAAGAACGTATGGAGAAACTGATGAGAGAGAATGAACTCATGGGGAGAGACAATGAGGAACAGGTGAGAGTGGCTGAGCTGGTGCTGACAAAAGGGGGAAACATACTGATACAAGAAAACAGAACTAAAACGCAAGGATCTCAAAAAAAAAAAAAAAAAAAACACTAGTAAAGCACATACAGTATTCTCACAGTTATTGTGTAGGGCTATGCTGCGTGCAGCACAGACCAGTTCAGGCTGTATTCCACCATACTGGGACTGCCAGTGAGAGGAAGAAAAGACATTTATCAAATATTTTCCATGTGTCAGATTAAGTGGAACATTTTCCAAAGTACTTTGCAAGGTAATTTAGAATATTTGGAAGGTTTCAGGGCAGATTTTCTCCATTTCCACCCCACCCCAATGGGTAAAAAAAATGCAGTCAACTGCAAAAATGATAGTGTCTCTCTGGAATCAAATAGAAATTTGATGGGACATCCAAAGCTTAGCTGAGCAAGCACAAGCTTTTCCAGAGTGTCACACAATGTAAAGTACATTTCCACACTCTGTGCTTAACAGCTGAATGCAGTGTAGAGCATATTGTACATAAGGGTTTAAAGGCTTAAAAACAGGCACAGAATCTCAGGACACCAAAATGTGGTATGTTTCATCACATGCTGCTTTAAATTATGACTTTTTATATCACGGCTGTTTAAAAAAATAGTAACAGCAATGTCCTTTTGCTCCCTTTTTGTAACTTTAATTGGAAGTGAATGGTGTTAATGTTGAGCTCTCTAAGCTGCTCTCAGAATGCACATGAACAGACATCAACAAAGTACTAGTCCATATAATAATGGGGATTCAAAAGTGCTAAACTAAAATGTAACGACTGCTTGTGTGGAATTTTTTTTTAATTCAACCTTTATTTATACAGGTTAGTCTCAATGAACCACGAGGACTCATTTACAAGAGAGACCTGATTTAGACAAAGAACACAGAAGAAGTACAAACAACAATAGACAGTCACATAAAAAAAGCATCCATCCATCCATTATCTTTTACCCGCTTCTTCCATTTTTGGGTCACTGGGGTCACCGATGCCCATATCCAGCAGTCACTGTGCGAGGGGCGGGGTACACCCTGGACGGGTCGCAAGTCCATCACAGGACCACATAGAGAAAAACAACCATTCACGCTCTCACTCACTCCTAGGGACAATTTAGAGTTACCAATCAGCCTAACATAGAAGAAATGAAATAAATAAATAAATAATAAATTAATTAAAAAAACAGCAAAAACGAGACCAAAGCAGCTTCATTATAAAGTGGTGTAAAATACTATAAATAGGAACATGTCTGCATTTGGTTTTGCCATGAACTTTACAGATGTTTGACGCCACTAGAGAGGTCAAGGCAGTGTTGTAGTACTTGAGACCAGTCTTGGTCTTGATACTGGTCTCAAGACCAATTTTTGATGGTCTTAGTCTTGTCTCGAACTTGACCGCATTTGGTCTCGGCCTTGTCTCGGTCTCGGACATTGAGGACTCAGGATTTTATTTCAAGACTAGTCAAGACAACAACTGTGGAAATATCACTAAATTGCCAGAATATTGTCCAGTTTATTTGTTAACATCCTTGTTTTTACTGGATGTAAAATGAACTGATTCAAAGCCAATAGATGACGTGACTCTTTGCTAAATGCGTTTTTGTTACCGTTGTCACGCCCACCCCCTTTCACTCACATGTGGTTTTGTACCAACAGAACAACAGCTCAGTCTTATAAATAAATAGCTATTTATTTATAAGACTGAGCTGAATGCAGCACCTCAGACTAAAGAAGTCTTTCGGAAGAAAGAAGAAATGTTTTTCTATGTTTTGTTTTGTTTTGTTTTTTGAATGTCCAGAGGACCAGACTTAACTTTTTAGATGTTTCTACCTGAATTATTGAGCATGCATCAGGATATCTATATTATTCTTCATCAGTTGATGTATTTGCACTCACTGTGGTTATGTTTCTTGTATACAGATTTTTTTTTCTTGTATACAGATTTTTTTTTCTTGTATACAAATTATTTTTAGATTTGATTTAAAGCTTTAATTTAAATTGCAATTCTTGTTTTGTGATTTGTACATCTGCGGTTTAGAATAAAGTTGAACCAAAGGCTGCATCTCTTCTTGAAACATGTTTGAGGGAAATGTTCCTGATAATAATTTTGTCTTTTATGATTTTTCAGCTGAGTTAACTTTAATTAACAGATTATTTAATAAAGTCAAAGTGAAAACAGGATTTCATGATAAAGCCGGCACTGCTTATTTATTTTTATTTTTCACTGATTAAAAAAACATTATTTTTTTTATTATTTATTATTTTTTATTAATTTTTTTATTAATTTTATTTTTTTATTTTTATTATTATTTATTATTATTATTATATTTGTTTATTTTTAATACGTAAAATGTTTAAAAATAAAAGCTTCCACCCTTCGTCCTGGTCCTCCTGCCTGCCGGGGCTCGGGGTCCAGCTCGTATGATCCTCCGCGATGACTCCGCTCGCTCGAATTTTGTCGTCTGTCACCAAATACAAAAAACGCCAGGGCTTCAGCATGAAACACATTGTTGTCATTGTTTTTAATATCTTAAAAAGAGATCCAGCCGCTGCTCCGAGAGAGAAATCGCAAATGGCGGATCAATGAGAAGTTTCAGAGAGAGATCCAGTGGCTCCTCCCCCTGACCAGTCAGTGACGACAGTGTTCTGACGTCATGTTTATGTCCTGACTCAGCTCCAACAGAGAAGCAGAGACAAAAAACAGGGGATGAATCAGCTAAAAAGCGCTGGTGGAATAGGGATCGTTCCGAGCTGAGCAGAGATGGGTCTGAGTAGGAGCGGTGGAAAAGGGGCTTTAGTTCACTGTAGTGACCCCTGAAGAAGGGAGCAGCCGAAAGAAGAAGAAACTCTTCTCATGTTCATATAAGGTGCAGATTAATTTTGTCAGGACTTCTCCGTGTTTTCTTCTACACACCTAAAAACAACAGTCTGTCAGTTAGATGTTACATTTAAGTCGTTGTATTTGTGTTTTCTTCTGCTCTCAGCGTGAATCTGAGTATTGGGGTTAAGCAACGGGAGAATCCCTCCTCCTTTGTCCCTCTTCTCCACTCCTCCCTTCTCTGACTCCCTCTGCCTTTGTGTCTCTGCCTCTCTGCAAGTAGGGTGTCTTAAAATATTTAACCAACCCTCTCTTCGTTTTCCCCAATTCTGATTAAAAAAAACAAACTTGTGAATAAGTCAGGAGCAAAGCCTGCTGGGGGGAGAGGAACAAGGAGGTGCACTCAGATCGGCCCAGAAGACAAACGAGAACAAAGACGACGAGATGGAGGAGAGAACGAGTCGCAGCATCCATTAGCCTCTGTCGTTACACAGCTGATTTTAATTCATCAAGACCTTCCCTGTTCGACCATCATTTCCTGTTACAGTCTCGTCCAGGCTTTTATTTTGGAGCCTGTTCACTCAGGTGTCTCACTCAAGCTTTTATTTTGTTGCTGTAGCTGTAGAGGATTTGCTCACTCGGGGCTACTACTGAGGCGGGTGTTTGGGGTAATGGGTGGTAGACGGAGGGTATTTGTGGGTTTTGGTTGAGAGGAGGAGGTTGCACCCCCACCCCCTCTCTCCTGCAGGCTGCCAAGCCGTGCTGCCTGCGAACATGCAGATAAAAATGTGTTTGTAAAGTTGAGAGGCGCTCCGTCTTGTGCTCAGAGATTTCCATGAGCCTGTGTTGGACTGGATGAGGGTATTTGTGTGGTTGGGGGAGTTTGTCCTCAGAGAATATTGCGTGGTGGTGGTGGGGAGCTGCAATGACAGCTGCAGAGGGGGGCCGGGGACTAACTGTTCACCGGCTGATAAGGAGGGGGATGGGGTGGGGGGTATCGGATTCACAACAAGAAAACTAATAATTTAGCAAAGCATTGTGCAAACAGAGGCGAGTTGATGTGACGAGAGTTAAGGGAAGTTGGAATCAGAATGTGGGTCCAACTGAGTCTAACTGAGGGGAGTGCCCCCCCCTGGATCCAGACAAACTAAGACCAGGACCAGCTGGGACCATAACTTCAGTGGTTAGGTCTAACAGAACCAAAATCAGGATGGACAACCATCTGCCTGGTGTGGGTCAGAGAGGACAGGAGAGACAGACAAACACAGAATGGCTGTTCCAGGTCTAGTTTTTAAGGTTCCAGGTCTAGTTTTTCAGGTTCCAGGTCTAGTTTTTAAGGTTCCAGGTCTAGTTTTTAAGGTTCCAGGTCTAGTTTTTAAGGTTCCAGGTCTAGTTTTTCAGGTTCCAGGTCTAGTTTTTCAGGTTCCAGGTCTAGTTTTTAAGGTTCCAGGTCTAGTTTCTGTAGTCCGGGTGTAGTGTCTATACTCCTGGTTTTTATAGTCCAAGTGTCTATGGTTTGTTGTAGTTTTCATGGTGAACATGGAGTCCTGGGGAGAATGTCTTTCAGGTGGAGGAGTAGAAACCCAGGTATGGAGGACAGGTTCTTAATCCAACACGTCTTAAAACATAATTGCTTTAACACTGAGTTTAGATTGATTCTCTTGTTAACAGAAACGTCCATATTTCTGAGCTCACTAGCTGGTGAACATCAAGAGGGACGCCCACCAGAGGCTGTAATCCTGGAAGCAGGACTAACAAAGGTGTTGTGGGGAGGACTCGTATCTTCAAAGTCCTCTTAAGTTCTCTCTCCAAACGCATAAAAGCACAAATACACAAGTTTGTCTGCTCCCACTGAGAAATAAACTGCAACTCAAGACAACTGCTTTCATTTTTATAAATGTCCATCATATGCTTTTCTGGTGAGACTTGGCTCGGTTGAAGGAGCTGTGCACCTCAACTGAACTCCTCTGAGCACGCTGCCGCTGTGGAATCTCGCAAAACTCCACAGGAGCAGCACTGTTCAAAATGTCCTCCATCATTCACAACATGTATCTGCAGCGTCAAGTCCTGTTTAGTTTCTTCTGTGACTGTTTTTACAATGGAAGGACTTTTACCGTGCACGGATGGCTTTAAACATCCTTTTCCTTTTCAATCTCAAATGTAGTGTTAAAAAAAGATACAGTTACCGGTAGTCCCTCGTTTATCTAAATAACTGAATAAGGCAGCTGGAGCTCATTGTGTACCCAACAAACACACAAACAAGTACACACATCAACAAACAAAGCTTTCTGTAGGTGCAGTAAAATAAACAGCTTCAACCAGGAAAGTAGGTGCCAGGAGATGGATGGGGGGAGAAAGAGACAAGAAGGGTAACGAGGCTGCAGAAGACCCAGGGGAGCGCAGCAGAGGGGGGGCCCGAGGCCCAAGGGACACCCAAGAGCAAGCTGTGTGAGGCGGGTACCTCCAGCCCTCCCTTCCCTTCTGGAGGACAGGATCCCGGACAGCCCCCCTACTCAGAGCTCCTAAACCCCCTGATGAGAGGAGTACGTGCACGCACACATGGAAGAAGAGTCCCAGGGGGCGGAGCTGAGCAGCGCAGAACACCTGGACCTGCCATTACTGACACACTGTAGGATTAGAGCACAGACGGCAGGAGACACGGAGAGGGAGGCTGCAGACAACATCCAGAAAATAATCTGCATAAACACGCACAAACACTCGCAGGCACAAAATAATGACAACCACGCCGAAATGTTGAGGCCAAACCAGAGGAAGGCTTCGCTCACTCACTTTACTTGGATCGCAGCGATCATCGCGATTGTCTTTTTTTTTTTAGGATTTTACCGCAGTCCTGATCCAAATAAATCACATCCACGAGTTATTTTTCTTGAATAAACAAAACAAAACAAAAAAAAAAAAATCACGATTTATTGTAAATGTTATCGCATCGCCCTGTGATGAACTTCCTACCTGTGTGTGTGTGTGTGTACATTGGCATGATGTTGTTTATTTAAAGCTCCTGCCCGACAGCTGGTTTGTATTTTTCAGTGAGCAAACAGAGGAAATAGTCATCGAGGGGGAGATGGGACTGGAATTTGTTTTTCAAAAATTAACGTCACTCTTGTTGAAACGATTTGAAAACAGGAGCCGAGCTACAAGAAACATGATGAAAAATAAATCAGGTGCCAGCTTTCCTTTCCGACGTGGAACGTTTTAGGTATGAGGCAGAAATATTAATGTTCATGTGTTTGTGTGTGTCATTAGGTTTAATGATGAGGCTTTGTTTTATATATGTCGGATGAATCCCATTCCCTAGATCAGGAGTGTCAAACTCAAAAAGGGCCAAAATTAAAATCTTTTTCAAACTAAGGGCCGGTTTTAGAATCTGCATTAACCAAGCTAGATACCAAACATCTTCTCATGGTGGCATATTCCTCAACAAGGGTTTGATTGGTCACATCATAATCAAATATCACTGAAAAAAGTAAAGTGATAAGAGTATTTTACATTTAAAATATCATCTTGAAGGCCAGATAAGATCTCATCGAGGGCCACATTTGGCCCCCGGGCCTTGAGTTTGACACACATGCACTAGATCCACGTGGATTCTGTGACTTTGAGTGTTTCCTAACTTGATGACCTGAATTGTGGTGAAATGTTTTTTTTTTTATGCAAAATTATATTCCTTCATCAGTTGTTGCCAGTAGTGCTAAAAGAATAAGATAACTGGAGCAGAAACACTCTGGAGGAACTCCTCTTTGAATCTATGCTGGGGGTTTGTCCATCCATCCATCCATCCATCCATCCATCCATCCATCCATCCATCCATCCATCCATCCATCCACCCATCCATCCATCTATCATCTTTATCTGCTGCTTCCTTTTTGGGTCGCGGAGGTCACTGGTGCCCATCAATAGATTTTAGTGGCATTATCTGTACTATACATCTTAATTTTTAAATAAAGCACTTTAAAACATCAACAAGGCTGACCAAAGGCTGTACAGTAAAACAGTCAAGCAGGGGCCATAGCTTAAAATGCACCATTTACAGAAGTAAAGACTGGAAACAGTTCAAAGGACTAGACCAGGGGTCTGCAACCTGTGGCTCCGGAGCCACATGTGGCCCTTTGGTTCCTCTGCAGCGGCTCTTTCAAATTTTGACCAAAACGAAAAGAAAAAAAAAATCACTGCTGGTTTTAACAGTTTCCTGTCATTTCTTTTGCAAATGTGTGAATACTAGGAGTAAAACATACTCACCTTAACTTTATGCTTTATTCCTTTAAAGTAGGATACTTAATTTTTCCACAATTAAAAAAAAAAAATCACTAGATCTGCATGAGTCATTGTTTAAATTATTTTTAAAAATTGGTAAAAACTATTTAAAAAAATCCTTCTTTACAATAATCTGGTCTTTTCGTTTGTCCTAAAATGTAAAAATATCAATAAGTGTTAAAAATCTGTTAGTTTTAGTTTTATGATGTCACTCCTACTGGCCTGAAAAGCTGCCTCCAACGAACATAAAGTGGTCCACGGACCACCAGCTGATAATCACAGATGGAGCAGGTTTTGTGGCTCCGGACATTTTAATTTAGTGAACGAACCCCTGGACTAGACAAGCATCCATCCATCATCTTTACCTGCTTCTTCCTTTCCGGGATGCGGGGGTCACTGGTGCCCATATCCAACAGTCACTGTGTGAGAGGTGGTGGACGCCTGGACAGGTCTCCAGTCCGTCACAGGGACACATAGAGACAAACAAGACACTTAACATGCATGTTTTTAATCTGTGGGAGGAAACCGGAGTACCCGGAGAAAACCCACACATGCATGGGGAGAACATGCAAACTCCACCCAGAACCCAGTGACCTCCTTTGCTGTGAGGCGGCAGCTCTACCAACTGCGCCACTGTGTCACCTGTAGACAAATCAATAAAAATCTTCTGATCGTGGACTTCTAATACCTTCATGTCAGTCCTTATAGAAGGTCAGGGGTGTTTGGGTTTAATTTGTTTGGAGGTGGTTGATTTTTTTTTTTTTTGTGTGTGTTGAGACAAACTTGTCATCTGCCAGCCCACCGTCCACCCACCCCCAGCTTTAGCCCCCTGCCCCTCACCTTCTGCCCTCCAACACATTTGCACACACACAAACGCACACTGTCCATATGGAGCAGCTGGCGCCCAAAAGCAGCCGGATCCATTCCCAGGGCAGGAGGTGAGGGTCCACGCAGGCTGCGCAGAGGGTCCGAACACAGGCATTCCTTGTGGGCCGAAGCCTGGACAGCTTGCTAAAACGTCCTATCTGTCTGTCCTCGTGTCCCAACAGACTGTGTCCCCCGTGAGCTTCACAGTCAGCTGCAGGGGGTTGTGGATCACAGTCCTGCGAGTCCTCCTTGTATCCAAACAGCTGAGGCTGGATCTGAATCCCTGTCTCTGCAGCAGAAGCAGCTCTGTTCCTACTTTAGATCAACAACACAACAGGTAGTTTGAGCCAAACAACCCAACGCGTCAAAAGACACCGTCCGACTGCGTCGTTCTCATTATTCATGGCAGCCAATGAGCTGTGTAGCTTGCTGGTTGCCATGGAAACTCAATAACTATACAGTCCAGGTCGGGCTTGTTCCTCTGTTTGCTATCCCGTCTCTGTGTAAGACTGTTCCAACTCAGCTGAGCCGATAAGGAGCTCATCTCTTGTCAATGTCAGCAGATGACTTTGGCTCCATCTTTATGTTTCATCAAAAGAAAACTATAAATATCTTCACAGGGATGATGCCTTTTAAGTTTTCCTGTGCCACCTCTGAAACCCAATTAATATACCGTATTTTCCGCCATAAACGTCACACCGCCCTATAAGTCGCATCAGTCCAAATATATCAATAAAGTGGAAAAATCCATAAATATGCCGCATCTATTATGCGTCACCACTGACAGCCCGGAAACTTGGGCTGGTGTTGTGCCAAAAATCGATTGACTGTCAAATGGTGGCCGCGGGACTGTGCACAGGAGGACTTTAACAAGAATTTATCAAAAATAACACTTAAAAACAATTATTTGTAGGAATGCACGATATTGAAATTTAACGCTTATATCGGCCGATACCATGCAGATAATATCATGCATCCCTACTTATTTGTTTGCTCAGAATTATAGTAAAGGTGTGGCTCAGTCTAACTTTTGCTGAATAAATGCACTTTGATAGTCAAATCGGTCTCGTTTTTTCAAAGCCAATACGCGGAAACATGAACATGCAGAGGGTGACTCATGCATTTCTTCGAAATTTATCAAGGTAACCACTTAAAAGAATTACAGGTAACCCTCAACTTATGACGGAGATCCGTTCTCACGCGGCGGCGTAAACCGAATTTGACGTAAGTCGGAAGATACGTAAATACGTATGACATACCTGTTTTACCAAGCGCGTAAACCGACTTTTGACATAAGTCCATGGTGATGGCCTTCCTTTTCCTCGATGCACTGCCATCAGAAGAGTCCTCCTT
>JAVCKU010000013.1:27435345-27460074 GCA_032273985.1 Hypsolebias coamazonicus
ATAAATTCCAGTAAATGAAGGTACAGATCGTAGACACTGAGGTTTTTGTGTATGTAGACATTCCTCCTGTCTCGATAGATCACCTGACATCATCTGTTGTCCTCTGTCTCTGAGTGGTACGACGCAGAGTGGACAGTCTTGTTGAAGGACCTAAGAGGACAGTGGGGGTCATGAGACATGTCCGGGTTTATAAAATGTAGCACGGCCTTTAAATTGCTGTATGTGCAGTTCCTGAGCACCACAATATCTTCTGACCTCTGTGTCTGTCAACACAAAAGCCACCTTGAAGAAGTCTCAGCAGCGTCTTCACGTCCTGGGGGGTGCTCATGAGGAGTAATGTGGCAGAGAAGCTCACGGTGAACGTCTACCGTGCTTCCGTTGCGAGTGTGCTGACCTACTGCATCTGTGTGGTTTTCTCACTGAACTGAGGCAGGCTGGAGGAGGCTGCAGGGGATGGTGAACACTGCACAGTCAGTCACTGACTGCCCCCTGTCTTCTCTAAAGTCCAGATGTCTCAGTAGAACCATGACCATTGCAAAGGACAGTTCACACCCTGGTTCCACCTCTTTGGACTGTTGCTGTCAGGCAGGCGCTACAGGTCCATCAGGACCCGGACCACCAGACTTGGGGACACTTTTTCCTCTTTAATGTGCATGTGTTATGCAAAGCTGTATACCAAATGATCTCTGGTGCAGCATCTTGGTAGTTGTTGCAGTTACGTTGTACTTTGTACTTGAGACAATGACAAACAAAGCTTCGTTCATTCATCATTCATTCCAAAAACCTGGGCTGGCTCCATTGGTACTGCTTGGACTTTCCGTCCTGTTTCAAAGAGAATCTTCAGGACCGACTCTTGTCGTTCTGTCCTTTCCTGTCTTCATCTCCTCGTGTTTCTCCTGGTCCAGATGGGCAGTTTGCAGGTTAACTGGAACAGCTGGAGCTGCATTATTAGCATCCTGCTGTGAGTTCTTATTGGCTCCACTCTCCTCCTCCGTTAACCTCACTCAGTGTGTCGGGCGTCTTTGTGTTTGTTCAGCTTTAGGTCTTCTGTCCTCAGTTCTTCTTCTTGTAGTCCAATCCCAGGAAGGAGAGTAGAGAACTGAAACTAGCCGAAGGTGAGAACGAACCTGTTTCCTCTGTAATCGGCTCTTTGTCGCCTGTTTTAGAAGCTTTATTAGATACGATTTCACACGATCAAAACTGCACGAGCCGTGCACACGGGGTGGATGTAGGTGAACAGAAAATTAAGCTTCAATTCTCTCAGGCTTTTCTCTCTCATATTGGTACATGTGTGTGTGTATGTGTTGTTGTGGAATGGAGATTGGCTTTTTAGTGGTATTTGGAGGCAGAGATGCAGTGAGGATAAACCTGCTAGCTCCCTCTGACTCCCCGTGGGAGAACAGATTAAAGACACACACGCGCACACGGACACGCACACACACCAATAAACAGCAGGCTGGGATTAGATGGAGGTGAGTAAACAGGCTGTTTCTGATGGATTTTACTCGTTGAGACATTTCTTCTTCTTTAGTTTGCAGCTTCTTTGACTTCCAGACAGGAATTAAAAACTTTGTTCACACAGACCCAACAGAACCAGTTTGGTTTGGTTCAGTTTTTACCGAATCAGCCTTGGTGCTGGTCATGCTCTCCACATGCAGGCGTTGAATCGACTCTCTGACCTCCAACAGCAGGACTCTGTGACCTTTACTGTAAACCCTCCAGTTTCAGCCTCAGTCCTTTTAAAGAGAACAGACCCAGAACCTAAAAACCCGAGAGACATAAACTGAACACAGCTCCAGAAAAATAATAAAAAATGTTATTTTGTGAAAAACAGAAATAAAATAATGTTTATTCCTTTTTTAAATAGTTAAAACAACAAAAACTGACTTGGATGGAGATTTTTTTTTTTTTTTAATCTGAATATTTTTGGGCAATTTGAGTCTTTTTTAATGTTTGAGGAACACCGTTAGTTATGATAAATCCTTAGGAACCCCAGAAGTGGCAATAATTTTTGTGGGACACTGTAAGTTATAATAAAACCATAGGAACCCCAGAAGTTGTGCTAATCCCTGTGGAACACCGTTCGTTATAATAAAACCTTGGGAATTTCAGAAGTTGTAATAAACCCTGTGGAACACCATTAGTTATAATAAAATCTTAGGAACCCCAGAAGTTGCAGTAAACTTTGTGAAACACTGTTAGATATAATAAAACCTAATTATAAAAAAATAAAAAGACCTTTAGAAACCCCAGAAGTTGTAATAAACCCTGTTGAACATCATTATTTATAGTAAAACCATAGGCACCCCAGAAGTTGTAATAAGCCCTGTTGAACATCATTATTTATAGTAAAACCATAGGCACCCCAGAAGTTGTAATAAGCCCTGCTGAACATCATTATTTATAGTAAAACCATAGGCACCCCAGAAGTTGTAATAAGCCCTGTTGAACATCGTTATTTATAATAAAACCATAGGCACCCCAGAAGTTGTAATAAACCCTGTTGAACATTGTTATTTATAATAAAACCATAGGCACCCCAGAAGTTGCAATAAACCCTGTTGAACATCGTTATTTATAATAAAACCTTAGGCACCCCAGAAGTTGTAATAAACCCTGTTGAACATCGTAATTTATAGTAAAACCTTAGGCACCCCAGAAGTTGTAATATACCCTGTTGAACATTATTAGTTATAATAAAATCTTAGAAACCCCAGAAGTTGTTAAAAACCTTGTGGAACAATGTGCGAATCTTCACCAGCATATTGCTGTTAGTTACCCCAAAAGTTGCAGTAAACCATGTGCAACACTGTTAGTTATAATAAAACCTAGTTGTAAAAATAAAAAAGGACTTTAGGAACCTCGGAAGTTGTGCTCCTTATGTATGAATATGTTGTTGAAATACCTTCCTGAAATTATGACTTTTATGTTCCAGTTTTTAAATTATAACGTTCTGCAGTTTATTTGGTGTGTGTTTGACAAAGTTCTGATGTTTGAACGAATAACACCGTTTTTAATCACAAATCATGAAACGCCTGCATCTCAAAGGAACCTTAACTCTCATCTTCATCTGACTGGAAAAAAAAAATCCACCACAAAGATCTGAGAGGAACATGTGTAAGAATCAGCTGGCAGAATGAAGAGATGGACGGTGGAGAGAGTGATGGAGAGAGCATGAAGGAGTGTGTGGGTCTGCAGCATTCTGTCTCTGTTTGCGAGAGGCTGAGGAAAGGTGGAGGCACTCCTGGGACCCCTCCAACACTGCAGCAGCTCCTCCGGCCCCCACACAACCAATGGGTCAATCTCACAACCTCCCGCATCAGAACCCCCTCACCCACACCGCCACTCACCCATTGTTGCCATGGAAACACACCTTCAGAGAGACCCCCAGGGAAGTGTGCACTCCTCCTGCCGTCCACTGCTCTCTTTACTGCACTCTCCCTCCATTCATCATCCTTCTCTCCTCCATCCTTCTCATCTGTCCCTCCATCCCATCATCCCTCACTCCTGCTCTCCTCCACCTGTCCATGTCTTCCTCCTCAGTTTCCTGGCTCAGTTTTACAGCCTTTAGAAGACAAAGGACCAAACACATTTACTCTTATTCAGTTTTTAGGGATAGAGAGGGTTGTTATGAAAAGGGAAGAGTAATAATGGAGGGCAGGCCCCCTTGGGACCCTTGTTGGAACCCCAGCAGCTCATTCAGAGTGATGCTGAAAGAGGCAAGCACCTTAGGGGTCTGTCTCCAACACAAACCAGAAGCTTATTTCTGTTATGCTGCATGTTGCTGTGTGTGTGTTTGTGTTTGTGTGTGTGTGTGGGGGGGGGGGGGGAGCAAACCACCTGGTCCCTCTGCTGTGGTCAATTAGCAGAATGGAGCCTTTTCCTTCTTCTCTCCATCTGACGCTGCACTACGTCCTTCCACTTTTTGTTTCGGCCTTGGGTAAAATCGCACATATTTTACAGGTGTGCACCTGGTCGCAGTCGTCACACACCTGTGTGTATCACTCACATTAAAATATACAGCAGAGGCAACAATCAACTTTTAAATTGTTTAGAACAACATAATCAGACCTGCTTCCTCCACCTGACCTCAAGTTGTTTTTATTTTTACATCAGAAGTAACAACACAAATATCTGAACAGCAGATTTTTTTAAAAGGTTGTAAGCTCAATCATCCAGGTAGATAACAATAAAACAGGTTAAATCAAGTCATCTGGACCAGTTGACCATCTGAACATCAACTGATGAAATAGTGATCAGGTGCTAAAAAAAGGAAACAGTAGCTAAAATAGTGAACAGTAGCTAAAATACCATAATTTTCACTGTATAAGTCACAGTTTTTGCATAAATCACACCTGCAACTTATACACCAAAGCAACTAGTACAGTATGTTTTTTTTCCCATATTTACAACCCAATATTTGGCTGAGATCTGACTCATTATTTCTGACATGGAAAGTATTGAGCACCACCATTTTCAACAACAAGAGGGCCCTCGACTAATATGGCAAGCCAAGTGTCTCGTTAATAGGTAAAAGTGGCTATTAATGAGACACTTGGCTTGCCTTACTGAGCCACCTTCGCCTCGCTGTGGAACTCATGGAGCAAACGTCAAGTCAGCTGCATTTTGCCGCGCCGTCCAGGCAAAAAGCAGCTGATTTGACCATTAAAGTTAATTTATTAAGGAAAATTCAACTGAGACACACTTTACTATAATTTCAAGCAAACTAACAATTGTTTTTAAGTGTTAATATTGTTAAATTATTGTTAAAGTCCTCCCGTGCACGCTCCTGCGGCCACCATTTGGCAGCCAATCGATTCTTGGCACAACACCGACCCACATTTTCGGCTTGTCAGCGGTGACGCATAAAAAACGTGACACGTCAGCGTTGATGCATAATAGATGCGACTTATACGGCGAAGTGACATATTTATGTTTTTTCCCACTTTATTAGACATATTTGAACTGATGTAATTTATATGGCGGTGCGACGTGTACGGCGGCAAGTACGGTAATGGTCAGTATCTACAGTGTCTGGAGCAGTGTAGCTGTATCAGAAGTGTTGAACAAACGTGATTAAATAGCGTCCATTCAAACTTGGATCTTGTTTTAGGTTGACGGTTCTGTGGTCTCTTCTGTAAAGATTAATATCTAATTCAAAAATTGGAATCTTCATTGAGTTGTTGACAGTTGAAGTGTGGAAATAAAGGCAGAGAAAGGTTTTCATCACTGCCTTCTGGGAGTTAAAAAGAAGAAAAAAAAAATTGAATTTACAGTTGGTTGATAAAAACCTGAGTCCTAACCTTCACACTGTCATTCCACCCATACCTTCCTGTGTTCTCTGTCCCAGTGAAGAACTCCCAGGGTTCTGTGTGTCTGTGTGTGTCTGCATTCATGTGCTGCTGGATCAAATGCTCTCTGAGACAAAGCGCAGCTGCAGGAAGCCTCTGCGAGTCTGTCATCTCTCTATGGGTCACATACAGACCGGGCTGCACACAGAGACAGCCGTCCCCACACACCCAGTCTGATCAAAAACAATGTGTTTGTCACAAAAGAGAAGATCTTTGGAGGCCTCTCTCCATGCCCTTGCTCCGGACAGACCAATTATCTCCCTGCACCTTGTGTCGCTCTGTGTCTTTCAGCTTTCCTTTCACGCTCACACTAATTGATTGGTCTAAACGAGCTTCTAAGGTTCGACTTTTAAAGCTGATGTTGTCATCAACAACTTGTGTGTAAAACAGATAAACACACTCCTGCACACAGGAAAATATAAGGAAATGTAGCAATGCACAAATTATGCTATTTTTTTTTTATTTTGCAACAAATGGATTCTTACTGACATACAGTATTTATTAGTGAATACTTGTTTATGTGCATTCTTATTAAAACACCACTGTTTGTTCACACCATTTTACAGTAAATCTGCAGTTTCCATAATGGGATTGGAGGGGGTGTCAACATGTGGCTTCAGCAAAACAATCAGGGATAAGTCCAACATTTAACTCGGATTTATATCATAACTGCAACAAAAGCTAATGGGGTGAACAGAGAAAAGCAGAGAAACAGTGTTTGATGCAGACCTTTGTTTCTTTTAGTTGATTTATTTGTAACGAGGTTAAAACAAGGTTATCAGGAGGTTCTGAAGTTATTACAAGGTTGTAACAAAGTTATCATGATGTTGTAACCATGTTGTAATGAGCTTTTACTGACATAGTAATGCTGTGACCGAGGTGTAATGAGGATGTTACACAGTTTTAACGAACTTCCAATGTGGTCAGTGTTCTCTTCTGCTAGTTTTATGGCTCAGAAAGTGAAAGGTGGACAAATCTGTAGGAAATAACGTGAAACATTATGAGCTGCTGTGTCAACATTTTTGTAAAACATCTTAAAAAGAACCAACTAAATGTATAATTTCATTTAAAGCGTTGCTTTAAAAGGCTTTCCCCCCCTCGTTTTTTTAAATGTTAAAAGTTTTTGCATTTTGGAGCAACTTGTGTTTGCTGAAAAGGTTTGAAAATACCCCAGTTTACCAGTTTAAAGTGCAACTGTTTACAAATTGCAGTGATTTCGATTTCAGTGAGTTTGTAGTGTGTTAATTGCAGTGAGTCAGCTGCAGTGAATTCATTTCAATCAATCAGTTGCAATGAGTTACTGTACGTCATGTGAATTTGTTGCAGTTACTGACATTCTTACAGGGGAGCAGTGGCACAGAGGTTAGAGAAGGTGGGCCTGTGATTAGAAGATTTCTGGTTCAACTCCCGGTACTGACAACAGCAAAATGTGGGTAGGATTGGTGAAGCATCCACACCGGTCTCCACTATCATTTGCCCCACTCAGGACCCTTGAGCAAGGCCCTTAACCCCCACCATCTGCTCCCCCTGGGCATCCTGGGTAGCAGCTCTCTGCTCCACACAGAGGGCTGTGGTAGCTCGGTGGGCTGTGGTTGCATCAGGAAGGGCATCCAGCGTAAAAATGGTCAAGTCTTCATGCAACTCATTTTGCTGTGGTGACCCCTGAAGAAGAGAGCAGCTGAAAGATGAAGAAGAGAAAAAAACTTCTATCAGGTGCAGTGAGTTTCTTGCAGTGACAGATATACAGTGAGTTAGCTGCAGTGATTGAGGTGCAGTGGGTTAGTTGTAGTTATTCTGGTGTAGTGAGTTTCTTACAGTGACAGATATGCAGTGAGTTAGTTGCAGTGATTGAGGTGCAGTGAGTTAGTTGTAGTTATTCTGGTGTAGTGAGTTTCTTGCAGTGACTGATATGCAGTGAGTTAGTTGCAGTGATTGAGGTGCAGTGAGTTAGTTGTAGTTATTCTGCTGCAGTAAGTTTCTTAGTGATTGAGGTGAAGCGTGTTACTTGCAGTGTTAGGTGCAGTGACTGAGGTGCAGCGAGTTTCTTGCAGTGATTGAGGTGCAGTGAGTTAGTTGTAGTTATTCTGGTGCAGTGAGTTTCTTGCAGTGACAGATTTGCAGTGAGTTAGTTGCAATGATTGAGGTGCAGTGAGTTAGTTGCAGTGATTGCGGTGCAGTGGGTTTCTTGCAGTGAGTGAGGTGCAGTGAGTTAGTTGCAGTGATTGAGGTGCAGTGAGTTAGTTGTAGTTATTCTGGTGCAGTGAGTTTCTTGCAGTGACAGATATGCAGTGAGTTAGTTGCAGTGATTGATGTGCAGTGAGTTAGTTGCATTGATTGAGGTGCAGTGAGTTAGTTGCGGTGATCGAGGTGCAGTGAGTTAGTTGCAGTGATTGAGGTGCAGTGAGTTAGTTGCATTGATTGAGGTACAGTGAGTTAGTTGCAGTGACTGAGGTGCAGTGAGTTAGTTGCAGTGATTGAGGTGCAGTGAGTTAGTTAGTTAGTCTGCTGGTAGATGAAGAGGGCAGTTTAAAATATCTCTGTTTAATCCAAGTGTTTTAACACCATCCATCAGCCATCCATTCATCTATAATCCACTGTCCATCCATCCATCATCCATCTGTTCATCTATCCATTCATCCATCCATCAGCCATCATCCATTCATCCATCCATCAGCCATCTATCATCATCCATTCATCCATCCATCAGCAATCTATCATTTATAATCCACTGTCCATCCATCCATCATCCTCCATCCATCATCCATCCATCTATCATCCATCATTCATCCATCCAACCATCATCTGTCATTCATCCATCATCCACCATTCATTCATCATCCATCAACCATCTATCCATATATAATCCACTGTCCATCCATCCATTATCCACCATCCATCTATCCATCATCAGTCCATCATCCACCATCCATCCCTCATCCACATTCATCATCCATCCATAATCTGCCATTCATCCATCCAACCATCATCTGTCATTCATCCATCATCCACCATTCATTCATCATCCATCCATCAGCCATCTATCCATCTATAATCCACTGTTCATCCATCCGTTCATCCATCCATCATCCACCATCCATCTATCCATCATCCATCCATCCATCCAGCCATCATCCACATTCATCATCCATCTATCATTTTTCATTCATCCATCCAAACATCATCCATCATCATTCATTCATCATCCACCATCCATTCATCATCCATCCATCATCTAGCTATCATCCTTCATTCATCCATCATCCATCCATCCATCCATCCAACCATCATATCTATCATCTGTCATTCATTCTTCCAACCATTATCCATCCATCATTTATCCATCATCCACCATCCATTCATCATCCATCCATCATCTAGCTGTCATCCATAATTCATCCATCATCCATTATTCATCCATCAGCCATCCATTTAACCATTCTCCATCCATCCACCCATCATCTAACTTCCATCTATCCATCCCTCCATCCATCCATCATCTACCTTGCAACAGGAACGAAGTTGTCCACCTTAATTTTTTTAAGGAGTTTCAAACATTTGATGATGTCAATAGAAAAATTAAGGCAGATATGTTCTGTTTTTAGTATTTCACCCTGTTTAATGTCATACACTATTCTTATTTTAACTGTGTTTTTACTGTAGTTTATTGTGTCATTGTTTACTGTTATTGTTGTCTGTACTTTATATGTTCTGTCTGGAACAGGTCTCTCTTGTAAATGAGTCCTTGTGTCTCATTGAGACTAGCCTGTATAAATAAAGGTTGAATGAATTAGAAAAATCTTGTTCTGGGCTCCACTTCCAGCTCTTCTGGGAGGCCTCGAGGTGTTCCCAGACCATGTTAGAGACATAGTCTCTCCAGCATGTCCTGAGTCCTCTTCAGAGTCTCCTCACAGTTGGACAAGTCCAGAACACCTCCCTGGGGAGGGGTCCAGGGTCCATCTATACCAGATGTATGAACCACCTCAACTGGCTCCTCTGGATGTTGAGGAGCAACAAACATTTACATATTTCAGCTTCAAAGTTTATGGGAGCTGAACTCTAGACTTTTCAATTTTATTAAGAAAAAAATCTTTAAGATGCTTTTTTTTCCTTCTGAAAGTGATTTATTGATTATTTTTTTATTTCAACTACAATTTATGAACTTTCTCTAAATATGTTTCATTTATGAACCTTTACCAGGTTACTTTAACTTGAAAAGGAAAAAAACACAACTACCGGTACATGTTTGAAACTGGTAATTTAAAACAATGTGAATGTTGTGTCCACATGTGAGTGTTGTTTTTCTGTTCATCGTTCAGAAACGTGTCACAGGTTGTGTTGTCTTGTCTAACTTCCACCTGCATGTCTGTCCCCTGTTTGCAGAGGAGGGCATCAATCACGAGTGCAAGCTGTGTAACCAGATGTTTGACTCACCTGCCAAGCTGCTCTGCCACCTGATCGAGCACAGCTTCGAAGGCATGGGAGGAACCTTCAAGTGTCCCGTCTGCTTCACAGGTGAGACGCACACGTCCTCCTTCAAGGACAGTCCCATCAAATGTCTGATCATTCCACCCAATCTGCTGGCAACATTAGAGCTTCTTCTTTCAGCTGTTCCCTATTCTGGGGTCTCCACAGCTAGTCCTCCTCCATCTCACACTGTCCTCTGTGTCCTCCGTCCTCATTCCAACTACATGCCCTCTAACTGCATCCACTTACCTTCTCTTTGTCTTTGTCCTGGCAGCTGCACCTCTAACATCCTTCTACCAATATACCCACTGTCCCTCCTCTGGACATGTCCAAATCATCTCAGTCTGGTCTCTCTAACTTATAATCCAAACCCTGGGTTCCTTTCTGGTGGTTTGCCCTAATGTTTGGTATTTCAGGTAAATTTTGACAGACTGATTCCATCTCAAAGTCCTGAAAAGTGATGATAAATGGAAGGCAGAGGCATAATTTTACACTTAACAACAAATGTTTTTGTTTTGTTGACATACGTTTTAAAACTGACAAGTGGCACTCAAGAATTTAAAAGTCCCAACATCTTATGTGGTTCATGCAAAAATACACATTTTAACTATTTAAATCACACTATTCCTATATGTCTGAAGCAAAGTAGTATTATATAAAACTATATAATATATTTAAAATATCTACAGCTGAAACAAAGCAGGCAACATTTTCTATAAAACTGTTTTAATTCTATTTTATATATTTAATTATGGCAGCATGGTGGTGCAGTTGGTAGAGCTGCCGCCTGTCAGTGAGCAGTTGCCCTGGTTCAAATCCAGATCTGGGGGCCTTTCTGGGTGGAGTTTGCATGTTCTCTCCGTGCATGCGTGGGTTTTCTTCAGGTACTCCGGTTTCCTCCCACAGACGAAAAACATGCATGTTAGGCTGATTGGTAACTCTAAATTGTCCCTAGATGAGAGTGAGAGAGTGAATGGTTGTTTGTCTCGTTTGTCTCTGTGTCCCTGTGATGGACTTGCGGCCTGTCCAGGGTGTCCCCCGCCTCTCACATTGTGATTGCTGGACATGGGCACCAGCCACTCCCGTGACCCAAAAAAGGAAGAAGCGGGTAAAGACACTGGATAGATGGATGGATGGATTGATGGATGGATGGATATTGAATTATTGAAAAACTGTCCATTTTTTATTGTTACAGAAAAATTCAATGAAAACCTCCCATTGTGTCTAAAGGAAAGTAATCTGAAAAGTTTGCTTCACATTTTGTTTAAAAAAAAAAAAGGAAAAATGAGTAAATGTGAAGATTTGTGCTTTACCTTTGTGTCTGGAAGAACTGGTGATGCTCTTAAAAATTTCCAGAGAGCACCTGGCGACTCTCCCAGCTGACAGCATACTTCATCGATGACAATAAAACACAAGAATATATCGATAAGAACACGTTCTTATATGTTTTACATCATGTGACATGGTTAACTTCCTCTAAACAAATCACCAAATGTGTAAAATAAGCTTAAATCACACTATTTCCTCTAAGATAGTTTTAAAATAATTGCAACATATTTAAGATATTTAAAAAGCATAATGAACATGTTATAAATGACAATGAAAGAACACACTGTCAGGTAAAATGGAGACTGTACAGAAAGGTGGGGCTTATTTACCTGGAGAATCAGAAGATTTTAGATATTTTCTTCTTTTAACATGCTCATTTATAAAACATATTGGAAATAAAAATCAGCTGAAGGTTGAAACTGAAGAAATGGACCTAAATAAAGCAATTCAGAGTGAAAAAGAAAAAACAAACATGTACAGACAACGTTATTATTATAGTAGTGTGAATAATGTTATTGTTCATTTAATGCTGGGTTCATACAATGTCAACAACTATCTTAAATACAAATGTCACATTTGTACATAGTTTTACAAATAAAATATGTTAATTTCAAAGTCCAAGACTAAAAGTTTTGTTTTGTTTACAAAACACGACCAGAACCGTTAACAGGAAGGAAAATGTTAGCTAGAAACTAACTGGAGCCGGTGTTTCATAACAGTATTTAACCTCTCACAGCAGT
The DNA here is from genome assembly GCA_032273985.1 of Hypsolebias coamazonicus. Classification (NCBI taxonomy): domain Eukaryota; kingdom Metazoa; phylum Chordata; class Actinopteri; order Cyprinodontiformes; family Rivulidae; genus Hypsolebias; species Hypsolebias coamazonicus. The sequence continues at coordinate 27,447,230 of JAVCKU010000013.1, forward strand.
CTGTTTGCTAACTAACACCTTTATGAGATCATTTCAAACTATTTACCGGTTGTTTATGTTTGTAATTCCTTCAGAAGGATTGCTTTTAATGTCCTTTGTGAATGTCGAGCAGCGACAGTCCGAACTGCAAACGTTATACCGAAAAATGCACCCCGGAGCAACTGAGACGTCTGACTTCCGGTCAGCCTTCAAAATTAAAGTTTTTTTTTTTTTTTTAAACGCCAAAATAATTTATTCAAACCGCTAACTTAAGTAGTTTCTTTATTTACTATAAAACTGGCAGATTCGTATTTTTTGCTAACCAGTAACATCCGATCACGATCAATTTTTTTGCTGGTTTTAGTTCCTATCAAGTTGTTTTAAATGTTGTGTGACCGTGAAAGCTGGTGTTTTGCCGGAAAACGCACCCCGAAGCGACTGGATCAAGTCTCTTCCGGTTAGCCTTCATAATTAAACTCGTTTTATTCAAACCGAGTCGCAAAGTGAAACTGTATGGAAGTGTCTAAAACCAAAACATTTTATGTTCAAATAAACATAATCACACTTGTAAATACCCAAATGTTCTAAATTTAAACGTTTTTTTAAAAGCTTCAGATAAATAGTTTTATTTACAATTTCATCTAATCATACAGTACATATATACAACTGTACTGCTTGCTTTATACTTTAATTTATGATTTATTTAATAGCCTTATATTTTTGATAACCATAGACATGATAATTTTTAATTGTTACTTTTTAACATATGCATTTTAATAAATATAAAAATCTACAGAGGGTCTTTAAATCCACATGATTTGAACATGTCTGAGATTCTTCATATCTTTCATTTCAAGTTTCATAAGTAATTATTCTGGGATTCGGTCCAAAGATTAGTCTCCTTTGGCCAAAACAAACAGTAAAAGCTGGTCTAGGTCCAGAAAGAAAAACAAATACAATTCAAAGAATATATTTCCATTCTTGTTTGTATAGTTTTATTTGCATTTTTTTTTTATGTCCCTGCAACAAGTTTGATTAATGTGCACAAATAGATGATTTCTGTGATGGCTGTAGAACATCTCCTAAATAAGTCTTTTTATTGATTCCCACGGTCTTTTGTCCAAACAAGAAAAAAAATCTGTTTTTAATAGTATTGATCCCAGCTGTTGTGTGGCTGTGAACAACCTTTAACCTTTGTTTTCTCAGATTTCCTGGGGTTTCATTTAATCAGGAGAAACTGAGGCAAACAAGGGAAGGGAATTAGACCAGAACAATAAATACTTCACGTTTGTGATATTCTTAATTGGTATAAAACTGCTGCTCAAGCGCTGCTTTTCTCTGAGCTGCAAGACTGGGCACAGCTCATGATTTCTTCACATTGTAATGATTCCTGCTAAGGTTTTGAATCTAAAAGATAAAAACAAATAAACAGAATCACTTTGTTAAAAATAAAAAATAAAAACAGTTCAAAATAACATCCTAAAATGTGGGTGTTTCCCCTGAATACAAACAGGAATCCTCACCTTTCAGCCACTTTCCCAACAAGAACCTCCAGTTCAAGGAAGATGTTGAACTTTAACCTGTGGGATGTCACTGCCATTCAGCATGCCTTTATAAAAGATCTGAGAGGTTTTCGTTGTATTCATCCCTGTGGGGGCTGAAGAGTCCATCATGGGTTACAACAAGCTGTGTCTGTTGCTTCTGCTGAGCTGCTGCGCTGCGGCACGTAAGTCTGAATTTATACAGTTTTAGAGAGGTTTGTTTGTAAATTGGAAGAGAAAATTAATCAGCAGTTTGACTAATAGTAACAAAAGTGTTACTAATAGCCCTAATGAGGCCTGATCAGACAAAGACACATGAAGGGGGGATTAAAGAAAACGATGTCAAGACAACAAATACTGTATAGATTTTATCATTTCTTAATCTGTGTTTTTTTTGTAAATATTTAGATTTTGCTTGTCGATCCACTCTGAATCAAACTGTCCTCATTCATGCCACAAATACAAGCTCTTGGTTATAATAAAAAATTATTTAGAGCACATTTATGTCTGTTGTTGTTTTATTATTTCAAAGAATGACTGCACATCCTGTTAGGTATTGTAAATGTCTTTAAAACATTCCTGAACTTTGTTTACATTTTGTAACATCATATGTCGTCTCAGAACTTATTAAGGTTAGCAGTTGAACGTAAGCAGCGATAGTGTGTTTGTATGTCTGCTGTTAGTAAAATATTTCTTGAGCCACTGATCTCAGAAAGTAATCACTGGATGTGCATCTGCAATGATTAACTTTAGAAGTAATCACCATTTTAGCAAATGCAGAAACACAAAAATGGATAAGTCGCTCAGTTGTACAAATATTGTGCTAAAATTTAGCATGGGAGTAGCTGAGGGTCTTTAACAACAGACACTCTGAGATAACTTTAAGAAATGTAGTGGGTAATATGCATTTCTTCAAAGAATGCTGGACCTTTAATTACCTTTTTATGTAACAAGACATAATCAAACATGATTAGACTGTGCTAAGCTTTAAAACTTATGTAAGTTCAACTAAAAAACACAAGTTCTTCAACTGAATTATTTATTTAACAGAAACTAAACCAACCAAATATAATACATAAAAACACCTTTACACTTTAATTTATGTTTATAACTAACAAACCTGTTCTTTGTTGCAGAGGATCACAAAGAAGCATCATCATGCCAGTGTAAGTTTCCATCTGCACATCTGTTACCTTTGAGTTAAATGTTGGCTAATGAGCTTGTTGGGCCGATTACACCCAACCTGTTGCTTTTCTGTAAAACATTTTTTTTTTTTTTAAACTGAACTCCTTTTCTGTAACGGGGTTGTTGGTGCAAACAGACACATTGACCTGCTGGCGGGTCGATGCTGCTCTCTGAACTGATGAGCTGTTTTGCAGCAGCAGCAGCTGTTTCTAGTTTTTAAAAAAGCTTCTTTTGTCTGCTTCAAAATCCAGTTTTTGTCCACGGAGGAGTTCAAAGGTGGAAATCTACCTTTAGAGTTCTGATGCAAGAAAAAAGCATGACACAGAAGCCTCTTATCAGGATGTAACATACTAAAACTTGTGATTTTATGCATTTGCAGTGGCATCCAGATTTAAGCTTCATAAGAAATACATGTATCAGTACACAGCTGGGAGTCGGAACGGGGTTGTGGGCACGGCCAACCTACAGAACGGACCAAAAGTCTCTTGCCAGGTAACAACACAAAAACCTATTTCTGTGTCCCACTTTGAGCAATAACACAAATCTTATCAGAACCACCCTGACTGTGCATCTGCTGTCATTTATCTGCAGGTAGAGATCGAAGTCCCCCAGATGTGCAAATTCATCATGCACACCAGAGGCTGCACTCTCAGTGAAGTGGCCGTCATGGACCCTGAGGGTCAGCCGGTCTACAAGCCGGTGCCTGACTCAGACGCCTTCAGAGCCAGCATGGAAAAGTCAGTGCTAAATGGGGTTCACGTGATGATGAAACTAGTCTTTAAAGCACCAAATTGTTTCAGCTTTGAGGATATTTTACTGTATTTCAGGGTGACTTGTTCCCTTTCTCAGCCAGAGCTGCAATTAAGTTGCACATTAATACCAAACGCAAAAAGTATTGACAAAGTTTATCAGGATCTGTGCTTTTTGTTTTTAATCATGTACTGTATCTGTATAAGGTTGGCAGAAAAGAGTCTAACAACTTCAGTTAGTGTTTTCCAACTCCAACCGGTGCATCAAAGCTATTCCTGCCAACATTGTGTAATACACTTGGAACATATAACATCCGAGACACTGGAAGAAAATTATTTCTCTGTCAGACTGGGAGGAAGAGAAATCATTCATCTTCACGTTGCCAGTTGCATAACTGGTTCTACTATTGTTTAAGCAAATAACCTAGACTTTATGAGTTGTAGTCATGGAGTGGACATTGAGACCAAGATTATGTTTCTGGTAAACAGGAGCCTGTTAGCATCAGGGAGACAGAACTCATTTATATAAAAAAGTCCTTTACCTCTGCTCTTTGTTCAGACCAGAGGGCAACTTAATTATAAATGTCAAGACAAGGATAACCAAAGCTGTCAGTGCTCAAGCAAGACTCTTAACTTGTTTGGAAGGAGTGTTGATGGCTATCAAAGTTAGATTTGTACATGCACTTGTCAGCCATGCTGCAGAAGCCTTTTGTCTCAGAACGTTGAGATAGAAAGAAAAAAATAAGCACATCTGAAATGGCCAGCTACTGAAGCCTGCTTCAGGTCCACTGATCCTCCCACACTGCAAATGCTGAGGTCATTTTGGGGATGAGGTGTGCTGCCCAGAGACACCATGAGGTATGCAATGATCGGGGATTGAACCTGGGATTTTCGGGTCCCAAGCCGGCTGCCCTGCCTCTACACCATCTGTGTCACTTTCATTACTTTTTGTCTGTCTAAACCGGTCTCACTTGTAAATGAGTCGTCGAGGCTCAATGTGATTTATGTGTGTAAATAAAGGTTGAATAGTAAGGGCCGAGGGAACTCTGTTGACTGTAATCTTTCAACAAAAAGCTGAAGGAACCTGTAAATGGAAAGCATTCCCCACATCTGAGTAGATGGACAGGGCTTCCTTTCCATGTATCCACCAGTTTTGCTGAAGATTGGCCAAGACATAAATTGCTGTTGAATGATCTTCATATTGCTCCCAAGACTATGGGACTGACGATGAGGAGGATTAGGTTTATTCACTTTTGGTTGGGCTTTATTTCCTTATTTGTCTTTAATCTTAAATTTAAATCTTCCATCTCTGTATGAAACACACAGAGCATAAATGAAGCAGTTCATTTAGGTTCTTCCAAGTTTTGTGTCTCCTAAATTTTTGTTTCTTCATCCAGGGCCCCTCTGAAGTTCCATGTGGATTCTGAGACACGTGTGCAGGTTTATCCTGAAGCGGACGAGGCCGTGAACATCCTGAATATCAAGAGAGGGATTGTTTCTGCTTTCATGGTGCCCATTATGGAGAACGAACAGAGCCACCTCGTGGTTAGTGTATGTTTGATAAAGATAAGGGTTGAACTTGGTGGAGATGTAAGGTTTTCATAAGGATAACCTTGTTTTTTAGCAGTTTAACAGAGAAAATAATTTGTATATAAATCCCCCTTTAACATGTTGAGATCCGTGTGTTTTTTACTCCTTTTCAGAGCACGGTGCACGGCCGGTGTTTAACAAGTTTCACATTGAAGTCCACACAGAACATCCCCACAGACGTGACACTTTCCAGAGATCTGTCCCAGTGCGACCAGTTCCACAGCAGAAGGCTAGTGAACAGCCCATTGGCTCTGCTGCAACAGCTGGTGAGCAACTTGACTATTTTACACTTTTCAGTGTTTTTACAGGATTTAAAATCGCAAGCTAAAATTATCACCATTCCAAAGCAAAAAGACGCAAAACCTCAACAGTTTTCATGTTTGTTTTTAATAAGTTAGTTCATCCAGCTTTACCTATGGCTGTGTGGTTACTTGACACAAACACTCAGAATTCATTGAGACTGGAAAATTGGCCATTTTTCTTGCAATTTTGAGTCACAGAGATCCCAACAGCTCTTATGACACTACCTTAAAGTGTGAAAACCTGGTTATGGTTTGATGACGTGTGAACTGTCTAACCCCAGAATTTTAAACAAAACACAGCCTAAAAAAGCATTTCAAAAATGTTACAAATAAGAAATAAAAAGGGATCCAAGAATGCAGCCCTGAGGAACCCTGAGTCTAAGTTGTTAAAGAAAAATACTCATCAGTTGAAAAAAACAAACAAAAAATAACAGATTAAACAAGGGAAATGTTATTTGCTATGAAGGACTGCTGAAATTTGTTGGTCAAATTAACTTGTTAAAGCCTAAAGAAGCAGAACTCTCAAGTAGCAAAAAGCTAGCTAAAAATCTAAAAGTATCAAACAATGACATAAAAAAAAAAATTGGTAGCCAGAAGATAAAAGGAAAAATCACTAGTGGACAGAAGTAAAAAATTTTCTTAAACTCCAAGTAAAGCTTAACTAAAGTAAATGGTAAATGGATCCAGCAGCTTTCTATCTTATCAAGAAACTCTTTACACTGCAATCTGTGCCCTTGTTTACCCATTCATACAGCACTCTACTGGATCTATACAAAGAGTAATCAGTGGTTTAGATCACGTTCATACACCGATGGGACACATGACGGGTATTTTGCCCAGGGATGACCTTGGAGGACGACTGCTCTAATCACTCAGCCACAGCCGCTCCAACACTGTCAATGATGACAACACATTTTACTTTACTTGAAAGTAGCATAAGGGTAACTAAAGTTGAAAAGGGGCTAGCTAAAACCTAAATGTTCTTTCGGTTGCTTCCCTCTGCAGACCTCACCACACAAAGCAAATGGGTTTTACAACATTTGGCAATAGTTTTGTGTCAGGCGCCCTTCCTGACACAGACTGGGCTCAAACCTACAACCTCAGGATTGCACGACAGCAGCAAGATCACCAAGTTACCAGGGCCCCTAAAATCCAACAGCAGCAGAAATGTTGTTAAAAGTAGCAGAATGGTAACTACAAACTAAAAGTAGCTTAAGAAGACGTAGCTTTAGTAAACACTCTGAAGGTGATTTCAGATAAAACAATGTTTCTAAAATAAAATAAAAGATTTAAATGCATGTCTATGGAAATTTTTTTTAATGAATACATATACAGTTGGTCTTTTTGTTCCCAGCACAACCCCATGTCCAAACTCATCACAAGCACTCAGAGCTGCAGCTACCATTTCAACGACAAAGAAGCTCACATCATCTCAGCCACGTGCACAGAGAGACACACATACAGGCTGTTTTCCCATGAGTGAGTCAAACCTGACTTTTTCACTGGATGTAAATAAACCTTTTAATCATCACCTTTCTCCGCCTCACAGGGGAAATGGACTCTCCTCTGTGGTGACCCAAGATCTCAGCTTTCAGAGTGTGAAAAGGAGCGATAACAGAATTTTTGGTGAGTTCTGTTTGTTTAGTTGTGTGAAGCTTTTTGCTGCAACTTTTAATTTGAAACATGAACACTCAGATGCAGAGCGCCACAAGGCTCGGCCTCTCCACTTCGAAGACCCTGAGGATAAAACTCCCGTTCAGACAAAGGATGCTGTTCTGAGCACCCTGCAGGAGCTGGTGGTGTTAGCAGGTTCGGATCAGGGCCAGAAGAGAACCAGCCTCTTCCACAAGCTGGTGTCCAGCATGCGGACCCTCAGGAACGAGACCCTCAGCCAGGCGGTCGCTGAAATGGTCGACGTGTCCCGCTGGCTCACCTTCCAGGCCCTGTTCCAGTGTGGAACTCCAGAGTGCACCAGCGCCATCATGCAGGTCATCTGGACCATTGACGGGGTCGGGCTTGAGGTGGATGCTCTAGTTTATGGGCTGAGTCTGCAATCGAGCCCAGATGCTTCACGTGTGCGAGACATGCTCAGCGTGGCTCAGTTCAAACAGAGCAAAGCCATCATGTACGCGCTAGCAAACACCGTCAAGAAGTGAGTAAAGAGAAGTTTGTTCAGTTTGTCCACAAGAAGGAAACCACAGGAAATGCCTTAAAAAAAAAAAACAAAACCTAAAACACAGAAATACAGAAAACACTGAGAAAGAACAAAGAAACAAACAACACATTAACTGAAAATTTCTTCTTTTTTTTTTTTTTACGAAAATGCTCTATGTTGCTGACTGTTGAATGCCTTTGCTAAAATTTCCTGAAAATAATTGAAATTATGTTGCCAAGCTAAAAATTGCGACCCTAGCCAAAAGCTAAAAAAGCTAAAATAATTGCTAAACAAGCAAAATACTAGCTAAAATAATCATATAGCTAGGTAAAGACCACTGTAACACTAAAGTAGCAAATGTTTATTAAAACTAGAAAATACCTAAACCTAAATATAAGGCTATCGCTAAAAGCTAAATGTAGCACAAGGGTAACTAAAAGCCAAAAGTAGCAGAACACTAGCTGAAAGCTAATAAAAACATTGCTAAATAGAGCAAAACACTAGCTTAAATTAATGTTAAAAGAAACTAAAAGTTTGCTAGAAAAAAGTACCAACTTATTAAATGTAGCAAAATATTGACAGAAAGGAGCAAAACGCTAAAAATAGAAAAGGATAACTGAAAGTTAATGTAGCAGAACACTAGCTGAAAGCTAAAAGAAAAAATGTTATATAGAACAAAACACTAGCTAAATGATCAATAAAGGGAACAATTGTTAAAAATCTAAAGTAAAAATTTGTTAAAAGTAAAAAAACTTTGACTAAAAAGAGCCAAACACCACTAAAACCTAAAAATAACAAAAGGCTTGCTATTCTGCTGCATGCTCAATAATCCAGTAAAAGGCTAGCTAAATGGAGCTATAGGAATGACTAAGAGTTAAAAATAGCAATGGGTTATCTGGAAGCACCATGTAGTGAAAGGCACTCTAAATGCTAAAAGTAACACAATTGTTGTCTAAAAGTAACAAATGACAAGCTAAAAGTAGCACAAACAGACAAAATAAAGCATTATATGAAGAGAACAATGTTTTCTTGCTTGAAGGGATTGAAGAGACTGCAAATCATTTTTGTGGGGGAAATATTTGTAAACAAAGTCAAGTATTTTGAAAAGTATAAAAGTTATAAAAACTGGAGATCATAGCACTCCTTTTCTGAATTAATATTTTGATTGAAAAACAAGAAAATAACACAAAGTATACAAAAGTAGTTGGATTTAAAAAAAATACAAATGAAGAAAATAATACTATGAATGCTGAATCAGCATTTACTTAATTATAATAAAAATGTATTAATCATAACAACTTTGTTTCTTAACAGGTTCCATCAGGGTGAAGTTACTCCAGAGGTCACAGATGTTTCAGAGTTCATGGAGCTGCTCCTAAACAGCTGCTCAGAGGAAGTGCAGAACTCTGACTCGGACTCCCCTCCTGATCCAAAGGAGGTGGTCTTCCTTGTACTGAGGGTACTGAAAACCACACAAACATCTCACAGACTTTTTAAATTCCCCATTGAACATCTCTCTGAAATGGTTCTTTTCTCCAGATTGAGATTGTTCTCTTTCCTCACATCTCCAGGTTGTTGGAGTCATGGGGCGGCCCATGCAAGACGTCAGTCCGTCTCTCGTTTCTTCGGTTCTAAAATGTGCCAAGAGAACGGACATTTCTTTATCAAACCAAAAGGCGGCCATCCAAGCCTTTAGGCTGATGGACATTAAAGATGAGGTGCATCCACATCACACTCCATGGGTCACACCTGAACATTTTTACAACCCCAGTTCAGAACAAGTTAGGACAATGTGTAAAATGTTCATAAAAAGGAAAAAAAAAAAATTTTGTTAATCCTGTAAACTCATTCTTTATTTAAAACAGAACACAGTTGTTCCATTTTCAAGGGGAAAATAAAGTAATTTTAAATTGGATGGCACCAGAACATAAAAAATGGGACAGGTGCATCAAAAGACTGTAAGTGGTATGAATAAGAAACAGCTGAAGAAGCGTTTAGCAAAGATTTGAGTTAATTGGCAATAGGGCCATAAGAGAACTGGGCGTAAAAAGAGGATTTTAGAAGTAAAAATGGGCAAAAAAAAAAACTGTTTAAAGATTGCAAAAAACTTGCAAAATCAGATGAAAGAGAGTGAAAAGGTAGTGATGTATTGAACATTCGACGGTATATTTAATTGAAATGTGAGTTTTTTGTTTTATTTTCATTTGGCGGAGTAGATCAGGAACACGCTCATGGAGGTCTTCCAGGACCCCCAGAGTCCTGTGGAGAAACGTCTGGCTGCTTACCTGGTCTTGATGAAGAACCCAGACCAAGCTTTAATTAGAGATATTGTAAACAGTCTAACGAACGAGAGGGAAGAGCAGATAATGAACTTTGTGGTGTCACACCTGAAAAACCTCCACAGCTCTGATGATCAAACACCGGAGTGAGTAACCGACATCTCAAACAAGAGTTTTTTAAAATTATTAAATGAAAGGAACCATGTTCCTGCAGGATAAATTCACTGAAAAGATTCTTAAAGTTCAGTAAATGTAGTTAGTTTTTTCCTCTAGATGTCAAAATGAGTAAATTTGTGGTAAAACTTAAGTAGATTGGGATTTATTTTGTTGCTTTAGTTTTTGATTGTTTTCCCCACTGCAGGCTCAAGGAGGCCATTGAGATGGTTCTGCAGACGGCACCTAAAAACGGTGTCCTCGATGGTTTGTCACAAAATTACAGAATCAACTCTCCGCTGGGCTCGGTACACAGCAACATCATCTTCAACGACAGGAACACGATGCCGAAGGAGATGATGATGGAGGCCACGCTGGAGGCTTTTGACGTCAACTATGACATTCTTGAGGTCTGTTTCAGCAGCAAATGTCTACACATTGTAAGAATTATATTTTTTACAAGTATTTCAACATCAATTTTTAAGGTTGGTGTTGAAGGGACTGGATTTGAACCAACAATCAATGGTCTTTTTGGGGAGAAGGGCTTTGTCCCTGAATCAATCTCCAGCCTCGTGAACTTTGCAGGTGACAGCGTGCCAATGTTCAGAGAATTTCTGGACAGGATTTCCCCACGTCGAGACAGAATGAGGAGAGAGGTGATTTTTTTTTTTAGACTCTTTATCTCAGAGAAGTTTTTTCAAGTAGTTTAAAACATAAGCTGCTAAAGTCTTTCCAGGTTCCTGAAGATCATCTGAAGGCGATCCGGGATGGGTTTCAGAAACTCCTCAATGATGTGCGATTCTCTCCAACTCCTGAAGCCACGGCTTATCTCCGGCTTCTAGGAGATGAAATAGGATACGTGAAGACCAGTGAGATGAGACAAATGTTCAAGACTATCTTCATGTACTACCATTTCATCAGGGTCCTCCCTGCACAGGTTAGACATGTTCCAAAAATAATTTTTCAGTGTTGTCTTATGTTTTAAATCCATTGTTTTTCCCAAAAGGCCTTCTTTAAGCTGACATCCAACACTGAGAATGAGGTCTTTTTCCATTACATCTTCATGGAGAACGTCTTTTGTCTGCCCACTGCTTCTGGGTTTCCTCTCAGATTCTCCCTCTCAGGTGTGTTTGCACCTGGTGCCAAAGGAGGCCTGACTCCCTCAGCAGTGGTAGGTTACCTCCTCGTTATCGTCCATCATGGAAAGTACTGAGTGTGACACCTTGTGATGTTGCATGCATAATGTTCACTACTGCGTTTTCTTCTTGTTGCAGACCGACTTGTCCTTCATGCCTTCAGTTGGGTTGGAATTCATCACCCAGATGGGTGTGCACATTCCAGACTATGTGGATGCAGGGATTGAGATGCACACTAACATGTACCATGAGAGCTCATTTAATGCTAAAATAACTGTGAAGAGAAACCAGATCAAACTATCCGTTCCCGCTCCGGAGTCCAGCACTCAGCTGTTCAGCGTCAGGTCAGCAGCTCGTCTGATAGATGCTGTAAAACCCTCTTGTTGTTGCTGTTCTGTTGCTCATCTTCTCTCTTTTCTGTGTTTCTGAATGAAGCAACACGCTGCTGTCGGTCTCATCTGGTCAAACTAAGATGGTGCCATCCCTGATGGAAGATCGGGTTGACTCAACTGACTGCCAGCCTCTGTTCAGAGGACTGAATCTGTGCACTGTAGTGCGCTACTCCAATGCAACCTCTGTCAACCAGGCTCCATATTACCCCCTGACTGGAGAGACAAAGTAAGTGAAAGCTGCATACCAATAAAAAAAAGTGTCAAAAGTTACTGATGGGTTTGAACTTGTTTAAATTGGAAATTTGGGTGGAAGCCAAAATATAATTTCCAAGAAAATGGTCATGAATTTAACAGACACATTAGTGAAAACTTTTGTTTACATTAGGTTTGGGGTCGAAATCCAGCCCACGGGGACAGTTTCAGAGTACACCGCCACCATCACAGATGAAACACTCAGAGAGGGGAAGAAGGGTCGACACAAAGTCGAGTCACTGAAGCTAACCCTGAGAGCAGAAGGTACAAATATAAGACACGTTTGGATAGAAATGTGCAAAGGACAGGTTGGTTACATCAAATAACCTTTAGATATTTTCAACAAAAGAATCAAAAACATTCTCACAATATTTTCTGCAATGGTTTGGAGTAAATGAACACATTGAAAACTGTGGATTACATCCAGCCATATAAGGTAAGTATATAAACAATCTATTTGTGTTATAGAGCTAATTAAGATTTGAGAATGATTTTTATTCAAATACATCAATATGCCGATGGCAGAGCAAATTATACAGCCAAAAAAAAAAAAAAATCTTGAATCAACCATAATCTTTTGGGAGGACGTTTCTAAAGCCTGTATCTCAATTTAAATTAAGTTTTTTTTATATAACACCAAGTCACAACAGCAGTTGTCTCGGGTAACTGTACAAAAAAATGTGCATACATTATAAAAGCCAATTAATAAAAGTTCTTTATCTAAGGAAGCAGCAGATTGTGTTGAAACTTCACTTTGTCACAGTCTCCCATCCTGAGCAAGCACAAAGGCGAAAGTGGAAAGAAAAAACTCCCTTTTAACAGGAAGAAACCTCCAGCAGAACCAGGCTCAGGACAAGTGGCCATCTGTTTTGACTGGTTTGGGTTTGAGAGGACAGGAAACAGTCAAACATAGAATGACAGGTCCAGGTGTACTTTCTATAGGAGGAAAGACAGAACAACATTAAGGATAGAAATAATTACAAATACAAACAGGTAGCGTAGAGAGTAAATGTGGTCAGTTTGTCCTTCAGAAATCTAAGCCTATAGTAGCAAAACTACAAACCGGATTCCAAAAAAGTTGGGACACTAAACAAATTGTGAATAAAAACTGAATGCAATGATGTGGAGATGG
>JAVCKU010000015.1:10575-22657 GCA_032273985.1 Hypsolebias coamazonicus
CGTACTTAGAACGCCGTTTTAATGTGTTTCCAAGCAGTTAGCTAACAAAATACCCTCAAAAAAATCGAAAAAAAAAAATGCAGCATAAAAAAGACAACGTAAGGTGTGATGACGTCACTGGGGCGGCGCCGTAAGTCAGAGTTGCCGTAACTCGATGGTGCCGTAAGTCGGGGACAACCTGTATATATTTTAATCATCAGTGATAGTTTCAGACCAGGACACTCTGTAGCCTCAGATGTTTGTGTCAGAGGAGCTCCTGCAGGAATCAGAACTCGGCTCTGAGGCTTTGGAGACAGATGAGACACGTGTGATGACGTTTCAGGGGATTGATCTTTTTCTTCTTGGTTAGTCTTTTCTTTAAGTAGAGGTGGAGACGAACGTGAGGACATCTGCACAAAGTGAATAAAGTTGCACTTACACAAATCCGTCATATCGCTCCACACCCAAACTCTTGTTTTGGGTGTCACATCGTGAGTGAGGAGCCAGTATTTTCCTCCTTGGTTGTGATCTTCTCAAACACAAATAAAACTCTCAGTCTTCTTCCTCTTCAAAGCCTCTGACCCGCCGTGTTCGGGCTCAGTCATTAACGGTGAACCGTGACAGAAATGAGGAGGAGCGACCGGCGACAGCGGCACAGACATGGAAGAGAAAACAGCTGAAGGAGAGACGTGATGGAGAGAGGGAGGAAACAAGAGGAGAGGTGGAGAGCAACACTCAGATTCTGTTAACTAGAGGCTTTCTGCAAAAACACCCTCTGTTCTGCAATTATAACTCCACAGAGAAGCTTTATGACCACAAATACTCACAACCACTGCTTTATGTGAACATGTAGCATCTTCCTGGGTTTTACTGAACTGAACTGAACAACAGGAAGTGTTGCCACTGAATGTTAGCCATCTGAAGTACTGGATGTTCCAACAGCTGGATAAAAGAAGTCTTATCATTTAGCAGACGTGACAAAACAGTTGTAGACCTAAAATAAGCAACTAAGCTTTCTATATATGAACAAAAACACAATCAATATTTTCACATAAATTCACAGAAACAAACAGAATGTTTATTATAATGAGCAAACTTAGCAACTGTGGGTTTGACCTGCAGGAACATTAGAGCTCCAAATGGGAGGATGACCCTTCTCTGCAGAACCAAATCAGGGGGATACCGAGGAATCTTTTTGTCATGCTGGATTTTGTAGAAACACTTGTCTAAATGTACATTTCATTTGTTTTAACCAGGTAAAAAAAAAAAACACTGTTGGGTCTATGTGTTGTTTGAGTTGCTGGAAAAGACTCTCAGTCAGTCAGGACATGGTAAATAATAAAAAAAGTTAAATACAAAAACAAATGGACTTCATTTTATAACTGAATATGTTTCATTTTTAATCTGAGGAGTTTTCTCACTTCAAAGAAAAGGGTGTTATAAAGCTGATAGATTGCTGTTGTTTGTGATCTGTGGTCTGTGTTTTTTTTTGTGTAGTCTGTGGTCAGTAATCGTTAGTCTGCAGTCTGTAATCTGTAATCCTTAGTCTGTGATCGGTAGTCTGTGGTGTTTTTTTGTTTATTCTGTGGCATGCATTCCTTAGTTTTTTGTATGTGGTTTATGGTCATGGTATGTAGTCTGAGATCTGTAGACCGTTGTCTGTACTCCTTATTTTTGGACTGCAGTCAGTGGTCTGTTAATTGTGGTCTGTAGTCTGTGGTCTGGTCTGTAATCCTTATTCTGTGGTCTGTAATCCTTTGTCTGTGGAATGTGGTCTATGTCATGTCTGTAGTCCTTAGTATGTAGTCATTAGGCTGTAGTCTGTGGTCTGCAGTTTGTAGTTCTTAAACTGTGGACTATTTTTGTGGTCTGTTATCCTTAGCCTGTGGTCTGTGGTCTTTTGTGTGTAGTCTGTGGTCTGTAGTCTGTGGTCTGGAATCATACATCTTTGGTCTGTTGTCTGTAGTCTGTGGTCTGTTATCTGTTCTCTGTAGTCCTTAGTTTGTGGTCTATAGTATGTGGTATGTAATCCTTAGTGTGTGGTCTGTAGTCTGTGATTTGTGGTCTGTAATCCTTAGTAGGTGGTTTGTGATCTATGGTCATGCTCTGCAGTGTAATCTTTAGTCTCTAGTCTGTGATCTGTAGTCTGTGGTCGTAAGCCTTAGTCTGTTGTTGTTAATATTTAGTCTGTAGTATGTTGGCTATAGTCTGTGCTCTGCATTATGTGGACTTTCATCCTTACTCTGTAGTATGTGATGTGCAGTCTGTGGTATGTAAGCCTTAGTCTGTGGTCTGCAGTCTGTGGACTGTAATATTTAGTCTGTAGTCTGTTGTTTGTATTCTGTGGTCTGTAATCTTTAGTCTGTAATCTGTGGTCTTTTATGTGTAGTCTGTCTTCTGTATTTTTGTTCTGTAGTCTGTGATCTGGAGTCTGTGGTCTGTAATCCTTAATCTGTTGTTTGTTGTATATGGTCATGGTCTGCAGTCTCTGGTCTGTAGTCTGTAATCCTTAGTCTGACATCTATGGTCTGTGTTCTGTGGTCTGTAATTATTTGTCTGTTGTTTCTTTTGTTGACATGTTTTTCTTAGTCTGTGGTCTATGGTCATGGTCTGTAGTCTGTGATTTGTAGTCTGTAGACTGTTATCTCGACTCCTTCGTTTTGGTCTGTATCATGTGGTCTGTAATCTTTAGACTGTATTTAGAGGTCTGTGGTTTGTGTTCTGTAGTCTGTGGTCCGTAATCCTTAGTCTGTGGTCTATAGTATTTAGTCTGTAATCTATAGTCATTGGTCTGTTGTCCGTTGTCTGTGGTCCTTAATCTTCGGACTGTAGTGTGTGTTATGTGTAATCTTTTTTCTGTGGTTTGTGGTCAGATGTCTGTAGTCTGTGTCTGTGTGTAGTCCATGGTCTGTAATGTATTGTGTGGAATGTGATCTGTATTACTTTGTCTGTGGTTTGTAGTACTTTGTCTGTGCTCTGAAGTATATGTTCTGCTATCCGTAGTCTGCAGTCTATAATCAGTGGACTGTAGTCTGTAGTCCTTAGTCAATGATCTAAGGACTGTGGTCTGTAATCCTTAGATTGTGGTCTGTAGTTTGTGGTCTGAAATTCTTAGTCTGTGATCTGTAATTCTTGGTTTGTGGTCTATAGTCTGTAGTTGGTGGTCTGTAATCCTAAATCTGTAGTCTGTGGTCTTTAGTTCAGTATGTGGTGTAATCCTTAGTTTATGGTCTATTATCCTTAGGCTGTTGTCTATGATCCTTAGTCTGTGGTCTGTGATCCTTAGTTTATAGTCTGCAGTATGTGGTCTATAATCCTTAGTCTGTGGTCTGTAGTCTGTGTCCTGTGCTCCTTATTCTGTAGTCTGTAATCCTTAGTCTATGGCATATGAATATGACCTGTACCTGCCATTTTCTTGTGGCCTGTCATCGCTCTGCTCTCCACTTTTTGCTCTTCATCTCCTCTTTAGGTTCCTTTAAAGATTTTCATAACAACAAATTTGGAACCTTTCACAGACTCTTCAAAAATCTTTCGGTTGTGTTTTATCATTTGTGGACAAAAACTCGTCCTTTGGTCCCCGGACTCTTTCAGCTTCATTGTTTTTTAAACTCTCGTCGGAGCTGCATAATTTCTGAGCTCCTTCCTCTGCTGCGTCCATGTGGTTCCAACTTGTGTAAACTGGTGTAAAGACGGATTAGTGCTGATAAGTGCTGGGAGGAAGCAGGCACAGTCGGACAGAAACAGGAAGCTGTGAGACACTGATGGACACGAAGACAGAGAGAAAGCTCAGGAACAGAGGGGGTCACATGTGCTCACTTCCATAGACATAAGCCCTGATTAAATTGAGTGTGTAGTAACTGTGAGTGTGTGTGTGTGTCTCTGTGTGCGTTGTGTGTGAGTCTTGTAATATTGCCTGCAGTCCCACGAGCTGGAGCTGAGCAAACTCAATCAACTCCCACTCACCTCTGTGGCCCCCCGTACACCGTCAGGCCAGGACTAGACTCTGACCCGGCCTCTCCTCTGGCCTGATGGAGACGGAGACGAGATGTTTCTGTCTGTGTTCAGCTGAGTCCTTCAACCAATCAGCACCTCGGCAGATTGAACACATTAGAATGAGCAGCTGAAGTTTGTCTAAAACACGAGGGAGTAAAACCAGCAGGTCCTCACAGCTTCTGCAAAAGATTCAGTCACAGCTGATTTAGGCACTTTTCCAAAGCTGATCTGCTTCAACCCTGTCACATAGTAAATACTATACATAAAAAAATTGTACTTTTAAAATTATTTTTTAATGTATCAGGAAATACTAAAACAGCTTTACTTTTCAAAAATTTTAAATCCTAAATCTGTTTTTCATTGTTGATTCTTTGAGTCTGGTTGTTGAGAGAGAAGTTGATGATTTTTAAATGTCTTGCAACTTTTGGCTCTGGTCAGCTGGGTGGCTTCATAAAGCACCTGCTCACAGGTGATCATATTTATCCACCCTGCCCCCTTTGTTGTCATGGTAACCACGGATCATCTGGTTGCCAGTTGCAGATGTGGCATTCCAGAGTTTTCAGTAACATTAATCACATTCATTCAGCTCCTGAGTGGCAGGGTGGAGCCAGGGCGGAGTGCTACGTTTGTATCATGCGTGGTTGTTGCATTTTGGAGTCAGAGCTGAGCTGCTTCCATCTCTGCTCCCCATGCAGAAATGACAGAGCTGCATGCGAGCAGGGGATTTGGTAGGCGGGGCACCCTCCTTGATTAGTGGTAGTGGGAACACTCTTCTTAGCTGGAACATCGTGATACCAACTGGTAAACCAGTGACAGCCCTACAACTCATCTTTGACAAGTAGTACTAACCTGAGTACAGGTAGTCCTCGACTTACGACGTAGATCCGTTCTCACGCAGCGTCGTAAACCGAATTTGACATAAGTCGTAATGTACGTGATGTACCTGTTTTACCAAGCGCGTAAACCGATTTTCGGCGTATGTCCATGGTGATGGCCTTCCTTTTCCTCGATGCACTGCCATCAGAAGAGTCCTCCTTGCATTTTGGGAGCCATAATGAAGGGCTAATGGCCTACTGGGATGCTAGTGACGCCGTCCTCCTCCGTATAGAACTGGATTCCTCTGCCGCTGCGCTGCTGTGCCACCGCGTTACGACATTTAACGTCGTAAAACTGTCGTAAAAAACGACGTAACCGCGTAACGTGAATAAGGGAGATGCGTCGTAACGTTGAAACGCCGTAAGACGAGACTGTCGTAACCTGAGGACGACCTGTATTTCCTTGTGTCTCGTAGTCCTGGCTATGTGGTTTGTCATTGAGCAGCCCTGTCTCCCTTTATCTGTGAAGAAGAACCTCTCTGTGGAACCTCCTCATGAACACAACCGTGCTCCTCCTCATCATCTGAAGAGCAGCATCCTCAGATCAGCATCTAAGTGCCGTCCTGCCACTCTCAACATATTCTTCTCACCTGCCTCATCACGTGCTGTCATCTACCTGGAATCATCCACCCTTCTCTCCAAGACTGCCAAGTAAGTAGAAAGAAGTAAGAAATCTACCTTGGACATTACACTCAGGATTATGTCAACTACCAAGAAACATACCTGCCGCCTGTTCCATTTCAGACACTTGAGTCTCCAAAAACCCTGTACTGTATATAAAATCACTAACATTTTACTTTGAATGTGCCTAGCCTCTGTCGGTAATACTGATATAAGGATTTAAAACCTTTATTTTTAGCATTAAATTAGGACAGATCAATCTGGGGCTGTGGCAGCTTTGACCAATGACATTTAAAAAAACAAGTCTGTATTTGGCTCGTGAGCCACTTCTTGAATAGACCTGATTTACAGTCTTTAATAAAAACTGAGCCGAAATCTAGAAAATAAAAACGGTTTACGCTTTTCTTATGGATTCCACCAGTAAGAAAAGACCAGCAGCTGCTGATCAAATGTATTGATGACCTGATCATAGTTAGATGTTTTCTGCTTCTCTGAGGCGAACAGGTGTGTGTTACTATGATGATAAGATGGAAAGGCAACAGCAATGACTTCAGAGGGAGCCTATTAATCTGGGAAGGGTTGAAGGTCATTTAGAGTTCATTGTTCTACAGAGAAAATCTTTATTCACTCGGGAAAAAGCTTTCAGACAGCTGATTCACCCTGAAGGTCAGACCGTGCAGTGACTCAGCAGGACAAAGGTTGTGGGCTCTTCCCTCAACATGGAAGATCAATTTAGGTTTGTAAAGTTTCATCTTAAGGAACCACAAGACCTCTGGACCAGAACCAGACCAAAGGACAGATGTTTACCCAGAATGCACTTCAGCAAACAGCTCCTCCCAGCTGTCAGCACGGTGGTGGAGGACTGATGGTTTGGGCTCCTGTCAGTCACTGAGTGGACCAGGAACACTTCTGTAGACCAAAGGGTTCTGGAGTCAGATGTGAGTCTATCTGTCCAACAGCTGAATCTTGGACCAAACTGGGCCCAACAGAACTTTCATCCTAAACACAGCACCTGATCTACAACAGAACGGGTCAGAAAGAACAGAACCACGGTGCTGCAATGGTCCATTCAGGGTCAAAGATTTTGTTGACTAAGGACTTAGTGAATTAATTTATCTGCTGCTGACCTGAGGTTGTATTCACACCTTTTTTAGGATTTGATGTGGAACTGATTGTAAGTTAATGTTCTGGTCCATAGAATCCGAACATGGGATGAGGATGGGTTCTACAGTGGCTGTGGACCAGTCCTGTTTTAAATCTTACAAAACAGATGAGAACCTCCAAGAGTCACAGACCTCTGGTCCATCACAAATCTACTTTAGGATCAAGGTTTTAGAATGTCTCACTGCAAAATGCCTGTTCTGGCAGAGAAAACACCAATCAATCAGCTGATCAGTCATAATTGGCTCATTTGCATATTTGCCACATACAATCATTCATTTATGCAAATCAGAATTCAGGCTTGAGGAAATAGGAGAGGTCAGGGCTGAATTCAAGCTGAAATTAGAGCTTTATTTAGATTTATGCAGATGTTAACAGTAATGATATACAGCAGGCATGATGCTTTTGTGTTTCAGAGAAACTATTAATGGATCTGCTGCCAGACCACCAGGACACACTGTCGCACGCTTCAAATACCACCCAAACCTGCAGCAAAATTCATATATTCATGCCATGGATTCTAATTTAGCACTTTCTGCCTGGCTCTCCCAGTAGCACAAAAACTGAACACATGATTGCATTACAAAAAAGAAATAAAAAATGTGAAGTTATTTTAAGTTCTCTTCACTTAGAATTTTTTTTAAATTAAAGAATATGAGTTTTACTTGTGTTTAACACTTTGACAATTCTTAAACCCTCATGGATGATATGTCCAAAGTCTGGTTTTAAACTTTATTAAGTTGGGTCACCTGGCAGCAGGAGATGAAAACATAGACTGAGGTGATGACAACTGAGGAACAAGTCAGCTCAGTGTTTCAGTTCAGGTCCTCAGGAAACTTCTCACATTCAGCAGGGCGCCTGCAGAGGTCCACATCAGAACAATATTAACGTGTTTAACTTTAATGTCTACTTCAGTCAGGGTAAAAATATTTATTCTTAGTAAACACTTTTAAAAACCCAAAAAAGTTAAGTCTGTTCCTCTGGACATTCAAAACACAAAACAAAGCAAACAAAAAAAAAATTGTAGAAACGTTTCATCTTTCCTCCAAAGGACTTCTTCAGTCCGAGATGCTCATAGTGGATCAACCAGTTTGCTGCTGACAGCCAGAACCAGCTGCTCACATGAGCAGTCTTTCAGATGAAAGATGAAACGTTTCTACTTTTTTTCTTCTTTGTTTTGTTTTTTGAATGTCCAGAGGACTAGACTTAACTTTTTATGGATTTTTCTACCTGGATTATTGAGCATGCATCAGGATATTTTTAAATAAAAGTGTTCAAAATGTTATTAGCATCCAGATTCTCTTTGTCTCCTTCAGTTGGTTATTTCTGATTGTTTAAAAAAAAAAAAACTCAATGTTTTTATTTTTCCTCTGTGATTGACAGCTGACCTGTCCAGACTGTACCCCACATCCTGGAAATATGATGGATGGATGGATGATGGCTAACTGACGGATGGATGGATGATGGAGGTTGGATAATGGATGGATGTTGGTTAATAGATGATTGATGATGGAAGATGAATTATGGATGATGGTTGAATGATGGATGATTCATGGTCATATGGATGTTGGATGGATGTTGGATGGCTGGCTAATGGATGAATGATGGATGTTTGAGTGATGTTGGATGAAGGATGGATGTCTGATTATGTTGGATGATTGAATGAAGATGGAAGGTTGATGGATTGATTTTGGATGGATGTTGGATGGTTACTGGATGATTGATGGATGATGGATGATTGAAGAACGGATGTTGGATGGATGTTGAATGGATGATGGATGTTTCAAGGATGGATGCTGGATGGATGATGATTGATGGATGATAGGTGATTGATGAATGGATGATGGATGATTCAATGATGGATGGATGGTGGATGATGATTGATGGATGCTGGATGACTGATGGATAGATGATGGATGATTGATGGATGGATCATGGATGTTGGATGATTGATAGATGATGGATGATTGATGGATGGATCATGGATGTTGGATGATTGATAGATGATGGATGATTGATGGATGGATGATTGATGGATGATTAATATATGGATGGATGGATCATGGATGTTGGATGATTGATAGATGATGGATGATTAATAGCTGGATGATGGATGTGTTTTCTCCACAGGGTGTTTGGGCTCTCCCTTAGATAGAGGGTGAGAAGCTCGGTCATCTGGGAAGGACTCAGAGTAGAACCGCTTCTTCTCCACGTTGAGAGTAGCCAGTTGAGGTGGCTCAGGCATCTGGTTAGGATGTCTCCTGGACGCCTGGTGAGGTGTTCCAGGCATGTCCCACCGGGAGGAGACGCAGAGGAAGACCCAGGACACACTGGAGGGACTATGTTTCTCAGTTGGCCTGGTAACACCTTGGGATTCCCCTGGAGGAGCAGACCCAAGTGGATGGAGAGAGGGAAGTCTGGGCCTCCCTACTTAGGCTGCTACGCCCATGAACCGACCCTGGATAAGTGGAAGAAAATGGATGGATGGATGGATGACTGATGGAAGGATCATGGATGTTGGATGATGTTGGATGATTGAATGAAGATGGAAGGTTGATGGATTGATTTCAGATGGATGTTGGATGGTTACTGGATGATTGATGGATGATTGAAGAATGGATGTTGGATGGATGTTGGATGGATGATGGATGTTTCAAGGATGGATGTTGGATGGATGATGATTGATGGATGATAGATGATTGATGGATGGATGATGGATGATTCAATGATGGATGGATGGTGGATGATGATTGATGGATGATGGATGACTGATGGATGGATGATGGATGATTGATGGATGGATCATGGATGTTGGATGATTGAAAGATGATGCATGATTGATGGATGGATGATGGATGATTGATGGATGGATCATGGATGCTGGATGATTGACAGATGTGCCTGCTTGGACTCAGATAGTTACAACCCACAGTCAACAAACAAAATGTTTTATGTTTCATTTTTTATCATAAACTTTCTGTTCAGGTTTTTTTTTTTTTTAATTTGTTTTTGTAAAATGTGTGTTCAAAACAAAAAATGTGACTCACCTTTTTTTTCTCCTTTAAAATTTATGATCATTTACAGTCAGTTACCGATCAGTAAGTGATCAGGGAATGATCAGTTAACAATAAGACCCAAAGGTTCTGTCATTAGAGTTCAGAACATCTGGAGCCCATCTGGATCCTTCAGGTTCTCTCTCCTCCTCCTCAGCTTCCAGCAGTCGCTTCTGTCTGAAGGAGCCAGAAGAAGTTCACCTTTTATTTTTGGGTCCGGTCTCGCTGCTTTAGTTTCACCGTGATGAAGTTATTTATTTATTTTAGTTAGTAGAAAACAGGTTGTACTTGTTTACTGCACAACCTTGGTTGCCGCGACAACAGACCTCCTGCTATGGATGTTTGAGTGAGTTAAGATGAATGCGTCGTTGTCTTTAGTTGACGCTAAAGAACGTACTTGATGTGACCGCACATGGGTTTATTGTTCACACATCAGTTTGTCCCTGAAGGGATTTGGTGCCTGACACCAAGTTCCTGTCACAAAGAAGTAAAAACTTTTTTCTCTAAAGACATTTTAAATCACCGCCGTTACAAATAATGACTCAAGTCCAAACCTTGAAAATAAGCTGCACATGAGTGGAGCGCAAACATATTTAATAAACATTTTCCTTTGTATGTTAAATCATCCACGTCGTTCATTCCTCACTTTATTTACACAGAAGGTTGAGTTCAAAGATGAAGCGATGAACAAAGTCGGCAGAATTCATCGTTTTAACCATAACTGACCTGTCATGAACTCTAATCTTCTGATCAAAACATTTTCAGTTTTCTTCATGAAATGTAACGTTTCAGACACATCCTCTGTTCTACAAAGGTTGGGACGTTCAGTTAAATGTAAATTAAATAATAATACAAAACTTTGCGAATCTCATAAAACCAAAATTGATCTACAGTGAAACAAAGGAAGCGCATCAAAGGTTTGAACTTTGAAATATTACCGTAAAAATGATATTTTTTTGAGTTTGACATCAAAACATCGTCTTTGTTCCAGGAGCCAGAGATCGGATCAGAACCAACATTCAGGATCTAATGAGGTAAATCATCAGCAGGTCAGTCAGATACTGGCAGATGTAAAGATGGGCAGAGGCTCAGCACTCTGTCAAAAACCAGAACTCTTTCAGACTAAAGCTCCTGGAACTCTTTCAGAAGAAAGTTCCTGGAACTCTTTCAGAATTAAGTTCCTGAAACTTTTTCAGAATAAAGCTCCTGGAACACTTTCAGACTAAAGCTCCTGGAACTCTTTCAGAAGAAAGTTCCTGGAACTCTTTCAAAATTAAGTTCCTGAAACTTTTTCAGAATAAAGCTCCTGGAACACTTTCAGAATAATGCTCCTGGAACTCTTTCAGAATAATGCTCCTGGAACTCTTTCAGAAGAAAGTTCCTGGAACTCTTTCAGAATAAAGCTCCTTGAACGCTTTCAGAATAAAGCTCCTGGAACTCTTTCAGAATAAAGATCCTGAATAAAGACTTTAATCTCCATCATCTCCAGTTCATGATCTGATCCACAGATTAGAAGAATCTGTAGAAATCTGAGCTCAAAGGACGAGGCCCTCAGGGGCCACTGTATTAAAACCAGTTCTGGTCTGGACCTCACTGCATTAAAACCAGTACTGGAACTCTTTCAGAATAATGCTCCTGGAACTCTTTCAGAAGAAAGTTCCTGGAACTCTCTCAGAATAATGTTCCTGGAACTTTGTCCTCCAGGTCTGGTTCAGGTTCTGTTCACAGATGTGAACACCATCCAGAACCGTTGCTATCTTCTCTGGACCAGAGCTCATTCCAAATGGGCTGAGGTGAACTCCAGAACTGTTCTGAGGTCTGACGGATCCAAATCTGAAGTTCTGTTTCGAGGACACTACGTCGTCTGGCCTAACGAGGAGAGGGACCATCCAGCCTGTTGTCAGCCGCCTCTCTGATGGTATGGGGGTGCATTAGTGCCTCTGGCATCTGGAAAGAAGAACACCTGCTCCATCCAGCAGACAAGCTCCAGGACTGTTGGACAGCTGGAGTCCTCCGTCAGAACAGAACGGGACAAGACTCCCTCCAAGACCTCCAACAACTGGTCCACTCAGGTCCTCCACATTCTCTTCTCCTCTTTTCTGTCCTCCTCTGTCCCCCTCATCTCCTTGTCCTCTCCTCCTCCTTCTTTCTTCTTTTATCCTCCTCCTACTCTCCTCTGTTCTCCTCTCCTCCTTCTCTCTTCTACTCTATCCTCATCTCCCCTCCTCTCCTCTGTCCTCCTCCTCTCCTCCTCCCCTCCTCCTCTCTTACTCTCCTCTGTCCTCATCTCCCTTCCTCCTCTCCTCCTCTTTTCTCCTCCTGTCTTCCTCTCATTTGTCCTCCTCCTCTCCTCTGTCCTCCTCCTCTCCCTGTTCTCCTCCTCTCCTCCACCACCTCTTC
>JAVCKU010000022.1:125650-136319 GCA_032273985.1 Hypsolebias coamazonicus
AGTTCAACTGAGACACACCTTTACTATAAAGTTGAGCAAACAAATAATTGTTTTAGGTGCTTATCTTGTTAAATTTTTAAGAAATGTGCAGCGTTCCTCCTTCCTGATTTCCTCTGTGCATTCCCGGAGCACAGAGTCAGTGAATACTTTTGAAATACAGCTGATTTGACTGTTAAAGTGCATTTATTAAGCAAAATTTCAACTGAGACACACCTTTACTATTAAGTTGAGCAAATAAATAATTGTTCTTTGGGGGTTATCTTGTTAAATTTCGAATAAACGCGCAGCGACTTGTCCCTCTGCGCGTTCCTACATCCACATATCTGCTTTTGAAATGCAGCTGATTTGACCTTCAAAGTGCATTATTAAGGCAAAGTTAGACAGACACACCATTACTATAATTAGGAGCAAACAAATAAATGTTTTTAAGTGTTAATTTAGTTAAATTCTTGTTAAAGTCCTCCCGTGCACGCTCCTGCGACCGCCATTTGGCAGCCAATCGATATTTGGCACAACACCGGCCCACATTTCCGGGTTGTCTGCAGTGACGCGTAACAAGTGTGACACATCAACAATGACACATAATAGATGCGCTGTAAACGGGGAAGCAACATATATATGGATTTTTTTCCACTTTATTATACATATTTGGACTGATGTGATTTATAGGGCGTTGCGACGTGTACGATGGAAAATACGGTAATCTGTGTGTTGCCTGGCATCTATCAATGACAGATGTTCCCTTTGTAACTTGATTCAATGACTCAACTTCTTTATGTAATAAACTCTTCTTACGTGATACTTTTTAAGCTTAGCTGAGCTAAAGTGGTCTGGATTGAGCAAAATTCAGATAACCTTTCATTTAGATCCTGGTTTCGATCCGCCTAATGAAGTTACCTGAAAATCAACACACATGCTTGACCATGAGGTGTTCTTTCATTGACTCACCATGTGTAGACTCCTGTCCACTCTAGACATGCTAGAGTTTGGTTAAGGATTTGGTGGGGGGTGTTCTCATAGTCTGATGAATAGCTGTTTGTGCAAACTTGTGAGGGAAGGGCTAACATGGGTTGGCCTTTTTACCTCGGCGTCCCCATCAGCTGGTAATTGACACCATATGTCAAACAGACAAACCTCTCCATAACACACACCTCTCACTTCAATACTCAGGACGCAGCAGTTAGACCTGCAGCCATTTGTTGAATCCTGTCTGTATTATGAAACTTTCTGGGGGAAAATTTAAAATATACCCTCAAAAAGCCCATTTTCCAAGAATTTATTTGAGATAATAAGATTTGTTGGTGCTTATGTGTTGCACAATCTGTGACGTTTTACAGTATCAAGTTGCAGTTACCATTTTCACGTCAGTAATTGTTCCTGTTTCATCATGCATTAATTCAGCTGAGTGAATTGGACACCCCTTTGAGGTAAAACTGTCCCATTTGGTTGAACGGGTACAAATTAAAGTGGATGATGAGTCAAGACACTTTGCTAAAGTTGCTGCTGCAGTTCTACAGAGGCTGATGGTTCAGTGTCCTGGCATCGTATAGAGGCTGTAAACTGGACTCCGAGGTAGACCGTAATTTAACATATTCAAAGATGGTGTTCCTGTTTCTTTAGTTTGGGAAGATCAAGTTCAGACTTGTATTTTAACCCTGCCTTCCTAATACAAATGGTAAGTTATGAGAAAAAAATGGCATGTGTCATGTTATTGCTATGAATTATTTATGCTTTAGTTAATTTTTTTTAGCTGTAAGAGTTATAGAATTTGAATTAGATTAGCAGTGCTACTATATCTGGGGTATAATGTGAACTTTTTGTGTGTTATGATGCTAAGAAACTAGACTACCAACATGTTTTAATTGGGACATTGTAGATTCACAAGTTGAGTTTAATGTAGGGAGATCATTGAGCCAAACTGCCTGCGGGCCTTTTGCTTTCAAAAGAGATACTTGTCAAGATAGAAACGATGAAAGACAAAGTCTGCTGGAGTTCACATCAGCCTAA
This sequence comes from Hypsolebias coamazonicus, assembly GCA_032273985.1. Taxonomy (NCBI): domain Eukaryota; kingdom Metazoa; phylum Chordata; class Actinopteri; order Cyprinodontiformes; family Rivulidae; genus Hypsolebias; species Hypsolebias coamazonicus. Next base: position 127,658 of record JAVCKU010000022.1, read on the forward strand.
GGCTGTTAAGATATACCTTGATGTAACACACAAACAAAAACAAACCATAAAATTCAGTCCAACTTGTTCAAGTTCAACTATATTGTCATTCACATCACATGTGTTACATGAGGTGGAACAAAATTGTGTACTCAAGGTCCCAGGTACACCCGAAAATATAAAGTTGTCTCATCTTCTCTGCATGAATAATGTTTGCAGTTTATTGACAGCATTTTGAACATGCTTTGATGTAATCAGTGATGTCTTTACTTATTCCAGGCCAGTAGGTGACCTGTTTTAAAGCGCTGAATGTTGCTTTAACACCGTTGTGTCTAGAAGAGAGAAGGTCATGGGCATTATCCATCCTCACGCTGTTCGAGTGTACCATTAAGTGGTTGTGTGGGATTCAAACATTAGGATGCCCTTGACCATGAGAAGTGAAAAACAAACCAGTTTGACTGGCTCAGAGATAATGAATTAATTTGTTGATTGCAAACTCAAGTGATTGAAGACTGACAAGATCTTCATCAGGGAACTCGGGGTCAACACTGTGTTTTGCTTCTGTATGATCAGATGCTTTGTTTACAGTCATAGAACCGTTTTGTGCTTTATGAGTACCTTTTAATTGGACCTATGATGCTGGAGTCAAAGGTCGTGTGTCATGGACTCAGCGGAGGTGGGTCCAGAGGACGAAGGCTGTTGTGTTCAGGCAGAAGCTGCTCCAATGGTCACTTTGGCTGGGTGTTTGTTACGACAGACATGGAGGGAGCATCTCTTAGCTGGCAGTCACCTGTCTGGTCTTTGGACTCGGTTCGGCTTTTCTCCGAGTTCTCTCCAGCACGTAACAACATGGACTGAACTGCTGAGGTAACACAAATGGCAGAGGTTCATATACCTGTGCAAATTAAATGAAACCCCACACAGTGTTATGTTTGAACAGGTCAACTTTATTTGAAACATTTCCACATCACACGGTTCATGGTTACAGCAGTAACCATGGTAACGACACACGGTCCAAAGCAGTTACCGTGGTAACGATACACACAGTCCATGTTCACAGCAGTATCCATGGTAACGACACACAGTCCATGGTTACAGCACTTACAATGGTAACGATACACACAGTCCATGGTTACAGCAGTAACCATGGTAATGACACACACAGTCCACGGTTACAGCAGTTACCATGGTAACGATATACATAGTCCATGGTTACAGAAGTAACCATGGTAATGACACACACAGTCCATGGTTACAGCAGTTACCATGGTAACGGTACACACGGTCCATGGTTACAGCAGTTACCATGGTAACGACACACACGGTCCATGGTTACAGCGTTAACCTGGGTAACAACACAAAAGGACTGGATAAAGATATTCTCAGGAGCTGTCAGTAAAATAAAACAAAGTGTGTTGGTGTCTCATGATGTCAGACACGAAAACATTTTAAAACAGATTTTCTGCCTGACTCCCAAGCAGCAGGAATCTTCTCTCATTAATCTGGATTAATTAATTTAGTGTTCCCAACGTCCATGGCCCCATCAGATGTTTCTCTTGGTGTTATTGATTTTAAAATTTAAAAGATGAGTTTTTATTCTTCAAGCTGCAGCGAGATGGGAGGTAGAATGTTCGTGGTCCTCAGAGGAGAAACCCTGAAGATGTTAATCTCTAATTCATTTTAATCTCTTGATTTGGACATCACGCCATTAACTCTGCTGATGAAAAGTTAATTTTTGTTGTGCTGTCTTCTTTGTCTCATAAAAATGGTTTTATTCATGTCCCTGCTTTGATATAAAAATAAAACAGAAACCTGATTTTTTTGTTTGTTTTTTGACAGAAGCAGCTGAGTGAAATCTGTGGGATGAAGGCTGATGAAGAGGAGGCCGAGGAGCTCCCTGCAGACACTGGCTTCCCATCATGCTCTGGGTTAAGAGTGGATCATCTGAAAAGGGAGACACAAGCTGAATCGGCTGCTGTCGGACAGGATTAAATTAAATCTACAGGTGAGTACCAACACCTACAGGAGGCTGGTTCACGTAGTTCCCCTCGTCGTCGTCCTCCTCCTCGTCCTCGTCGTCCTCACTCCGAGAAGACAGGTCAGGGGTCGAACCTGCAGGAGTTTCATTTACACACGGTCAAAGATTAGGATTTTCTGCCTTTTGAATGACAAATTAAAGGTTTCTTTCTTTCTTTTTTATTTATTTATTTATTTTACTTTTTATTGAGTTAAAGAAACATTTTGACAGCTGAAGCCTCAAAACACCCACAATAAAACATACCTTTTTATGTGCTTTAATAATACTTATATATAATATAACGCGTGAAGATAAAGGTAGAAGTGCATGTATATATGATGAATGATAAATCAGCCTGAGACACATTTACCCTCTGATGTGTCCTTTTTGTACGGTGGCCCGGAGGTACAAAAAGCATCTTTTCATGGATACATTCTTATGTTTTGTCTTGTTTTTGCTCTGAAAGTTGTATTTGTGTTGAACATGCTGATGTTATTTTATTTTTTAGTACAATCGTAGGTGGCAATCATTTAAGTGTTGCTGGTAATAAGAGGGCCAAGGCCACATATGCACAGAGGATCCAGGGTCAAATCACCTCACAAGACCCACGGAGCACGTGGAGGGGCAATAAGTGCATAACAGATTATAAAGGCAGGAGCGAACAATGACTTAGAGATCCATCACAGATTGATGCCCTCAACAAGTTCCATGCACGCTTTGAAGACCCAAACAGACCACCCAGCACCAGACTCACCTCACCACTGGATGAAGAGCTTCTCAGCATGACCGCAGCAGTAAGGAGTACTTACAGGAGGATTAATCCTCACAAAACAACTGGCCCAGACAACAACACTGGGAAGGTGCTGAAAGACTGTGCCGATCAGCTCTGCGAGGTGCTGGCTGACATCAGATGTTTTAAAAAATAGATGTTTTAAGAAACAGATGTTTTAGGAAACAGAAGTGAAACATTTCTTTTTGTGCGTTTTCCTGACATTTGCATTTCAAATTTGATGCACTTTCATCCTAACAAACCAACCTCTGGCCATAAAGAGGGGAAGTTTTTTTGCTCTTAAACAACAACAACAAAAGAAGTCATGTGGTACAACCTGTGCGGGAGATCATGTAACGTGAAGAGAAACTGTAACTCACGCTCATGATGGTGCACGTCCTCCACGTTCTGATAATCTGAGAGTAAAGAAAACATTCAGCCGTCTCGTAATCACAAAACAAACTGATTTTACACCTAAAAAACAATAAATCAATAAAGGAACTTGGTTGTGATTGGTTGTTTTCTTGGCTCCGCCTCCTGCAACCTGACTATTTGGGTCCACCAATAAGAACACTTCTTAACTTTCAAAATCAGCCATTTTTCCAATTTGCTTTTTTATTTAATGAGCTGCTCGTTGGTCAGCCTCTGCTTTGCTCCACCAATCAGCATGGTGCAGTCCATGTCAGGGGGCGGAGCCAGGACAGCAGAGCCAATCCAGAAGAAGAGACACGGATCAGGTGATACAATAGCAGAATGGTTTTCACGAGTAAAAACTTACTGGACTCGGATTCTGAATCTGTGTCAGGTTTTAGTTCTTCTTCTAAAATAGAATTTAAAAAAGTAAAAAAATGAACCAGAGGAATAAAAAATAAAAACATCAAAAATATTCCTTCAGGAAGAGCAGGGACAAACTTACTGATGTTCACGTACTGATGGATGTCTGTGGACAGGTCTGTGGATAAAAACAGCTGATTAGATCAGGAAATTGTTTGTGTACGGTTCAGGTTTTCATCCAAAGTTTAGACGTGACATCAGAGAAAGAACCGAGTCAGTTGCAGGTGAACGTCTTCAAAAGACCCACACGGGGTTCAGTAGGATCTGATTTGAAACTAAAGTATTCCCTCAATCATACCTGAACTGGGTGTAGAGGCTCGGCTTGGGGAGGTTGGAGGAGGTTCAGGAATCACTTTTCTGCAGAGATCAGAGGACAGGGTTTGATCAGACCTGGTCCTTGTTAAAGAGAGTCGGTTAGAAGATCAGCACACCCCACCCCCAACCCTATCAACATCAAGGATACCGCTACAAGTGCAAAGTACTTGGGGGTCCACCTAAACTGGCCTGGACAGCTAACACCAACACTCCCCTACAAGAAAGGGCAGAGTCGCCTTTTTCTTCTGAGGAGACTCAGGTCCTTTAACGTCTGCAGGACCGTGCTGCAGATGTTTTACCACTTGGTGGTCTCCAATGTTGTCTTCTACACTGTGGTGTGCTGGGGCAGCAGGGTGAAGAAAGCTGATGCGACAGACTCGATAAGCTCATCAGGAGAGCTGGTGCAGTTCTGGGAGTGGACCTGCAGTCTCTGACAGAGGTGTCTGAGCAGAGGATGCTGAGGAACCTGCTCCAGATTATGAACAACATCACCCCTCCCCCCCGTCCCCGCATGACATCCTGGACTCTTATGGCAGCACCTTCAGTCGTAGACTGAGACCACCGAGGTGCTCCACTGAACAACACAGGAAGTCCTTCAAACTGTTTAACTCCTCCCCCTTTTTACACAATAAATTAATCCTGCACCACAATAAACACTTTAATTACATTTTATTGTTGGATGTAACTGGGACCCTGTGTACATAATTTTGTTCCACCACATGTACCACATAGGGTGCGAATGACAAATAAGGAACCTTGAATCCTTAATGTTTCTGCCTGCACCTGTTAAGAACTTAATTGTTGGTACCGGTATTTTTATGTTCTCTGCTATTTTTTATATCTTGTGTGACTCCTTGTGTATGTTCCTTTGTACTGAAACTTTGTTTCCTGTGGGATCAATAAAGTTCTATCTTATTTTATCTTATCTTAAAGTGGAGAAGAAAGTCAGAAACCTACATGTAGCCGTTGTCTTCGGCGTCGCTGTCGGGGAAATCCGTTCCTGCAGACAACAACACAACTGAACAACAGTCACACACCAATGATACAAACGAGGATCTTCTGCTGGTACAACAGTTTAGCCTGCACCCAAGTCCCTGTTCTACAAGTCCCAAATCCAGACCGACTCAGTCAACCCAAGAGTCCAATATTCTTTCTGTCAAATGTATTTAGTATAAAAGTTCCCAGTCAACCAGCAGTTTATCATTCAACAAATCCTGAGTCTGGTCCAACAAGTCCTAAACCAAATCCAAGTCTGTACCAAGTCAGCAAACAAGTTCAGAGTCTGACGTTTCCTCCCACCAAGAAGTTCACGTCAGTTCAATAAGTCCACAATCTTAAAAGACTACCAAGTCTCAAAGTCCTGGACGTTACGACCCAGATTTGAGTCCATATTAGTTGAATAAATATGAACCCAACAGGCCCAGGCGAAGATGAAGAGAAGTCCCCAAAAAGACTAAACATCTCATTTTGTGTCTCGGCTTGTAATGAAGATCAACGAGGTTAAAAAAAACCTTTTCTTTACAAATTGTAATTAAAGTTTTTATATGTTGGACACAGAAACTAACTCTAAAGCCATTAAGTGTGTTTTTATGCTTTAAACGATCATATTTCATGAAATCTCCAAAAGTAAGTTCAGCTTTTTTTCTGGGTCACAAGTCAAGTCTCGTGGTGAGAAGTTTGGTTAAACAGTCGTTCCTTGTTTACAGTCATTTTCTGTGTTTCTCAGAAAAATTGTTTCCTAAAAACATTTGTCACTCACTGCAGCACCTCGATACAGCCCAGTCTTTACATTGGAGCTAAAACAAGAAGATGGCTTACCAGGGACTGGGTTCTCGTAACTGGGAATACTCTCTGCGGGGAAGAAATCATCAGGCTTGTTTATGAACATTAGAGCAAAGTGAACTTCTATAAAGAGCTGCTGATGATGATCACTGCAGATAAATCCTGAAGCAAAAGGAGGAGGGACAATCTCACCAGTTTCTGTCGGCGTGTAGGGTCGGAGACTCCGGTCAAATCCACGATCCACAGAATTTGAGCTGGGAAATAAAAGAAAAAAAAAACATTGTTAAATAATTTTGCAGGACTTCCTAAAAAATATAAAATGAATTATTCAGCTCTGAGAGCTGAACATACAATTGGAACATCTGATGGTGTTGAGTCTCTGGGGAGGTACAAATCTCTGACAGACATCTGAATTTTTAAAAGATGCAATCACAAAGACTCACTGAGGAGGCAGCAGGATGGACGGGGAGCGGATGGAGTTCTGGTCTGGATGGGGCAGAGCTGAAACCAGACACAAAAATATAATTTTTATCATCATCAATGAGAACATCATCAGCGTAAATGAAAACACAGCATGGGTCACACTCGTGCTTGTCTGTTTGTCAATCCAGAATACGACCCGACTCCAGATCATAATGAGCTTTGAAATCCTCTGTGACAAATTGAAAAACCATTTACTAGCCAGGCGCCCGTAGGTTGCGCAGAACCACTGATGCTAGCTCATGTTAGCAGTCAGAAACCACAGGTTGGCTGGGTGACGGCCCGAGGTAAACTAAATGTTATAACTAAGGCCCCGGTTCACCATCGACCCATTCACGTTTCGAACGATGTTTCTAAAGTTTTCTCTTCCATTTCACATTTGAAATCAGTTTCCTCCCCTTAGCAATCCGGAAATACAGGCTTGCGACGTATCAGCCCAAAGAAAGCCTAAAACTAGAACTAAACCCCCAGCTAACCACCGATCTGTTCACATTTTGAATTTTCATTCAACTTTTATTTCTACAGGTTAGTCCCACTGAGCCTTGGCGACTCATTCACAAGAGAGACCTGATTTAACAAAGACTGATGACAACATAAAATTCATACAAATTGAGATCAAATAAAAGAAAATGGTAATAAAAAAAAACTGAAACAAAAACAGCTAGGTTGTAAATGACGAATGGCGTATCAAATAGACAGAGCGAATCCGTGATAAACAAACCGTGAAGTAACGAGGGACTACTGTGTATAAATAATCTGAATTGAATTCAAACTTCATGGATCCAACCTTAAAAAATGTAAATACATTTTGAGGCTGATGTAGGTTCTTAACACAACTAGGAAGTCCTGTCAGCCCCGGCAGTTGGGAGGAGCTTGGTTTAGAGAGAAGAGCCCATGACCATTCGCCAGCTCACTGAGTTAGAGATGGAGCACATTTCTCTGAGCACTGCATGGTTTGACCTTCAGGGTGAGTTTGCTTTGAAAACTGGCAGCTGTTTGAAAAGTTTTATACTTGCTAAAGTAACAACGATCTGTTGATCTTTTTAAAATATAATTTTAGATGATGATCTGAAAGGGTGTTTCATACTAGAAATGATTCCAAGAGAGAAACTTTGATTAAAACTTTTCATTTGAAGCATCTCAGGTGTGTCGGACTTACACGGATGGATGACGATGAATCCAGTGTTCCTGAAAGACACAAACGACGTTCAAGATTCTTTGTCATTCACATCACATGTGGTACATGAGGTGGAACGAAATTGTGTACACAGGGTTTCAGTTACATTCAACAATAGCAAAAATATAAGGTATAATAAAAACAGTATAAATAATCCAAAATATTTGCCAAACAACAATAATGTAAACTATTACGATGTATTAAACAGCAGCCTGAACATAAGTCTGTAGTGAGCAGATGAGTTTGAATACAGCAGCTTAAAGGCAAGAGATCAGCAGCACAGATAAGTCACATCAATTAAAGTGGCATTGCAGTGATTTTCCTGGTTAGGAATTATGAGTTTAACAGCTTCAGGGTAGAAGCTGTTCCTAAGTCTAGTGGTTCTATATTTAATGCTCTGCAACATGTTCATAAATTTGTTTCTGCTTTGTAAAAAATAATCTGTGAACAGGAAACTTACAGGACATGTTCCTCGGAGGCCGTGGTCTGACTGATAGAAACTGGAGGGGGCAAACCACAGAAAGTTGAGCTGGACATGTGAACACTGGTTTGTTTGAAACCACAAACTGACTGAGAAGAACCACAACATGTGAAAAGAAGTCTTGTTTCACCCAGCGGACTTTGTTTCCTGCAGTCCAGACAGACGACGACCAGAACGATGGTGGACATGAAGACAGCGGCCAACACGAACATGGGAAGCCAGGAGACGTCCATCGTTTATCTACAGAGGACAGAGAATGTTCTTAAGTTCAAGATTTTAATCTGACAGTCATGATTCATCAGGAAGTCCAAACCAAAACCAGCCAAAACCAAGTTTCTATTTATTTTAACCCCAAACCCAGCTTAAAGATTTGTCCGAGACCAAACCTCAAACCAGGTCCAAGTTCAGTCTAGAACTACTCCAAAACCAGAAAATAGACTGGTCCAATAAAACCTGTTTAGATTTTGTCACATGTAGGACTGAAGGGCGGTCTCCTTTTATTATTTGTCCTGTTGAGCTCTCTGAATTGTCAAAAATAATAGCTTCATCCAAATCATCCACATCTGCTAGATCCCATTCCAACAGACTGTTAAGAGACAAATTTCCCTTTATTAATAACCACATCTTGGATCTGCTTAATTTGTCTCTAATAAACGGTTACGTACCACAGAGCTTTAAGATGGCTGTAATTAAACTTTTACTTAAGAAACATAACCTTGACTCAGGAATCCTAGCCAATTACAGGTAGTCTCCGGTTTACGGCCGAGTTCCGTTCTAACGGCCCGGCCGGATACCGAAAAAGCCGGATACCGAAACCGAAAGCACATG
>JAVCKU010000022.1:172613-184428 GCA_032273985.1 Hypsolebias coamazonicus
AAATTAATGGGATTACCAGTTCTGTCCACCAGAAGGTCATCTGGGAGAGGATTGGACATGGAGGTATCTCACTACACCATTCAGCCAAGGTTTTCTGTTCGGGTAACTTTTAACATATTTAAGGTGGAGACGTTGTCAGTACATGTACTAATGTACCCCCGAACCGAGGATGCATATTGGTCCAGATCAAGCAAGACTTCATTCTCAGCAGCTTCTCTGAAAACCTGCCAGTCTTCCGTTTGTTCAAAACAATCTCATAGTATGGGGCCACTGTCCTGGATCCAACATTTAACTTTCTTTTGAAACTGTCTGGAGCATCTCAACAGGGGCAGATAAGCAGGGGCCAATAAGATTGAGATATTATCAGAAAATCCTAGGTGGGGGTGGGGTTTGACTTTGCGTGCGTCTTTTACGTTTGTGTAAACACGGACCAGTGTGTTGTTTCTATGTGTTGGTATGCCCACATGCTGATAAAAACTTGGGAGGCAGTCCTTTAGATTTACGTGATTAAAGTCTCCGACCACAATGTAAAGATCCTCAGGGTGTTCGCTCTGCAGCGATCTGATGAAATCATGCAGTTCCTGCAGGGTTTCATTAGCACTTGCATCGAGACAAATGTAAACAACCATAATGAAAGTCACTGTGAACTTTCGGGGCAGATAATATGGCCGACACCTCACTGTTATCTGCTCCAAAGCCTTCGAGCATGAGGATTTTACAACAGTACAGTTTTTGCACTAACTTTTACTCATGCACACTCAGCCTCCCCGTGATTTCCCTGCTAGTTCACTGCAGCGGTCCGCTTGAAAAAAGAGTCTGTCATCCAACTGAAAGACTGAATCTGGCGTTTCACTCGTTTTTCATGTGTCTGTGAGACAAAGCACCGCACACTTCATCATCTCTTCTGAGGCGCCCGCTCTCAGATGAAGCAAATCCATCTTGTTGTCCAACGAGCAGACGTTCAACAGAAAGAGAGATGGCATCGGGAGTTTTACAGCTTCGGCGTTAGCACACAGCCACACCAGATCCCCTGCCCGGCGTCCCTTAAGCCGGGAGTAGCGCTTTCTCTTCTGCCCCCTGCAATGCCTCTGCTGCAGCTTCCTGTTTGATGACTTTAAGATCTGAATACTGCTGAGCATAGTTTTGAGTTTGTTGCTGCTTTCTGCTATATTTTGTGGCAAATCCGCTCCTATTCTCATAATTTCGGTTCGGCTAAAATTCACACGCATAAACCGTGCGGAGTCAGGCACAGAGGCAATATCAAAACTTCTAAAAACTGGGATTGTATTGGGTGCTCGTGAAGCTGCTACTGGTCTGAACGCGGCCATCTTGGCAGCTCTTAGGGTCTTTTATATTTTTGGTGGTCTGAGATAAATAGAAATATGTCTTGCAGCTTTAATGGAAGCTGTACAATTCCGTAATAGAAAAAAATGTAACAAATGGGTGTCTGAACCAGACTGTATTGCTGTTGCCCAAAGCTGGTCCCTCCTGTGCAAGAGAGCAGCTAACTTAGAAGTAAACCAAGGGGTATCACTCCAACTACCTTCATGTCCTCTTTAACTGCATCCATATATCTCCTATTTCGCATTCCTCATTGTGTTTTTCCTGGCAGCTGTATTTATAGCATCATTCTACCAATAACCCACTGTCCCTCCTCTGGACATGTCCAAACCACTGTCCCTCCTTTGGACATGTCCAAACTATCTCAGTGTGTCTTCTCTAACTTTATCTCCCAGTTGTTCAGCCTGTGCTGTATATCTGATTATCTCATTCCTAATCTTATCCAAACTTGTCATTCCTAAGGAGAACTTGAACATCTGCATTTCTGCTACTTCCAGTTCTTTCTCCTGTCTTTTTGTCCATGTTTCTGTCTCCAGACCATACAACATAGCTGGTCTCACAATTCTCTTGTAAACTTTTCCTTTGACCCTTGTTGCTACCTAATCATCAAAAACCACTCCCGAAACTTTTCTCCATCCACACCATCCTGCCTGGACTGTCTTTCATCTCTTTACCACATTTCCAATTATTATGGACATTGGACCCCAAGTACTTGAAGTCCTGCATCTTTGTGACCTCTGCTCCATGTAGCCTCACTGTTCCACATCTCCTTCTCATACATACATACCATGTCTACTATGGCTGACTTTCATTCCTCTTCTTTCAAGTGCATACCAAGTTCTCTTCCACCTGTTCCCTGTTCTCATCACAGATCACAATGTCATCTGCAAGCCATAGTTCACGGGGATTCCTGCCTGACCTCATCTGTTAGACTGTCCATCATCACATCAAACAAAAAGGGCTCAGAGCTGATCCTTGATGCACTCCTACCTCCACAATGAAGCTATCTGTAACTCCTACAGCACATCTCACCACTGTCCTGCTGTCCTCATACATGTCCTGTACCAGTCTGGCATACTTCTATGCCCCTCCAGATTTCCTCATGCAATACCACATTTCCTCCCTCGGCACAGTGCCATATGCTTTATCTGAATCCACAAAGACACAATGAAGTTCTTTTTTTACCCTCCTTATACTTCACTATCAGCATCTTCAAAGCAAATGAGGCATCTGTGGTGTTCTGTCTTGGCATTAAACCATACTGCTTTTCACATATTTTCTCCACTTTGGCCAAAAAAATTTGAAATACTGACAGCACTGGACAAATTATGGTTGTTTAAGGTTGTGTGTGATTTCGGTGAAATCACACACAAACTACTACTGACTACTACAGTCACCTATTGTCTAAGTCTAGCTTCCACAACTCTCTCCCAGCTCTTCATCAGGTGGATCATCAACTTAATTCCCCTGTAGTTGATACAACTCTGTGCATCACTTTTGTATTTAAAAATGAGGACCAGCACACTTTCCCTCCATTCGTCAGGCATTTTCTCACCCTCCAATATGCGACTGAATATTTGAGTCAAAAACCTCACTGCCATCTCTTCAAGACATTTCAAAACCTCCACTGGTATGTCATCAGGTCCTACCCCCTTCCCTTTCTTCAGTCTTTTCAAAGATTTCTGGACTTCACCCTCAGCAATCTTTGTCACGTCCTGGTGGACCATTTCTATTCAATTCAATTCAGTTTATTTATATAACGCCAATTCAAAACAAAGTTGTCCAAGGGCATTTTACAGGAACATTCACATACTTTGTACATAGGAAAGCCAATTAGTAAAGCTCTCTATCTAAGGAAGCAGCAGACATGTTGAATCTTGGCTTCGTTGCAGTCTCCCATTCTGAGCAAGCACAATGGCAACAGTGGAAAGGGAAAAACTCATTTTTAAAAGGAAGAAACCTCCAGCAGAACCAGGCTCAGGAAAAGCGGCCATCTGCTTTGACTGACTGGTTTGAGAGGACAAAAAGGAGAGACAAACACAGAATGGTAAGTCCAGATATAGGTCCAGGTGTACCTGAAAGACAAAAAACACAAGTTAAGCATAGAAAAAAAATTACAAATACAAAACAGGTTGAACAGAGTAAATAAAGACAGTAACAGAGTGAAAAAAACGTGGGCAATTTGTCCTCCAGCAGTCTAAGCCTATAGCAGCACAATTAAGGGACAGCTCAGGAAACCCAAGCCGACCCTAACTTTAGGGTTTAGCAAAAAGGCAAATCTTAAGCCTAGCCTTAAAACTGGACAATGTGTCAGCCTCATGGACAGAGTTTGGAAGTTGGTTCCACAAGAGAGGAGCCTGATAACTGAAAGCTTTGCCTCCCATTCTGTTTTTGTAAATTCTAGGAACCACAAGTAAACCTGCAGCCTGACAGCGAAGTGCTCTGTGAGGAAAATATGGAACAATAAGATCTGTAATGTAAGATGGAGCTAGGTTGTTGAGAGCTTTGTAGGTTAGAAGTAGGATTTTGAATTCTATTCTGGATTTGACAGGGAGCCAATGGAGAGAAGATAAAACTGGAGAGATATGCTCTCTCCCACTAACTCCAGTTAAGACTCTGGCAGCAGCATTTTGGATTAGCGTTCATGTAAATAATATCACCATAGTCAGTGGAGGGAAGGAAAGTAGCAGTTACAAGGCATTTCCTAGCATTCACTTACACAGGATGTTTCTTAAAAAAAAAAAAACAGTTATACTTTCAATTTCTTTACAAAGTTTTCAACATTCAATGATTCAAATAATGATAACCAGTGTAAGGTTGCATTGTCATCTGGAAGAACCACCACCACGATGACCTCTGGACCTTCATGCCTCCTGCTGATCCAGTCCGTGGTCTCCTTCCTGATATCAGGACTTCCTCCATCCTGGTTCCTCCTTGAGTTACGAGTATTCACTGGAAATACTCCATCTTCATTCCACAGTGCCAACTTCTCCTTATTTTTCCTACAGTGAAGTGTGTGTGATGTTACTGACTGGAGATCAGTAAGCTTTATTTTTTTGTATATTTATTTATACTGTCCTGTTAAGTTCAGTGTTTAAGTGCAATCCACATGTTTACATCATGTTTCATGAAACATGAAAAGTAAGACATGTTGAAGTGATAGACACGATTTGTTTGCAGTATTGTTGTAATTTGTGCTTTAAATAAATCTCGTTTATTAAGAAACAGATTTATTGCTTGTGTTTGTTGAAAAATACATAAGACATTGAAAAATAATCACATATTAAATCACAATGTTGAAGTAAAAAATTAGATTAGAATTAGAATATTTTACAAAAATCATTCAGCCCTACCAGGGATGCTTCGGCATGTAACTGCTGGTGGAATCAAACCTTCAACTCTTGCATTGGATGAAGGTTGCTCTAACCACTCAGCTACAGCCGCCCTGAAAAGTATCTGGTTTTCCATTAGTAACTATCAAACAAGGAGCTAGTGGCAGTTCAGGCTGTTGTGATGGCAGGTCAGATGAATGAGAGCTGCCAGAATGTGATTTGATGGGTTTCCAGGATCTTTTAGGATCATTTAGATCTTTGGAGGTCTGAGAAAAGGTTGCATTTTGTAAGTCAAAGCAATAAAAACTCATTTCTCTTTCAAAACATGTACACATGCATTCGGTGTTGATAAAATGTACGAAGGAGCATTTTTCAAGCCATTACATTTATTAAATCTTAACAACACTTTCAATTCTTTTCTGAAATCAGTAAAGTTACATTTATCATTTTTCTCCAACGGAACAACAAAAAACAACAAAAGTAATAAATTAACCTGAACTCTGGCACCTTAATTTACCAACACAATTTAAAAAACAACAATTAAAAACTGTAAATGAAGCTGCATTTATTTCAGTTATCCTTTGTGTTTATTGAGTGTTGTAATTTAGTTCAGTTTTGTTTACAGAATATTATAGAAGTAAACAATTCAAAACAACTCATTTGAAACACAAACTAAAATATTGTTTGTTTTACAGTGACTAAATTCATAAAAACACAAATACTTAAATTAGAACATTTGTCTTTAAACTTGTCCTCAGGTTGGCGTTCAGTTTCAGCTCAAACCATCAAATCCACGTGAGGTCGTCCCGTTTCCTGCAGAACGCTGCCGGGTCACGCTTCGTCTCAAACAAAAACGCTCAAAATCTGAGCAGCAGCAAAAACAAAAAGGTCCGGCTGTGCTAGATGTTGTTTTCAACTAGATAAAACAAATATCTTATCTTCAGGAAATACAGAAGCAGACACAGAGGAAATAAAAAAGCACTTTACAAACAGCAGCAGCTGGAAAATAAGAACTACATTCAGGATTTTATTTATGAAGCTGCTGAATATCGTTTGTGTCCCACGATGAAACCAGAAAAATAAAAAGCACGGAATTCCTTTTCAAAACAAAACGACCTGCAGGAGGTCAGGAGTCTCAAAACTACGAGCCAAGATTACAAAACATGAAGGATGAAGACTTCAAGCTGCACACAACTGTCCCTCACCTGAGTAGAGGTAAACAGACTTGAAGCATCTACATGTTAAAATACAGTAACTGAAAGAGCGCCGCCTGGTGGGAGGAGTCAATGCTGTGCACACCACGTTGGTTCAAAAACAACTGGATCAGGATTATTCCACAGATTATTATAATTTATTGGGCTCTAAATCAGGACTACTGTGGATTACTATAATTTATAAGGTTCTAAATCAGGATTAATGTGGATTATTATAATTTATTGAGCTCCAAATCAAGATTAGTGTGATTACATTTTATAAGTCTCTAAATCAGTATTAATGTGGATTATTATAATTTATTGAGCCCTAAATAAGTATTAATGTGATTTATTATAATTTATTGAGCTCTAAATCAGGATTAATGTGGATTATTATAATTTATTGAGCCCTAAATCAGTATTAATGTGATTTATTATAATTTATTGAGCCCTAAATCAGTATTAATGTGATTTATTATAATTTATTGAGCTCTAAATCAGGATTAATGTGGATTATGATTTATTGAGCTCTAAAATCAGGATTAATGCAGAATATTATAATTTATTGGGCTCTAAATCAGGATTAATGTGGCTTAATGTCATATTTTGTAAGTTTCAGGAATGAGAAGCTGCTGTAAAATGGTGTAATCTTAGAGGAAAACAAAAATTTTGTTTTTGTTTATAAAATGAAATAAAACTGGATTAAAAAAATTAATAAATTTTATGTGTGTGTGTGTTCCCACTGACGGGCCCCCGTGATCCTTCACAGACCCATGTAGCTTCGCCGCTCTCCTCCTCACTGCTTCTTGGTGCGGTGCGAGCGCTCAGCGGCGTCCATGGCAGCCATGTTCTGCGAGGCGGTGACGAGGTGCAGGACGCTGATGCCGGACTTGAGCAGGCAGATGATGCCACAGACTCCCAGCAGCAGGTAGAGCCCAGCTGCAACACACAAACGTCTCGTTTTTACCTCCAAACTGAAAAAGACGTTTTCTGTCCTCAGGCTGGAGGGCGGAGCTGCTGCTTTCTGTCCTTTACCTCTTCCCGTACACAGAAGCAGATTCTGGGTCAGATCCATGTATGGGAAAAGAATGTGGGTCAAAGCTCAGATTATTTTTAGCAGCTGTGAGCGTGGAGGTGAAATCAGACGGAAGAAAAGGACCCGTTTCCAGTAAAAACCAGTTCTGTTTGCTTCTGAACCTGCAGCTCTGTGGACACGAAGGTTCTGTGGCCCGGCAGAGGAACACGTTCTCGGGCTGATTTGAGGACAAAGATTAACTCACCAGCAGGGTTCTCGATGTGATGAAGAAAGTAGAGCAGGCAGAAGAAGAGCTCGTTCCCGGCACACATCACGAACAGAACCGGCTGCAGGAAGAACGGGCTCAGTTTGTCCACATACACAAATCAAACACACATCAGCCCAGATGTTCACACTCTACCCAGACCTTGGAGGTGTAGTAGATCCTCAGGACCGGGTTCCCAGAGAGGTCAATAGTCTTGTGACTCGTTGATCCTTTGATGACGGAGCTGAGGAACACCAGGAGAGAACCAGAATCAGTACCGGCACTTTGGGTCGGTAAGATACTGCAGCGATGTGGCAGTGATGGAAACAAGAATCAAACCTCCTCACAGAGTTTGGGTTTTAAATCAAGAGGACGAAGAAAACAAATATCAGCGCAGAGGTTCTGACTCGGTTCCTCTGACCCGGTCACCTGTGCAGGTGCAGCCAGTGGCTGGCGATGTCCAGACACATGCTGAGCTGGAACAGGAATGTGAAGGAGGGGTAGAGCAGCGACAGGTTGACCAGCAGGCACATGGTGGCGCAGCGGTCCGTCAGCATGTCCATCATGGCACCGAACTTTGTGGCTGAAAGAAAAACGCAGGCAGCAGCCTGTCAGGCAGCGCTGAGGGAATAACGTGCAATCTGATGTTGAAATCAAAAAAGGTAAAAAAAAACAAAACTTCTAATAAAAACATCAACATTTTTAAACAGAAATTTCATATTTTAGAGCAAACACTGGACCCACAGGGCAGTTCTGATACCTACACTGATCCAAAGCCCGAGCAGCGTGCCCATCGAAGGCGTCCAGCAGAGCGCTGAGCAGGTAGCAGAACACCGCGGGCCATGGGCAGCACTGCATCAGCAAGAACGACACCAGAGCCAACAGAACCCGGGCGTAACCTGCAGGACCAGAACAGAACCCTGTAACCTGCAGGACCAGAACTACTCTGGTCTGTAACCTGCAGAACTAAAAAACAATAAAAATGCAATAAATAAATAAATCTGAAACCTAAATAAAAATGAGATTGTACTGGAGTGTCGGCTGCGTTTCTCAGTTCTAAATATTTATCTCATTTGTGTAAAATATTTTGATATAATCAACCGATGCAATAATAATCACTGAATTAGAATAAATGAAAATTAATTTGCAACTTTTAAAGTTTTATAAACGTGTCTGTTTCTAACATGGAGATAAAACAGGTTTGTTGAATAAAACTAATTTTTAATAGCACGGTAAGGTCCCTGATGGTTCTGCATCAGCGTTCAGATGTCTCCTGTTGAATATGTTCATGTTCGAGGTTTTTACTGTCGGAACTGTGAAGGAGTCCGCTGCTCCTGCAGCCACACCTGTCAACCATTTCTTCTTCTACTTATATAGCCTAGCTTCACCATGTGACCGGAACAGCACTGACACCTAGTAGCTAAAACCATTACATCCTCCTTTAAAATAAAACAATAAATAGATCTTACTTAAAGTAACAAGTTCATATATAGCATATAACAAATACATTTTCTTTAAATCACAAGTTCAGCCTTTGAGGTTTTTTTTTGTCTTGTAGATCTTAAAGCAGGTTCTTTAGTGAGCTCCATGTTGGTGTCTGAAGATGGAGACAGATTTGTTTTCTCCAGATGTGCTGTGTCGTCTGCTCCAGATGTGTCGTCTGCTCCATCAGTTTCTTTAACAGTTTCCGGTTTTAAGCAAACTGCGTCTGATGATTTGTCCTTCCTCAGTTCTTACTGTGAAAGATTGAGGTGCATCTTCTTGAAGAACAGTAGCTCGAGTCATCCATCCAGCAGGACCTTGAACCCTGACAGGGTCACACTCACCGCTGAAGAGAAGCAGAAGCTGCTGCTTTGTCAAACACGTCTTTTTGTTTAGATTTTTAGGGATCTTAGCAGCTTTTGCTGCAGTTCTGGAAGCTTCCTCTCGTTTATGCAACATGGTAGTGTGGTCCGCAGCTTTTTGTTCATCATCAGTTCTCCTGGTGACAGTCCACATTCCAGTGGGGGATGCTCGATAACTGAACAGAGCAAGAGAAGGATCTGAATGTTTGACTGGGATACAGCAGGCTTGATGTGATGTGCTCGAATCCATAATGGTTTGCAAACCTCTTCCACTCCTTGCTATCAAAGCATGCTCCATCATCACTTACAGTTGCGTATGGAAGGCCGCGCCTGGCAAATATGGATTTTGCATGTGTAATTACACAGGTTGATGAAATACTTCCCCGTAATGACATCTCAGAAAAGTTGGAGCACAGTAACCCATCATAACTTTGCAGTTCGTTTTTCACGGACTCGCTCTCTCACGGTTTTTCAAAGTAAGACTGGACAAGACAAACAACTGGCTGATTGATGGATGAACTGCACGAGTGGCATGGAATTTTTTTTTGTTTAAATACTGTATTTTAAATTATTTAGTGCCTGATGCACCTTTGTGCAGCCCACAGCTGTGGGAGAAGCTCCCTCCTGCAACTGATCAGCTGCTCTCCACGCAGAGTGAAGTGAGCAGAGAAGTGGGCGTGGCTGAGGGTGCAGCCGAAGGCAGAGAGCTGAAATCATGACATCCTGTGCTTGTTTAAAAAAATATATTGTTTACAATAGTCCAAGAGTGTGGGAAGGGTTGTATGGATGGATGGTTTCTTGAAACTGTCCAGATGACCTGACTGACTATTATTGAATATCGATTCTATTTTGCTTCATTAAAAGTCCATCCACATGGCTTAACTCACCTCTGATGTTACTGGATCCTGCTGGCCAGCCATTTTCCATATGATCAATCACACGTTTCTGCATCTGCTGCCATTTCAGCAACTATTTGTCTGAATTCTGGATTAGACACCATGTTTACATAGCTTTCCACATCATCTGCAGCAGTACTCAGTGTCCTCAAGTGGTGCTCGTGACAGTGCAGCAGCCATGATGAGGCGTTTCCCTGGTGTAGACTAGAGGATGACATTTTTTCAGGAGTCCTGCAGGTCCCACAGGAATCCAGCAGGACAGGAGTCAACTTTATTATCACTCACAGGATTGGGATGGGACAGGAGAAAATGTTAACAGAGCCAGACAGGAGCGGGACCCAACAAATAAGACAATTAATAAAAATAAATAAATAAATAAAACTTTGGGCAGGCACCGCTATTTTGTAGTTTTCTTTCAATAAGCTTCACTTTGGAATACCAGACCTGCAATTCTCCAGTCTGTAATGTGTTAAACACAAAGTT
This sequence comes from Hypsolebias coamazonicus, assembly GCA_032273985.1. NCBI lineage: Eukaryota > Metazoa > Chordata > Actinopteri > Cyprinodontiformes > Rivulidae > Hypsolebias > Hypsolebias coamazonicus. The sequence continues at coordinate 182,983 of JAVCKU010000022.1, forward strand.
ATATAAAAAGCAATGGTTAGAAGATCAAATCAAATTCAATTATTTCCTAAAGACTAAATGGAAAAAAAAAAAGACAGGATGGATGGTAGTCATTCCGACTGGAAGCAGGAGTCATGTTCCCAGGAGTCGGACAGGAGTGAAAATCCACTCCCGCGTCATCCTCCAGTGTAGCTATCAGTTTGAAATCATATCTGAATATTCATCATTGTTCTTGGACACGTTCCTCCTGATGACTGCAACAAGCAGACGGTGATCTGTTTCTACAGTGAATGAAGGTCGGCCATAAAACAAACCTCTCCAATCCAAACCCAGTCCTAGACATTCCCTTTTTGATTTGACGTGAGCACGCTCTGCTTCCGTCATCCACCTAGATGCACAGGCAACTGGTTTCCACAGCTCACCTTCAGCTTGCTCCTGTTCCATCGATGGAAGTCACAGAACATCAACACAGGTGCAGTTCTTCCCATTCATGGTCATGTTCTGTCCACTCAAACCCTTTCTCTGTGCAGAAGCTGCTGGACGTTCTAGCTGCAGTAAAGTTCACCATGATGTGCTGCACTCCAGTCTTCTCTTTGAAACTTGGCATTATCTCCTCCTGATTTGGCTGAATGATTTGTGGACAACCTCAAAAGAGGATTTCTTCAAACCTAAAGTGACATTTACTTTCGTTTTGTTTCAGACCATGACTAATATTTTACAAGCCTCTCATTGTGCTCGTGAAGAGTGGAACCGTAGACTATGATGTCATCAACATAGGAACAGCTGCTCCAAGCCCGACACAGATTTGTAGAATTTCACATTTTTTGAATGGAGTTTGGTGTGAACGGAAGCGTCACGGATGCTAATGCTAAGCTAGCGAACCGACAACTCACCGATCAAATTGGGAACGAAGAGGAAAATGTTTTCCTGCGCCATGATGCCGGGAGTCTGCGGCGGTTCCCGCTCCGAACCAGGCGTGTTTTCGCGGTAGAAGCCCGGTGAACCTGGGACGAACCTCCACAAGTAGACCAGCAACAAAACCACTGATTCGGTTCTTCCGAACTTCGACTTTATTGTACCGGAAGCCTATGTCCGGAGAGCGCTTTCAGAATAAAAGCAGTGACGGCGAAGGCAGTGAACAGATTGCGCAGTTTTAACTGCTACTTCAGCGATCAATAGGCACCACACATCATAGCATGAATCAAAATTATATCTGTACTTGTATGCTACATTTACACTTTTAGTCATGAAGTTCATGAAAGGTTCAATAAAAAAAGTTCGTTGACGCCGTGTTACACGCCGGTGTAACACCATATTCTGTGACCATCGTATATTGTGACCGTAAGGGGGCGCTGTTGAATTTTGACACCATACTTTGCAGCAACTGATCTTTCTTCTTCTTTCGGCTTCTCCCTGCGTTAGGGGTCACCACAGCGAACTAGTCGCACGAAGACTTGGCAATTGTTT
>JAVCKU010000022.1:245602-255865 GCA_032273985.1 Hypsolebias coamazonicus
ACCACACCACCAACAACAGTAACAACAACAACAGAAACGGTAACAACAACCACACCACCAACAACAGTAACAACAACCACACCACCAACAACAGTAACAACAACCACACCACCAACAACAGTAACAGTAACAACAACCACACCACCAACAACAGTAACAACAACCGCACCACCAACAACAGTAACAACCGCACCACCAACAACAGTAACAACCACACCACCAACAACAGTAACAACAACCGTAACAACAACCACACCAACAACAGTAACTACAACCACACCACCAACAACAGTAACAACAACAGTAACAACCACCACACCACCAACAACAGTAACAACAACAACAGAAACGGTAACAACAACCACACCACCAACAACAGTAACAACAACAGTAACAACAGTAACAACAACAGTAACAACAATGCAGAACAATAAAGAGTCTCAAACACCGAAACAAATTTCAATCCGTCCATTCATCCATCATCTTTACCACTTTTTCCATTTTTGGGTTGCGGGGGTCACTGGTGCCCATAACCAGCTATCACTGTGTGAGAGTAGAGGGGACGCCCTGGACAGGTCTCCAGTCCATCACAGGGACACAGAGACATTCACTCTCTATCTCACCTGGGAACCATTTAGAGTTACCAGTCAGTCTAACATGCATGTTTTTGGTCTGTGGGAGGAAACTGGAGTACCTAGAGAAAACCCACGCAGCACAGAGAGAACATGCCAACTCCACCCAGAAAGGTCCCCGGACCAGGATTTGAACTGGGGCAACCTGCTCGCTGCGAGGCAGCAGCTCTACCAACTGCGCCACCGTGCAGCCCACAAAACAAACAAGCATCTGTAAACATCTGAAGTTTATACAAACAGATTCATGTTCTTCAGTAGAACTGATCCTGCAGCTCAAATTACCAAAAACCAGAGTCCATCTCAGACTGTTTTATGGACTCAGAATCTGCCGAGTCACTGGTTGCCATGGAGACTCCCTCCTTTTTAGAGGGGTTGAGGGAGGGGCAACACTCTTCAGACAGAACCAAACCAGAACCTGAGCTTCAAACAGTCTGTGTGAAAAATGTAAATCCAATCAAAAAGTTTGACCCGTGAGCAGCTGAAGGTTCTGATGGTACCATTCACCAAGAGGGAACGGGACAAGTTTCAGGCACAAAGGAAGATCAGTTGCCTCACACCAAGAAGGTCCTGTTTTCAAGCCCTTGGGGTCTTTATGTGAGCACTCCCTGCATTCCCCACAGTCCAAAAACTGGTCTGTTAGGCCATCTTCAGGGCCAGGCAGACCTGTGACCTCAGCGTGGTTTGACCCGGTAAATAAAGAGCCTTCCTTTCCTGACAGGAAGAGAACATCTGAACTCATGATGGAAGTCTGGGTGCGTGACCTCAGAGGACACCATCAGTCCTCCAGCAGAGAAACAGCTGATGGACGGAGACGGAAATCTACGCCTGGGCGGGGACGGTAATCTACACCTGGGCAGAGGCGGCAATCTACACCTGGGCGGGGACGGTAATGTACGCCTGGGCGGAGGCGGTAAGGTACGCCTGGCAGAGATGTCATTTAAAACTATGGAAATTAAACGATTTAAAGCGTTTTAAAAACAGCAGAAAGTTAAAAACAGTGACGACTGAAGCGACGGCCTCAACACGTCCATGTTGTTTTTAGTGGCACAACTGGAACCAGGTGTGTTGAGACACCTTTACCCAGCTGTGACCTTTGACCACTCCTGTGAGCCAAGCTTCAGTTCTTAAAGGAAAGCCGCGATAAGCTGCAGATAAACAAACCTTTAACCACGAAGCAGAGACACGCCCGAGTCCTCATACCTGTCCTCACACACCTGCAGGGAGTGGCAGCCGGCCTTCGTTAAACACACAGACTGTCCTTTAATCTGCACGACGGACGGGTTCTACAGGAGCAGGCGGTCAGTGAGGAGAACGACCTGCAGCAGACTGAAGAGGTTCTGACAAACATCTGCCTAAAGGAACCTAAAGGCTCCGTTCTGTTGGACCAGAACCTGGAACAAAATCCATGTTGGGGATTTTAGGTAGAACTGAATCATTGATTCTTGTTTTGAAGCCATAAAAGCGTCAGAGGTTCTCCTGAGTGTTAACGGGTCAAAGTCCAGGTGTTCTGAAAGACCCGGAGTCGTGAGCACCACCCATCAGTCATCTGGACAAAGAGGTCCAAAGAGCTCAAAAGACACCAGAACAGGAAGATTTGCTCCACAAGGATGGAGAGAAGCACGGTAGTGGCAGCACCATGATGAGGGGAAAACCTTCGAAAAACTAAATCTGACATGTAAACACTCAAAACAGGTTTCATCAGTGATGAGGAGGCGGAGCCGCAGGATGGAGGCGCGCTCGCCTCCTCCTCCTCACCTCTTCATCGTTGAACGCCTCCACGGCTCGCAGCACCAGACCCTCCTCCTCGGACAGCACGTACACGTTCTGGATGCCGTTCTCCAGGCGCTCGCCAGGCTGCAGGAAGAACGAGCGCTCGCCCTGAAGGAGGAGGAGGAGGAGAGCAGAACAGCAGCAGTTAAATCCTCAGTTTTAGATGTTTACTAAACTTGTTTTAAAACAAAGCTGGGCGGAGCCTGATCAGCTGACCAATCAGAGCAGAGTACAGACTAAACCCAACATGGCTGCTCTAAATATTCCTGAAGTCCATGTTCATGGAGCACATCTATGTTCCTCAGTGAAGCATGGCAGTGGCCGCATCATGCTGAGGGACGAGTTTCAACACAACTGCAGTTTCCAGGAGGTTCTGACAGTTCCTCACCTTCACCACCTTCTTCTGGCCCAGCTGAGGCTTCCCGTCGGCTCCGACCGGGTCCAGGATGACGCAGTACTGCCTGCTGCTCAGCGTGGTCACCTCCACCACGCGCACCACCTCCTCGGCCACCGAGGGGATGTGCGCCTCCCTGTCGGCCAGCGTGACGAGCCACTCCTCGCCCGTCCGCCGCTCGCGCCCGCCCGTGTCCTTGAAGGGTCGGAGGGCGCGCACGTGCAGCGCTTTCTGCAAACAGAACCAGGACGTCAGAACCGGCACATCTGCACCCGCTTCATCACGTCAGCTTCATCTGAAGTCAAAGTTTCAACTAAAACGTCCACGTTTAATAAAACATCAAATTATTCTCCAGTTTTTAAACAGCTGCACCTTCGGCTCGGGCGGCCAACGACTGCCCACATTTGTTTTTTGTAACTTTCACAGAACTTTTGGAAATAGACATTTTATCAAACTTAATAATTAATATTTTATTTCATTTTCTTTACAACAGAATTTCCATAGAAATACGCAGATCTTCTGAGTGCCTCCATCTTTTTAGTTGTAGCTCCGTTTTGTCTGTTATGCTCCTTTTAGCCACACTTTAGCCAATTTGAGCTTGTAGCTACCATTTTGCCCACTTTAGCTCCTGTTCGGCTCGTCTGAACTCCATGTAGCTTTTGGCAGAAACGTTTCTCTGTGAAATTTGGTTTGAAACAAAGATTTGATCTTTTCTTCTAACAGTTGGGGCATTTTCGTTCGCCTACGAACGTCTCGTTGAGTTCCCCCGTCACCACTATGGACGCTTCCTGCAGGTTGTTTTGTTGGCGGTCATGTGACGCGTTGTGGCCGACGGGGAGATTTCCTGTCTCAGGCAACTCAGACGAAACACTCTCCACTCGGTGCACAAACCTCAAAGAGCAGCTTGAACATCTCAAATCTCTGAAGCTCGAAACTTTTTCCACAGATAAAAGTTGAAAACACTAATCAAAGCTGAAGGTTACGTGTCTCGTTTTATGCCGACGATACGACGACGTTCTGCTCCAACAAAACTGAAGTCCTGATGTTTTAAAGCTCCTCAGCCTCTTTAATGTGAAGAATCATTTCATTCAGTCACAAACTGAAGAAATTCAAACTGTGGCGACACTCAGAAGAAAGGATCCAGACTTCTGCAGGATTCTGTAAATCTGGACCAGAACCTGGATTTTGTCCCCAGGAAGTGTTTGTGTCAGCCAACAGCCGTGAGGGGCGGAGTCACCTTGTCAGTCAGGATGAAAGCGTTGACGATGTCGATGACCTCTTCGTAAGCACCTGGCAGGTACGCTCCCACCTTACTGACCAGCCACTCCTCACCTGAGGGACATGCAGGTCGTTAAGGGGAGGTTCTGGCTCAGATCGGGTCCACAGAGGTTTGACTCACGTTACCTGTGACTCTCTGGACGCCTCCACGGTCTTTTCCCTCCTTGCGAGCTCTCAGTCTGATGGCCTGGTTCTCATGGATCACAGTGGCCTTGATGGTCTCCAGAACCTCCACCTCCTTCCTGGGAATGCAGGTTCCTAAAACCAGCAGGAGGAACCGAGAAACGGTGCGTCTCAAACATGTTGAACAGAACCACGTTCTGGACCCCGAGACCCAAACTGAAGGTTTTACTGAGCCCAAGAGAAGAACCCTCTCAGCTTATTGCATCAAACACAACATTCAGGTGTTTTCCCTGAAATGCACCATTCATCCATCCATCCATCCATCCATCCATCCAATCATTCATCCATCGATTAATTCATTCAATCATTGATTCATTAATTCATCCATCCATTCATATATTCAACCATCTATCCATTAATTCATTCATCCATCAGCCATTAATTCATTCATCCATCAGCCATTAATTCATTCATCCATCCATTTGTCCATCCATCCATTCATTCATCATCCATCATTTATTAAATTCATTCAATCATTCATCCATCCATCATTCAGTAATTCATCCATTCATTCAATCTTTCATCCATCCATCCATCATTCACTAATTCATCCATTCATTCAATCATTCATCCATTATTTCTTAATTCATCATCCATCATTCATCAAATTCATTCAATCATTCATCCATCCATCATTCAGTAATTCATCCATTCATTCAATCATTCATTCATCCATCCATCATTCATTAATTCATCCGTTCATTCAATCTTTCATCCATCCATCTTTCATTAATTCATCCATTCATTCAATCTTTCATCCATCCATCTTTCATTAATTCATCCATTCATTCAATCATTCATTCATCCATTATTCATTAATTCATCCATTCATTCATCCATCCATTAATTCATCCATTCATTCAGTCATTCATTCATCCATTATTCATTAATTCATCCATTCATTCATAGATCCATTCAATTATTCATCCATTCAATCAATCATCCATCCATCCATCCATCCAATCAATCATCCATCCATCCATCCAATCAATCGTCCATCCATCCATGGCCCCGCAGACGCTCAGGATTTAGAAGCGGGTTAAACCTGGTCCTGTTTGGACCTGTGCAGCAGAACCATCAGTCAGAGTTCAAACGGGTCAGAACTTTGAAGCTGAACATGGAGGAGTTTACGGATTCAACGTTTAGAAACTTCATTTTCACTTCAAAGTCTGAAACATTGAAGTCTGGTTCTGTTTGAGGAACCGAGAGAGTCCAGAACACAGAAACCAGAACCTGCAGCCTGTCTGAAGGCTAAATAAAAACATTTTTTTTCTGGAAACCTCTGGACCTCCTGTAAGAAGAGGAACTGGAGCAGGTTCCTGTGGCCCAACAGAACCACATGTGGGTCTGACTGAGTCCAGGTGAGACTAACCTGGTCCTTCAAAGAGCCACTCGTCTCCGGCGACTCTCTTCACGCCTCCGTCGTCCTCGAAGTCCAGCAGCGCCTGCAGACGCAGCGCCGTGTCCGGGTACACGATCTGCAGCGGGGTCACGTCCTGCAAACACACATGGATCAGCACCGGAGTCCAGTTGGACCGTTTCACAGAACCAGACAGGGATCCATACAGACCTGCTGGATCTCCTCTCCGGGGTACAGAGGGAACGGGTCCTGGGTCAGACGGATCTCCAGGTCGGCATGCCGCAGCTTGGCTTGACCCGATTGGTCAAACAGGACCTGGTTGTCATCGTCTCGGGCGACGGGGTTGGACACCACGCAGTAATGTCGAGGCGGCACCATGATCATCCGGACCGGCGCGAACAGAACCCTGAGGAGAGACAAGCGGACCTGAGGTTACTCCGGATCCAAAGAGTGCCAGAACCTCCGGGTGGACAAAGGTCAGGCTCGCGCACCTCTCGTTGTCCTGACGGATGTAGGTGAGCGGCCCGATCTCCACGCGGGCGATGTTGGTGTTCTGGTCCAGGACATGGATGTAGTGGTGGGGAGGGATCCGGATGATGGACGCGTCAATCTCGCCGGGCTCTCGGGTTCCTCCGGTCTTCAACATGACGGCAGCGAGGTGCTGGAGATGACAGGAGGAGACAAACAGGTGTAACAACCTGCAGGTGAAACATTTCTGAAGTTCCTGCTGTGTTCCGACAGGTTCTGACAGGTTCCAACAGGTTCTGACAGGCTCTGACAGGTTCTGACAGCCTGTCGGAACCTGTCAGAACCTGTCCACGCTCAGAGTGCATGCTGGGAAACTGTTAATGACCACGGCAACAGAAACAGAATGCAGCAGGAAGAAAATGTACTTTCTGAAATAAATCTTTATTTTTATTTTACTTTAAAGTTTCTCAAAGTTTAAACTCAGGAAAAAGAAAAGGAGGAGCCAAAGAATAAACAAAAAACAGGAAGTGAATCTCAGGCGTTCACACAGAGACACGCCCACAAAAACAACAAGGCTGGCCTGAGGTCAGCAGAAAAATGATTCAATCACCTGGAGAGAAAAAAAAATCAATGTAAAGATTTATGTTTGAGTCTAAATGATAAACAAGATCGATCAGTTGATCAATCAGCTGACTGACTCAGCGTTTCCATCATCCATCCAGCGCGCCACGCCCAACAAGTTTGATTTGAAGTTTAAAATGTTTTAATTCACATTACTGTTCAGTTTTTGCTCTAAAGCGTCCCTAATGTCAAATCTAAATACAATTATATATGAAAACGAGAGAAAAATTAAAATGCAGGTCATTTTTTCTTTCCATGCGCGTCACCAACCGCGCATGCGCAGAAGTGCGAACTCAATTAAAAGTAGCAGCCTTCTAGGAAACTTCGATGAAAAAAGTAAATTCAGAAAATAAAACATTAAACTTTAATTACTAACGAAAAAATAAAAACCTGTTTCACATTTACTGCCCCGATGAATTAAACTTTTAGTTATTTAACAACAATAAATGATTTTAGAGCAGATTTTCCTGAGTGTAGAATACGAAACACTTTGAGGTTAATATTTTAAAAACAGAAATATGTTTCCTTCATTAAATGACGCCGAATTAAAAAGCAGCTCGTTTTAAAATAAAAACCATCTCCAGTTGGACCTTTCATGCAAACTTTGTTCCGGTGAAAGGCGGAAGTGATAAAATTGCAGAAATCTGAGCGGAGTTCTTTCTGCGGCTCCTCACCTGGTTCAGGGTTCGGTTCGGACAGGGAGCTCGGTGTTCTCTCTGCAGCGTCCGGACTGGCCGACTGATCCAGAACCAGAACACAGAGTTTGAACCATAAATGGGTGTGACTGAGATAAAGCAATTCCGGAAAGAGGGACTAGGACCTGAAGTCACGTGACTTACCGCAGCTGCCAAGTGCGTCATCCGGGGGTTCGGGTTGGACCGGCTCGGTCCCAGACGAGCCGGTTCTCTGCGAACTTTTTATTTTATTTCATTTCATTACCTTTGCTGAAGTGGGTTATGTGGATAAGGACTTGATCTATTTCACCCAACTGCTACTTCTCCTGGGAAAATTTCACATTCACAAGAAAAAGTAGTATAGAACAGAACACCTGTTCTGCTACCACACCCAACTGACAGACTGTGGTGACGTCAGGTACGGCGGCCATCTTGAATCAGGCTGACTTAGTTAATGGAGGTTGCATTAAAATGCCGGTCAGACCTGGCAGACCACAACGTATAGTGAGGGTCTGCTGGGAACATCTGGCAGAGTCTCCCGTGAGACGGAGCTTTAACTCCCACGTCCGTGAGAGCTTTGAACACGTTCCGGGGAGGTGGGGGACATTGAGTCTGAGTGGGCAATGTTCCGCGCCTCTATGGTCGAAGCGGCTTATCGGAGTTGTGGCGGTAATGTTGTCGGTGCCTATCGCAGAGGCAACCCTCAAATCTAATGGTGGACACTGGCGGTAAAGGATGCTGTCAGGCTGAAGAAAGAGTCCTATCGGGCCTTTTTGGCCTGTGGGACCCAGGAAGCAGCTGATGGGTACCAACAGTCCAAGCTGCATGCGGCTCGGGTGGTCGCTAAGGCAAAAACTTGGGCGTGAGAGAAGTTCAGAGAGGCCATGAATGACTTCCATACGGCTTTGAGGGGATTCTAGTCCACCGTCAGGCGTCTTTGGGGGGAAAGCGGTACCAACACTGTTTTTAGTGGAAGTGGTGTGCTGCTGACCTCAACTTGGGATGTCGTGGGTCGGTGGGCAGAATACTTTGAAGACCTCCTCAATCGGACCAGCACATCTTCCACTGAGTAATTGGAGCCTGGGGACTTTGGATCAGGCGCTCCAATCTCTGGTGCTGAGGTCACCGAAGTGGTTAAAAAGCTCCTTGATGGCAGGGCCCAAAGGGGTGGATGAGATTCACCCGGAGTTCCTTAAGGTTGGATGTTGTGGGGTTGTGTCGGTTTACACGACTGCAATATAGCATGGACATTGGGGGCAGTTCCCCATGACTGGCAGACTGGGGTGGTGGTCCCCCTATTCAAAAAGTGGGACCGTAGAGTGTGTTCTAACTACAGGGGGATCACGCGACTCCCTGGTAAGGTCCAATCAGAGGTTCTGGAGAGGAGGGTCTATCAGATAGTCGAACCTCAGATTCAGGAGAAGCAGTGCGGTTTTCGTCCTGGTCGTGGAACACTGGACCAGCTCTACACCCTCAGCAGGGTCCTGGAGGGTGTGCGGGAATTTGCCCAACCAGTCTACATGTGCTTTGTGGACTTGGAGAAGGCGTCTGACCGCGTCCCTCAGGGAGCCCTGTGGGAGGTACTCTGGGAGCATGGGGTACCAGGCCCTTTGACACGGGCTGTTAAGTCCCTGTACGACCAGTGTCAGAGCTTGGTCCGCATTGCCGGTGTTATACCATATTCTGTGACTATCGTATATTGTGACCGTAGGGGGCGCTGATTCATTTTTACACCATATTTTGCAGTACCTGATAAACACTATCATATTATTTGACCATCTACTTTGTATATTTCCATAATAGTCATGATATTGGTGATCAGATTTGACTTTTTATTCTTTCAAGGAAGGAGACAGTCAGCCTCCTTCCTCCAAAGAATACAAATTAACATCTGCCCACTAAAATCATGATTATGATGGAAATATAGACGGTCACAGAATATGACAGTGTTTATCACGTATTGCAAAGTATAATGTATAAATGCAACAGCGCCCCCTACGGTCACAGAATATGTTTGTTCACCGGCAGTAAGTCAGGCTCGTTTCCAGTGAGAGTTGGACTCTGCCAAGGTTGCCCTTTGTCACTGATTCTGTTCATAACTTTTATGGACATAATTTCTAAGCGCAGCCAAGGTGTTGCGGGAATCAGTTTTGCTGGCTTTAGGATTGCTTCTCTGTTTTTTTGCAGATGATGTGCTCCTATTGGCTTCATCAGGTCGTGATCTACAGCTTTCACTGGAGCTGCTTGCAGCCGAGTGTGACGCAGCCGGGATGAGGATCAGTTCCTCCAAATCCGAGGCCATGGTCTTGAGCCGGAAAATGGTAGACTGCCCTCTCCAGGTCGGGGAGCAGGTCCTGCCTCAATTGGAGGAGTTTAAGTATCTCGGGGTCTTGTTCACGAATGAGGGAAAACTGGAGCGTAAGATCTACAGGTGGATAGGTGCAGCGTCGGCAGTGAAGCGGGTGCTGTACCGATCTGTCGTGGTGAAGAGACAGCTGAGTCAAAAGGCAGAGCTCTCAATTTACCGGTCAATCTACGTTCCCACCCTCATCTATGGTCATGAGCTTTGGGTTCTGACTGAAAGAACGAGATCTCGGATACAAGCGGCTGAAATGAGTTTTCTCCGCAGGGTGTCTGGACTTTCTTAGAGATAGGGTGAGAAGCTCGGTCATCCGGGAGTGACTCAGAGTAGAGCCGCTGTTTTTCCACATCGAGAAGAGCCAGTTGAGGTGGCTCGAGCATCTGGTTAGGATGCCTCCTGGACACCTCCCTGGTGAGGTGTTTCGGGCATGTCCCACCGGGAGGTGACCCAGAGGAAGACCCAGGACACGCTGGAGGGACTATGTTTCTCGGCTGGCCTGGGAACGCCTTGGGATTCCCCCA
>JAVCKU010000022.1:255965-270785 GCA_032273985.1 Hypsolebias coamazonicus
AGAAACCCAAACAGGACTCCAGCCAGCCATCAGGTGAAAAGAAGGAACCCAGACCCAGACCAGTGGTTGTTCCGTATTGAAGAGTTTGCCGTGTTCAAAATGATCCGAGCACAGAATTCCATGAACACTTCACCTTAGTTTAACAGATTTAATTGAACACAAATTTAAAGTATGCAGGTATTACATGAAATCAGAATGCATTCTGAGGAACAAAGACAGAGCTAACCTTGTCTGGTAATCAGCCTGATGTTTGTTCAACGCAATGCTGTGCGTCATCGTGACTTATAGTTTTCCCATGCCTTACCCCTTCAGGAGCGGACAGCTTGTTATTGGGTTTCAAAACCTCTTGATGTTCGGAGTAACTCCATGTTCCAGCCACTCAGGAGCAGATCCTACCTCCATGGTTACTCCGAAGGCCGCAGACGGCCAGGCGTTAGGAGCTGCGCATTCTTCGGACTGATAACGGAGAATTTATTATGTTGTTTTTATCACAGGACCACATAATATCAGAGCTTTCACTTTGGCTCTTATTGTCTACATTAAATGTGTTAACACACTATTATTGGGCGTCTAATCCTTAACTGTTATTACTATGAGAACCTGAAAGATTAATTACTCAAACTGTATTAAGTATAAAGTATATAAATGTTGTGATTTCACTGTATTTATGTTCACGTGTGAGGAGTGTGACACGCTACAGCCATGTGCTGAGCTCGAGCTCTGCTCAGAGAACAAACCAGGACCCTTCCCTTCTGAGCTGGCAGTATCTTACCTGTGTCTTTGCTTCACTCAGAATGTTTGATTAGTTTGTAATTCTATCAAGTGTGAACTTGTAAGATTATCTTTAGCAAATGTGAGATTATATATAAAACATAAAGTAATTAGTAAACACTTTAAAATGAATACAGGCCTGTAAATATAGTTCAAACCCTTGAATTAAGACACACACACACCTTGTATAAAAATGCATCAAAAGATATAGAACGGTAAAAAAAGATACAAAATCCAACAAAAGCTAAAATGTATTTTGACATTATTCATTTTCTCTGATAATATTCCAGGTTATTGCTATAATTCTACTGTTATTATCCACAGACGGTCAGTAAAGGCTACATGCACGGTGGTTTTAACTTTAACAGCATGGTTACAAACTACAAATGTTTAATCAGGTCCATATAATGTCATTTTGACCTCTCCTTAATTTAGGGTACACACCTATTCTCCTACATCTGCTAAGTTCATGGGAAAACCCAACTTGGACATGTTCCTGTTTTTACATCTTTTTATAATGTAGCTGTTGTTGTTTCGTTTTTTTTCTTCTATTTACTTTTCATTCTATTTTTTTTTTATGATTGTCTACTGTTGTCATCATTCTTTATTTAAATCAGATCTCTTGTAAACGAGTCCTCGAGGCTCAATGAGACCAACCTGTAGAAGTAAAGGTTGAATGAATGAGTCCCAGCTGAGACCATCAGGTCTCAACCAGGACCAGACCCACGTGCAGCGTACTCACTGTGTGCAGCCAGCAGACTTTGGCGGACCGGTTTTGGGGTGACAGCGGGTTTTGGGGTGAGGGGATGTTTCATCGGGGACCCTCTAGCCAGACTGTCTGGCCTGTCCAGACTGGTTTGGTCCTGGTTCCTGGATGGAGGCCTGCTGCTGTCAGACTCGGACCCTGTGGCCCCTGGTCCTGCTCTGCTGGGAGAGCCCTGGTCCTTGTCTTTGGGTTTCTGACGCCTTTTGACCGTGTCCGATTCCTTCAGGTTGAACTCGGGGACCTCCAGGGTCCCGGCTGCCGGTCTGTCTGGAGGCTCCAGAACGGCCTCGGCCCTGGGCGGAGCCGGGGCTTTGGGTCTCTGTTTTATGGTCAGATTCCCCTCCTCGGCGAAGGGGATGCACTCGCTGGAGCTGTTCTGGGGGGACGAAGAGTCCTTCAGTCCCAGATCTTTTGATTCTTTCTCCTCAGAGTCAGACTTCAGACCCTGGTCCAGGTCTTGGCTGCTGCTTGTCTGGACGGAGACACATTCGCTCTGAACCTTCCGCCTCGCCCCCACAGGCTCCCTGGTCTCTGTGGAGCTCAGGGTTTTGGATGGCGCCTCCTGGTGGACCGCAGCATGTTTGGGTCCTGGGGGTATCCTCCGGTCTGCGCCTCCCTCCAGAGAAGCGGCGATGCTCCTGACGCTCCCCGGACTGTCGGTCACCACACCGCCGGAGGACGACGTGGGGCTGCTGTCACTCAGCTCCCCACTGGTGGTGCTGCTCACCGAGCTCAGTCTCTTTGGAGGTGGGGGAGGAGGGCCTTTCTTACGGGAGCGGACTGCGAAGGACTGGCTGCGGCCCACGGTGCCGGTCTTCTCAGGGCTCGACTGTAACCGGGCCAGGTGGCTGCGGCTGGGCTTGCGGGTCAGCGTGGCGTAGGACGGGATGTTTCCAGGAGGAACTACGAGCTCGTCCTCGTCAGGTTCTCCATCCGACAGAGCGTAACGGGTCATGTTCTGGGTGCGCTTGTGGGACGGAGTCAGAGTCCTGTTGTGGTTCTTGGGTCTGGGAGAGGAGCTCAGGGCTGTGGGCCCACACGGAGAATGCTGGTAGCTGAACCCTTTGAGCACCGGGGAACCATGAGGTCCAGACAGTTTGGGCTTGGCTGGAATGGTCGGGTACTTGAACACTGTTGCGGTTCCCAGAGGAACCTGTTTGGGCAGCGGCAGATGCTGCAGTGGTCTCTGGTCCCAGCCCTCAGGGAGGTTCCTCTCCTTGGCCAAGCTGCCCTCAAGGTTCTCCTGGGACCAGGTCTGGGGGTTGATGGAAACAGTAGGTGGTTCCCGGGAGCGTACGGAACCTCGGGACCGTGAGTCGATGCTCTCCTGGCTCCGAGACATCCCCACGGCATTCTTGATGGCCATACCTTCCTCGCAACCTCCATAGCTGCTGGACATGGCCGTCTGCAGCTCGGTGCTCAGCTCGCTGTCCTGGAAGGTCACCATCACGGGGGTGTGAGGCGAGGAACATTCGCTGCTGGCATCCGAAGACTCGATGGTGACCAGACGGAGCCCTGCAGGAGCCTTACGCCGCAGGGTGCCCTGACCCGAGTCTCCCTGAAGGATCACCTTCTGGATGTCACACAACTTCTTCACCGCCAACATCAGCTTCTTCTGGTGACCTGGAGGGAACATGTATCCATCAGAGCCCAGAACCTCTGAGAACGGACCAGCTGGACCCGGGTCGGTTCCTTACCCAGCTTAGTGATGCCAATCTCCAGCAGATCCTCCCAGGTCAGGTCTTTGACGATGCTGATGGAGTCGTAGCCGTTCTCAGAGAGTTTTTTGTGGTACTGAGGGAGTCCGATGGCACTGAGCCACTCACCAAGGTCCGACTGCAAGGACACACAAGTCAGAAAACCCTCAAAGGTACCAGAAGTCAGTGAAGGCATCACCAGAGGTGAGTGAAGGCATCAGAGAGTCTTACAGGGATGTAGTCCGGCAGCCACTCAGGGATGTTCAGGTTGTTGATCTCCATGAAAACCTTCTTGCGGTGTCCTGGTTTCGTCACTCCGATGGCCGTCAGGTCCTGCAGAGAGATGGTGTCAGAACCAAAACCCAGCAGGGAAACCGGACCCAACCCAGTAATAACCCTCAACTTGGCTCAGAGTTCAGGGTTCGTTCTGGTCGGTCCAAGCTGGACCCGACTCACCTCAGGAGTCATCCTGCTGATGGTCGGCACGTCATAGCCGGCGTTTACGAAGTTCCCGGTGTACTGCGACAGCTGGAACTCACTGAGCCACTGAAAGATGGCCTCGGCATCCTGCAGGAGACACAAACACAGGACAAGGTCGACCCGGTCCAGTTCAGAAACTGACTCTCAGCTTCAGATAAGTCTGAACATTCACCTTCCCCTCCAGCAGCTGCTGCGGACGAACAAACTGCTGCGTGAAGCTCGGCTCTGCAGGACGCTGAACCGTCACCGTCTGCCTGCGAGGAGTCCCTCCTGCAGGAAGGAGCACACCTGAGCTCAGAGAAACAAACATGGTTTCACTCACTGAAGGAGACCGGACCAACCTGCAGCATGGTCTGGGTCTGCTGAGAGGCCGGGATCAACAGCAGGGGGCGCTGGCTGCACACAAACAAAAACAAAAGGTTGAAGTGTACAGCAAAAACAACAACAAAACAAGAACATTAATAAAACAAACAATAACAAAAGTAAAACAACAGCTTGAAGTGTAGAGCAAAAATACAACAAACATAACAACAACAAAACAACAACAAAAGAAAAACAACAGGTTGAAGTGTAGAGCAAAAACAAAAACAAAACAACATATAATAAAACAAACAACAACAAAAGTAAAACAACAGGTTGAAGTGTAAAGCAAAAATAACAACAAAACAAACATAACAACAACAACAAAACAACAACAAAAGTAAAACAACAAGTTGAAGTGTAGAGCAAAAACAACAACAAAACAAACATAACAACAACAACAAAACAACACCAAAAGAAAAACAACAGGTTGAAGTGTAGAGCAAAAACAACAAAACAACAACAATAACAAAACAAACAATGACAAAAGTAAAACAACAGGTTGAAGTGTACAGCAACAACAACAAAACAAAGAAAACAACAACAAAACAAACAACAAAAGAAACACAACAGGTTGAAGTATAGAGCATTAACGACAACAACAAACAAAAAGTAAAACAACAGGTTGCAGTGTAGAGCATAAACAACAACAACAGAACAAAAAACAACAAAACAAATAAAAGTAAAACAACAGGTTGAAGTGTGGGGCAAAAACAACAACAAAACAACAACAAAACAAACAACAAAAGTAAAACAACAGGTTGAAGTGTAAAGCAAAAACAATAACAGAACAAACAACAACAAAATAAACAACAAAAGTAAAACAACAGGTTTAAGTGTAAAGCAAAAACAACAACAGAACAAACAACTACAAAACAAATAACAAAAGTAAAACAACAGGTTGAAGTGTAGAGCAAAAACAACTACAAAACAAACAAAACAACAATAACAAAACAAACAATAACAAAACAAACAACAACAAAACAAACGCGGTCAGAGGCACACTTTTAACTACGAACACACCTGAGCAGAGTCAGACAGCATCATTCTGGTTGTACCTTGTTGTCATGGTGACCAGCGTTGTGCTGGTGTCCGTTGGCGGCGCTGTTGCTCTCGGTGCTCTGCCCGCTGCCGGCACTGCGGGTGCTGCCCACGCTGCCAGTGCTCCCCACGCTGTTTCTGTCTCCAGCTGCAAACAACAAACAGAAAACAACTTTCTGATGTCTGTCAGTGGGGGGGGGGGGTCCATGTCAGGATGAGGGACGGGGGGGCAACAGGTGTGCAGGCCAGCGGGGATGATGGTCCAGCGTCTGGAGTCGTGCTAAGAGCTCTGTGAGCAGCAGTGTTTTATTGTCAGGATGTTCAGAACGCAGCTGAAAAAAACTTTTGTTTTACATTTAAATCTGTCTGAACGTCTCCCTGCAGCTGTGACCCCCCCCCCACCTCACCTGACCCCCCCACCCCAGGAACAAGAAATCTAAACATTGCCCTCAGAGTTAAAACAAGAAGACCAGGTGTTGCACTCTTGCAGTGATACTAGGAGAACCAATTATTGACCCCCCCCCTCCCCCAGTGGTATCTTTCTGTTAGAGCGTGAAGCAGAGAGTTCTGACCCGACCCACTAAGACGTTCTTCATGTGATTTTTTTCCACTGATGTGTTTTTGATGGTTCTGTGCAAACGCTCTGAACAGTTAATATCTTACCTGCTGTGGACAGACCGGTTAGCAGAACTCGTTCAGGTCTGACCAGACAGAGGAGCTCAAGGCTCGTCTGAAGAAACAGTTTTAAAATATTTTAATGGCTTCTTGTAAATAATCTTTGACAAACGTCATCTCAGCTGTTTGTTCATTAACAGAACTTTGTAGTTTCCACAGGAAGTATCTTCCAGAGACGTTCAACGGGATTTAGATCAGAGCAGCCGAACCGGACAACTGCTGAGTGGATCTGTGAGGTTCTGGTTCATGACAACATGCCCGACCGCCACCCCGAAGGCCTCGTTCAAAATTTGACCTTGATTTGTGACCTTTGAACTGGGAGAGATGATGAGTGCACGCAACACGCTGTCTTGGTGTGTTGGGTCTGGACGCAGAGCAGCCATGGAGGTGGGGGGATCAGGTGGTCTTACCATGACAAGAGTCCCTGAAGACCCAGATGTCCTCGAAGGAACACCCAGACTGAGACAGACGGCTCGGAGACAGACCTATCGGACATGACAGATGGACCTGGTTCTTGTGGGGCTGAGGAGGCTCCAGATTCTGTTTTTTTTTTTTTTTTTTTTTTTTAACGAGTTTAAATCAGATTTTAGCTTCACATCCTAAAAACAGAAAACTGATCCGAGCGTTTTATTTTGAGTTTTCGTTCTGGGTCACCTGAAGACCCGAGTCTTTCCTGGACTTTACCTGAGTGTCCTCAGTGTGTGGTGTACCTGTGCAGGTGGTGAGGCCGTTGGCCAGTGGCAGCACCACGTGGGTGGGCGGAGCATACAGACAGTAGGAGTCGTCGGTGTGGGGGGCGGAGCTGAGGCTGGAGGAGAGGGGGGCTCTGGACAGGAGCTGCTGGCGCTGGGTGGGCAGGGAGGCGTGCCGGGACAAGGTGCCCCCTACAGGTGAGATGAAGGGGGGAGGAGGAGGAGGAAGTTAGCAAGCTGATGGTTAGAAGGGGGAGGAATGATGGAAGCAGGAAGGAGGAGCATGAAATGGTCTGCAAGCAGCTGGAGGAAATGGGGTTAAACTGACATCACTTCCTGTCAGCGGTGACACGACACGAAGTTAGGTGAGACAGAATAAACAAACAAACAAATAAACAAACCCCGACTGACTGAGGGAAGGTGTGAAGAGGAAACGCAAGGCAATCCGTTAAGAGGTTTTTCTGAATAAAAGCTCAAGATGAAATAAGAATGTTCATAAAACAATCAAACGTTTTCAAATGACACTCGTGTCAGAAATTAAATGGAAAGATCCTCTCTGTGAGAAGACGCTCCACTCAGACCCTGGACCGGTTCTCTTCTTTTAAATACTTTTACAGTATATCAATTTAATGCTCTTATTGTGGCAGGTTCTCTGCTCTGTACAGCAGGCGGGACGGTGTTCGTGTCTTCGGCTGCTGACAGTCGGCATCTCAAGATCCTGCATGAATAAAACAACCTAAAGCAGGTCGGCCGAAAACTAACATGTTTGTTAACCTGCATAAAAACAGCTGAATTTTTTGTTTACCTCATAAACAGCTGAATTGTTTGTTTACCCCATAGAAACAGCTGAGTTGTTTGTTTACCTCCAAAGAAACAGCTGAAGTATTTGCTTACCTAAAGAAACAGCTGAAGTGTTTATTTACCTAATTGAAAAGCTGAAGTGTTTGTTTACCTAATTGAAAAGCTGAAGTGTTTGTTTACCTCCACAGAAACAGCTGAAGTGTTTGTTTATCTCATTGAAACAGCTGAAGTGTTTGTTTACCTAATTGAAAAGCTGAAGTGTTTGTTTACCTCATTGAAAAGCTGAAATGTTTGTTTACCTCCATAGAAACAGCTGAAGTATTTGTTTACCTACAGAAACAGCTGAAGTGTTTGTTTACCTCATAGAAACAGCTTAAGTGTTTGTTTACCTCCATAGAAAATGCTGAAGTGTTTGTTTATCTCATAGAAACAGCTGAAGTGTTTGTTTACCTAAAGAAACAGCTGAAGTGTTTTTTTTACCTCATAGAAACAGCTGAAGTGTTTGTTTACCTCCAAAGAAACAGCTGAAGTGTTTGTTTACCTCCATAGAAAATGCTGAAGTGTTTGTTTATCTCATAGAAACAGCTGAAGTGTTTGCTTACCTCATAGAAACAGCTGAAGTGTTTACCGACTACAGCCAGCACCTTGTTTTGTTTACGTTGAGTGCAGACCAGCACTTCACCAGAACATGTGAAAGCTAAAGGAGTGAATCAAACGGCTCCATCTGAGGCGCTTCAGAAGAAGTGTTTGGCAGTGAGGAGCTTTAACTGAGCTAAATGCCTCCGTCAGTATTTCAACACGTTTATTGTTAAATAATTATGTTGTTAATCTGATGCTGTATTGACTTTAGGACAAGATGATTCTTTTATTTGCTCTAATTTTTGAGGAGAATAAAAACATGAAAATCTTCCCGGATGGTTTGCAGGGACTGACCGTTCCTCCGGCTGATCACCTCCACGATGGACGGGGGGAAGAAGCCCACCCGGTCCGTCCCCCTCTGGTTGTCATGGATGTGTCCCTTCCAACGTCCGTCTATGTGCTGCTCCAACACCTGGGGGGACATCAGGGATCAGTGTGGGGCCCGACAGAGTTAACCAGGAGAACGTGTTGTTCTCTGAGGTCAGCTTGAAATCTGCAGGAACACTGAAAGGTCCAACATTCAATTTTCTTCTCCACAGCCCAACAGAAGTCTGGGATTTCTAATGCTATCTAATCTAAGCCAAAACAGATCCTAGCATTTATTTTGAAGCGTATCTGCAAGCTTTATTTTGAAACTCCAGGTTGAAACCTCTACCTGTTTAATTTTCCATGAACTGTAAAGTTCTGAAGAGAACAAAACTATTTTATGTTGGGGTTCATGATGGAATTATGTAACAAGGAAGAAGCTGCTGAGTCATAAACCATCCACTGACTCAGAATCTTCTGAGTCATTGGTTGCTACGGTGATTTCCGCCCTTTTTGAGGGTGAAAACCGAGGTCCTGTCCTCAAACGAGACAGAAACAAGTTGTTCTGGTTGGATCTGAAACAGGAGGCGTGAGAGGATTGTCTCACCATGATCACGTCTCCTGCTCGAACGTTCAGAGCCGTCGGGTCGTGGAGGTTCCAGTGGTCCTTCAGAGCTCGGACCTGTAAAATACCTGTGGCGTCTGCCGAGGAAACAGAAAGTCGGGTCAACCAATGGTGAAGTAAAACATCAACCCATTCATCTAAAGAACACAAACTGTAGAAAAGTTGGTGATGCAAGGACATCAGTGGAGCAACGTCACGTCACTTCCTCCCCTTCTTAGCTAACCTGTCAGGAGATGGTTCCCCCCTAAAAGGGGCGGAGCTTTGTTTTATCCCTAAAAGGGGTGGAGTTATTTACTAAGATGGTATCTCTGTTATATTCTCCCTTAAAGCTGAAAAAAGATCACAAAATAAGCAGAATATACAGTTGTAAAATAATTAGAGAAGATCCACGGAGCAGAAGTGGGACAACGTGCTAAGTTCTCTTCACACGAATGCTGAAGACAATAAAAAGTTACCAGAAAACAATTTAAAGATGAAACCTGTGCTGTTTGGAAAAGAGCTACTGATAGAAAACCAGTATTCTGTGGATTAACAAAGCATAAAATAAGTAAACAGCTCGACCAAAGCCCAGACCTGATCAGGACATTCCAAAATAAAACTTCTGTAGAAACATCTAAACAACTGTTGAATGAAAACTATTAAAAATATAAAGTTATTCTCTAAACATATTTTTCCCCATAATTCACACTTTCTGTATTAAACTCCTAATCACAACTTTCTGCTTTTCCTCAAACTTTCAGACAAAAACAAACATTAAAACAGAATTTGAGAACAGAAAGAGGCAGATCTGGTTCAACTCACATTTTATTTTTTATAAATCAGAACCTAAACTAAACAAGCGGAGGGTGTGCTCCAATTACATGGGCATCACTCTCCTTAGCCTCCCTGTCAGGTCTATTCAGGGGTACTGGAGAAGTGAGTCTGATCATTGGTTGAACCACAGATCCAGGAGGAACAATATGGGTTCAGTCCTGGAATGAGATCATGGATACAGGAGGTTGAAATGAGTTTCCTCTGCAGGGTAGCTGGACTCTCCCTTAGAGGCAGGGTGAGAAGTTCACATCTGCACATTCTGCAGCTGGAAACAAGACAAGGAAATTGCACGTTTGAAATCCTCCCTCAACAACAACTGCTCGTTATTCCCTCGTTTGTTGTGGTGGCAGCTCCAAATGGCAGCAGTATCGCAGCGTCTCCACGCCGCGGCGCTGCAGGACTTCAGGTTCAGGCATGAGCCGACAGCTCAGCTGCTGCTACAGCTGGTGGACTCAGGTGGGGCTCAATGTCAATCAGGAAGTGAAGACATCGGAGGACAAATGATAAGAGGTCAGAGGACAAACAGGAAGTGAAGACGTTAAGAGGACAAACAGGAAGAAGACATCAGAGGACAAACAGGAAGTGAAGACATCAGAGGATAAACAGGAAGTGAAGTCGTCAGAGGAATAAAGAAGAACAGTGTGTGACCTCTGACCTCGGAGCAGCTGCTTGATGTCCCTGCTGGCGTGAGACGTGGTGAACTGGTTGACAATGTCCAGCGCCGTCTGGTTGTAGGTGTTCCGGATGTTCACGTCCACTCCAGCCTGGATCAGCAACAACAACAAGCTGATATTTCCTGTTGGCTTTGACCCGTTTGATTTATTCCTTATAAATTTATTATTCTCTAAGTCTATTAATTTATTTGGAGCTTTGTTCAGCAGATCTTCAATAGTACCAGACTTTATGTTTCAGTTAGCAAGTGTTAGCCTTCATTCAACACTGGCTAACAATATCACATGGAGGCTAATGTAGCAGCTAAAGTGGTCCTAACTGGGCTACAATATAAAACATATTCTAATATAAAGCAGCTAAGATTGTCTTTCTTTGATAAGTCTAGACATGTCCATATTAGCTGAATAAAGACAATCTTAGCTGCTAAGTTAGCCTCCGCAGGATGCTAGTTTAAAAATGTATTTAGCTACATAAACTGGAACAACATATTAGTCTTTATATTAGACTAATAATTAATAATAACTTATTAACCTGATCAATAGTTACCTATCAGTATATGTTATGGATACCTTAAAGACAGTAGTTGTTAAATTAGCCAAAAAGATGTTCAAAGTAGCATTAGCTTCATTAGCATGAATAGCTTTCATTTAATAACCTCGGCTATGAACAAAAAGCAGCTTTAAAAGAAGCTGCGTTTCTCTGAAGGGGAAAGGTTTCCGGCTGCTTCAGCTGCTTCAGCTGCAAGTCCAGCTGTTTATTAGCAGCGTTAGCCGCTATGTCCTGCTGCGTCATCTGGAAGTGGTTGTTCCAACATGAGAAAATACATTTATAACACTTTGACTTCAGAAGCAGTGCTTCTGAAATGCACTGCAATGACCAGTCCCGACCTCCAGAACCCATCTAGGCCTTCAGAACCCATCCCGATCTCCAGAACCAATCCAGACCTCCAAAACCCATCCAGGCCTCCAGAACCCATCTAGGCCTTCAGAACCCATCTAGGCCTCCAGAACCCACCCAGAACCCTCAGAACCCATCCAGACCTGAAGAACCCATCCAGACCTGCAGAACCCATCAAGGCCTGCAGAACCCCAGTCTCCACATACATCCAGAAATGAACTCACGTCCAGCAGCAGTCGGACCACCTCAGTTTTTCCGTACAGCGCAGCTTCATGAAGAGCGGTTCCAGACTTGGTGGTCTTGTTGATGTCGATCCCGGCCTTCAGGAGCAGCCTGAAGAGAAATAAATCTGTTTTTAACGCTCGGTGTGTAGCAGTAAATTCACAGCCATGAGAAGAGTTCTAACGTTCAGATTGACTCGAGAAATGTCCAGACAACATCGAGACACTTTGGTCTCGGTCTGCTCCGACTAGCTGTTTGCTCATCAGTCCTGTCAGAATTAAAGCGCCATCTACAACAGGTAAGATATTTATGCTTTATAAACTTCATACTTCAATATGGAGGAAGTTTTTACTTAAATTGAGTTCATGAGTTGAGTTTATTTATCACCCTGCAGACGGACTGTCTATCACGGTGCATTAAGATTCATAACTGGCTGTAACTGCCATACCCACCACTGCACCCTGTATTCACTGGTTAAACTGGACATCATTAACTTCACACAGACTCTCAATGGTACATTTTCATCTTTAAATCACTTCTTGGTCTGCTGCCTTCATACATCTCCTCCTACATGTCTCTGCGTGAGTGCAGCTACAGCGTGCGCTCTCAGGACATTATTACCTGCAGTGTCCCCTCAGTGAGGACTGAACTAGGCAAAAGGGCCTTCTCCTACTCCACTCCCGTTTCCTGAAATGTCTTGCAAAAAGAGCTGAAGCTCTCAACCTTGAACTCTCTGTGGTTTTAAACATCTGTTAAGTTCCTGGCAAAAAAAACCCCAATGCAGACATGTTCCTGTTTTTCGTATTATTGCCTTACAACCTAGCTGATTTTAGTTGCTGTTTGTTTCATTTTTTTTAATGCCATTTTCTTTCACTGTTCTTCTCAGTTTGTATGCTTCCTTTTAGGATTGTCTACTGTTTTCATCACTTTTTGTTAGAATCCGGTCTCTCTTGTAAACGAGTCCCCGAGGCTCAGTGGGATTAACCTGTATAAATAAAGGTTGAATGAATGAACATTTTTCCAAAGAAAAAACATTTTCATTTTCCCAGTATTGGTTCCGTTCTTTGTTTTATGAAACATTGTTTACTTGTAGTACTTACAGCATATCTCTAAAATTGATCAGTAAAGTGTGACTTGCCCTCTCAAGTTCAATCACCTTAAACTGGATTGATTTTCTCCCAACTGCTGATGTTTTGGGACTCATTGCACTTACTGAACATTTTGTCTCTCAGTGACACCCACATTAATGATGGTATTAGAGCTGTCATTTCCACTTTATGCTCTTTATTTGTTTTTAAACTCACTTTCAATAGTGTCATAAGTTCTGAAAGTCATCTCAACGTGATCCCATTCCAGGAAGCTGCAGGTTCCAGCAAAGGGCTGAGCGAACACAACGTACTCCTCATTTCCAAAGGTGAAGGCCTCCACTGAAATGGACTCAAACTTCAGCAGCTGATAGGACGCGAACTCTGAAAAGTATGATGCAGCAGACTTTAATCTCAAAGTATTGAATTCATAATCAGATCTTTAGAGCAGGACAAACAGTTTTGGACATTTTTGATCGACTAGCAGCACTGAAACTGTTGATAAGGACAGGACGGGGGACAAGAGCAGACCCTTTAAAAGAATGTTACCCGTCGTGATGCAGTCAAAAGAGTGTGGGTGCAGGTCGTTGATCTTCTTCCCTTGGTGAATGGGTGGCCCGCTGCAGAAGATTTCATCTAGAGTGGCATTGGTGTGATGCATCCACTCCACCAACCACTTCAGTTTGCAATCACAAATCAGATTGTTGCCTCTCAGATCTCTGCATGCACAAACAGAAAACATACATGTTAAGGCATATTATAGATACTATTTATCATTAAAACAGTGATATATAGTGTTTTTTAGTCCTTGTTCAAGGGCTCGCTGTTGCTGTGAATCCTGTCTCACACTCTTTGGTTTTGAGCCAACAAGTGTCCCATCTCCCGAGTGCTCTCTGCTCATCACACACTCGGCCTGAGCAGCTATCGACCTTGGATGAGAGTCTGAATCCACAGACGCTCACACCACTCTAGTTGGTTGTGACAGGGAGACCAAAGACACAATCCATTTTCTTCCCTCTGTACTTGTTTACCAATTACTCAGACACTCTGCCACCCTCACCCAAACTTAATTTTTCTTTCCTCTTTAACAAAAAAAAAATCTTAAAGCATATAAAGTTATTGTTTTGCTGTTTTTTTTCCCCCTTTCCCTCAAATGTTCTCAAAAGAAGTAAAACACATAGAACACTGAGGAACTTACACTTTGGTCAAAGCATCCATGCCCTTGAAAACATCTTTAGGCAGTGTTTCCAAGTTGTTGTAAGCCAGACTCCTAAAAAAAAAAAAAGAAAAAAGAGGAAAAGTACACAGAGCTTATTAAATTAGAAGCAGATTTACATCTGTAGATAAACAGATGAATCCAGTTTTCTACAATCATTACATCATACGAGAGAATGTGTATGGTTTGATCATATTCTTGATTAATATCATAGTTCAACATGTCTGAGTTGCAGTGACTTGGAAAGAGACCAATTCCATTTAAAAATCAAACATACACATTATGATTGTTTTCAGACTAGTTCCAGAAACCTTTAATGTTGATTAAAAAGTAACGCATTCATAGCACTGTGCTCAATGAAAAAACTCATTTCATTTTTTTTTCAAGCACGGTGGTGGAGGGTTGATAATTTTGGCTTGTTTTGGAACAAATCACCAGCTCAGTCAAACTCCAGACCTCAAAGTGACTCTGTGAAAGAGCTGAGCATGAACAAATGTCTTTGAACCTCAAAGAACTGAAGCAATGCTGTAAAAAGTTAGAACCAAAATCACAATGTGGAGTGAGATTGATCCGGTGTTACAGAATGTTTTTAATTCAAGTCATTGCTGTTAAGGTTGTTTCCGATATATAATAAAGTAGTGCGCTTGTAATCACTGTTTTAATGTTTGGACTTGACCAAAGCTTGTATCATTATTTATAGGGATGCACAATATTATCGGCATGGTATCGATATTGGACGATATTAACGATAAAGTTAAATATTGGACATCGCCCATTCCATCAAAATGACTCATTGATATAAAAGGCACTGTTTTATATATATACTGTTTTATATATATACTGTATATATATATATATGTGTGTGTGTGTGTGTGTGTGTGTGTGTGTGTGTGTGTGTGTATAAGGCACTATTTTTGCATACAACCCAGCGACAAGGATGCATGCAACGCTATGACGTCACATGCACCGTTTTTATTAAAATGTACAAATTTGCACTGTTCGAGTGTTGTCATTGTGTTAGAGTAAATGTCATGAATAAATTTGACATTAAACATAATCCAA
>JAVCKU010000022.1:307544-318753 GCA_032273985.1 Hypsolebias coamazonicus
CGTGACGGCCGCCATGTTGGTTTTTAGTTTCGTTTTCGGCCGCACCGGGAGCCGGTTCCGGTAACCGGCTTTTTCGGCATCCGGCCGGGCCGGTGTAACGGAACTACGCCGGAAACCGGTGGTTACCTGTAGTCCATTTACCATCACAAGGACACCTGGACAGGTCTTCAGTCCATCACAGGGACACTGAGATAAACCACATCTCTCACTCACACCTCTGGGGACATGTTACAGTTACCACTCAGATATCCTGAAGCTGCTCAATAATCCAGGTAGAAGAAGTAGTAAAGTTAAGTCTGGTCCTCTGGACGGGTTCAAAATACAAAAAAAATGTAGGAACGTTTTGTCTTTCATCCGAAATACTTCTTCAGTGTATTTATAAGGCTGAGCTGAAAACAGCTCCTCAGACTGAAGAACAGTGGACAGCTGTGGAGAGTGCCCAGGGAGCAACTGGAGATAAGGTGTCCTGCTCAGAGACACCACGAATGTGCAAAGACCAGAGATCGAACCAGGACCTTCGGGTCCCGAGTCGGCTGCCCTGCCCCTACACCATCTCAGCGTAAAGAACTTTATGACTTTGTGACTTTTATAAATAAATAATAAATAGTTGTGTTGGATGTTTTGAGGTTCGGGTAAAACGGAGCAGAACCGTCTTGGTTTCAGTAACAGTACAAAGACGGTCAAAGTGACACGTGTAGCACTCAGCAAGATGGCCGCCCTGACGCTCACCTGGCGCGCTCAGTGGGACTTCCTGTGACAGAGCCAGAACCTACACCAGGAGACAGAACCAGAACCTAGACTGAGACAGAACCCAGACCGCAGAGGACTTGGTCTGCCAGGTCCCCAGACCATGAACCTGATCCAAAAGGTTCTGATGCAGAACATCTGGAATCCAGACTTCTGGATCAGTTTTTCTTGGATAAGAACTATGATCAGAACAAGCTCCAGTCCAGATGTTCTGAAGTTATTTTGTTTTTAGATGATGATTCTGGCAGTTTGGGTCAGAACCAAACAGCCATGGTTGCCATGGTGGCAGACCTAAACTTTAACACCCCCCCACCCCCTGTGGTCCTACCTGATGCTGTCCTGATCCATGTTGCTGCAGGTGGACCCCCACACGTCCAGCAGGCTCCCCCCGGACGAGGTGGACGACGCCAGAGATGGTCTCTTGTCCAGCAGTCCCCCTGACCCACCACCAGAGCTCTTGGTTCTGAAAAGCTTGCTGAGCCGGACCTTCAGGGACCCCCCCTTTCTGGACTTCTTCTCCCCCTCCAGGACCACGAGTGGGGAGGCAGACTGCCCGGCGCCCCCCAGGGCCACGCCAAGCCTGGGGGTGGCAGCGCGGCTCTGGGGCAGGGATCTGGACTGGTTACGGGGGATCAGTTCCGGAGGGACCTGGGGGTCTCTGAGACCGGCTGCAGTGGGGTACGGGGTGGTGCTGATAGGGGTGGGCATGGGGGAGCAGCAGTTCTGGTCCGTGCAGACTCCGGCCTCCTCGGCCAGTCTGTGGACCTGCTGCATGAGACCGCTCAGAGTCCCGCTGGAGAACACGGGTCCAGAACCACCAGGATTCCTCCCTCCACTGATACCCCCCACCTCCTCTCCTTTTACGGCCTCCTCCCCCTCCCTGCCTCCCCCCTGACCCAGTCCACCCACCTCCTCAGAACCCAGACCCTCCAGAACCAGCAGGGCATCACTTGTGTCACTGGGGTCCTCCCCAGGTCCTCCAGAACCCAAAACGCTATGGCAGGAGCAGCGAGGGGTGGGGTGCGCCAGGTCCTCCCCTCCAACTCCCACCCTCTCCTTCAACTCCCCCATCTGACCCAGCCTCTGGGCCAGAACCAGGACCGGGTCCTCGTCCCCAGATGAGCAGGTCTTTCTGGGCTCCAGCAGACCCAGACGCAGGGCCTGGTCCAGAAGGCCTGGGGGCCACTTAGCCAGTTGGTGTCGGAGACACAGAACCGGGCCGGACTCAGAGTCCAGAACGGGGACCCACTGAAGGTTCTGGGGCCCTTCGGACCCCTTGGACAGTCTGAGGACTGGGTGCCACTGGAGGTTCTCCTCTGCAGATGGGACACAGCAAGAGTTCTGTTCCGGCCCACCTCCAGGACCAGGACCGGTTGTGTTGCTGCCAGAACCCGAGCCTAGTCCTGGGTCCAGATGTTGTCTCTCCGCCTCCTCCTGCAGAAACCCCTCCGGTCTGAATTCCAGGATCCGGTCTCCGGACCGCAGCAGGTTCTGAAACACCATGAGCTGAGCCCTCGTCCCGGGCACCCCCGAACCGTCCACGAACCTCTGCGCCACTATGCCAAAGTCCTCCGGCGGGGGTGACAGCGGCGGTTCCGAGCACAGCGGGGCCTGCGTCAGCACAAGCCCGCCGTCCAGCTCACCTTTCCCGGGCAGCGGAGAGCTGTAGTGCGGGGATCCGGAACCGAGGCCCGAAGAGGGGCCGCCGGGGTCCACATCGAACCCGCCGCCGCGGTGTCCCAGAGCGGCTTTCACGGGCCCGAACCCGCCGCCTCCTGTTCGGATCCGGTCTTCGGGCTCGTCCAGCCGGTCGTACTCCGCGGCGGAGACAAGCCGCATCAGGACGAAGTCCGGGGACGGTTCTTGCTGCGCGTCGCTCATGGCGGCGGGTTGACGGTTCCGTTCGCTGCTCCGGTGTTACATAACAGCAGCTGCATGTCAGAACCGGAGGACCGGGACGCACAGGTGGCGAGTCCGGACCGGTTCGGAACGGTAACGGCTCCGCTGGACGAGAACAAAACAGAAAGAGACATGAGAGGAAGCCGCCCGGTTAGCCGTTAGCCTCCGGTGATGGAGGAGTGGGCGGGGCCTAATCACCGAAACGAAGGGCGGGGCCTAATCACCGAAAACACCCGATTAATCGATCGGATGTGGAGTATAATTTATTTGTGCAAATTTACAAACAGTTAAAACCTCTAAGATATTTTTAAATATTTTAAATAATTTTTATTATTTCAGTTTTAATTTAAATCAGCGAACTGAACTTTATTATAACCCGTTTGATTCTTACCATTTAAAACGATTATTTCCTCTTTATGTACGGTTTTCAGTTTTAAACTTTTATTTTCGTTGTGACGTGTTATCCTAAATTTTTATTTATAATACTGATCCATCAATTATCTTTTACCTGCTTCTTCCATTTTGGGTCACCAAAGCCCATGTCCAGCACAGTGAAGGTGCACCCTGGACAGGTCTCTTGTCCATCACTGGGCCACTTATTTTATTTTTAAAGACTTTAAAATGAGCTCCACTTAATAATTATAAAAAATTTAATCAAGACTAATATGGAAGACTTCCTGACAATCAGCAGTTTTTTTACACTTTAATACAAAATCAGAACCCGATGCTGAACCGTTTTACACATTTCTCCAGATAAAGGCATAAAAAGTCACAGCTGGGAAGAACGTTCATGGAGATGTTGCAGGATTTGTCCACAGCACAGAAACATAAAATTCAAATTAAATTATTTTCAACAGAACGTTTTAAGAGGCACTTTAATGTGATCAGTTTACAACCGTAAAAGCTAAAAGATATTAATGTGCAGATATTTACTAAGTAACATGTTTATTAATGAATAAAGTGACAGCATTTTTGAATCATTCCTTTAAAATATTTGTAGTTTTTTAAGTTTTTCAAACTGGATAAAATATTTTAAACTGAAAAAATAAAACACTTTGCACTCAGATGTTTCAGCTAAATATTTAGAAACAAATTAAACAGCTGCAACAGAAAGTTCTAATTGATTTAACGAGATGTTTTCCAACAGACTCTCAGCCCAGCAGCAGCTGGTCTCAGGTCTGGTTCTGGTGCAGAAGAAGCAGCAGCCAAAGCTTCAATACAATATAGACTTTATTAGTTCACTAAAGTTTCATATGAAATAAAAGCAGATTGGCTTTAAATGATTCACAATCCAGAAACAAAATCGACTTCAGGGTCAGCACAGGAAGTGCATCCCTACAAAATAAGAGCCTCCACCCAAAACTGGGAACTGAAAACCGAGTCAATCCGGTCAGGAAGTGGGCCGGGCCGAGCGTCTGCTCAAACCCAGCAGCAGAGCGCCGTCGAGCCGTGAGGACACAAAAAAAACATAAGTCGTGGTTCTTTGTGGCCGACGGTTCAGCTCCCAGAGTCCAGAACAGTTTGAGTCCAGAAGTCCAACAGAATCACCAGAACTGCTCGGGGAATGTTTCATTTCACTTTATTGTTTTCAGCTTCAGTATTTTTTTTTCTTTTCATCATAGCAATGGAAAAATATAACCTTTTACAAACGTCTTCAATTCTCTGAAATCTGAAACAATCAAAAATGGTGAGTGACCCGTTTCCCAACCCGAGTGCAGCAGGGAAACCGACCCGAAGCGGCTCGCAGCGCCAAGCCCACGGACTCAGATAAACCTTTTCTTTTTGGCACTCGCTCTTCAGCACCCAGCTTTTACCCCGAAAGGGTCGGTGCTGCTGGTTAAGAGCCGGAGGCGGAGCCTGTGAGGCGCCGTCCGTCCGGCGCGTCTCCTTCGCCGTTTTTACTGCTCAGAAGAAGAAAAATAAGAGCAACAAAAATCTACTGAAGAAGTCCAAAGAGTCGCTTGTTAATCTGATTCCACGAAAGTCTTTAAGGTTTGTCCCCTCCTCCCCTGGTGGGCGGGGCGATGACGTCATCGTAATATCAGAGGAGGGGCCAGCTTCACGGCAACACGCTGCAGGAGGAGGAGGGAGGGTTGTGTCCTAAAGGGGGAGTCAGAGTCCAGTCCACAGGCTGTCCAGGAAAAGGAGGAGAGGGGGCGTCGCCAGCTGGAACTGAAGGTGGTGCGATGTCATCATCTTCATCATCATCATCATATCTCGCGCTCTCACACACAGACACTCATCTCACGTCACGTCTTCTGCTTCAGCGAACGCTGTAGCGAACAGAAGAGTTCAGTCCAGGAGCTCACAGCGCTGCCGGCCCCATCTGTAAACAAACAAACAAAGTTCAGTCCAGGAGCTCACAGCGCTGCCGGCCCCATCTGTAAACAAACAAACAAACAAAGTTCAGTCCAGGAGCTCACAGCGCCGCCGGCCCCATCTGTAAACAAACAAACAAAGTTCAGTCCAGGAGCTCACAGCGCTGCCAGCCCCATCTGTAAACAAACAAACACAGAGACTCCTTTTTTCTGAGCTCCGAGACATGTGATGAGGTCATCCTCTGTTACCATGGTAATGTAACTCATGCCCTTTTCCATGAGTACCAGTACAGCACGGTTCTACTTGGCTCGGTACGGTACACGTTTCCATTATGCTTTCATTACTGGTTCCAGTGGGCTGGTGACCAGCTGGTGGTGGTATTGCTGGTGGTAAGACCCTGAAACAGGTTTCAGTACAGGGTGAGGATTTATTTTGAAGTTTCTGAAATTAAAAAGAATCAGTGACTGAGTGTTTTGACGTCACATTTTGGTGCCGGCTCGGCCCGGTTGGAACAACAGAGCCAAGGGTTCTGAAAAAAGGGACTGGTTCTACTACTGTTCCTAATGGAAAAGCCTTGGAACCACGCTGAGTCGAGTCGTACCGGTACAAATGGAAAAGAGGCATCTGTGGTAACACAACCTCTCAGCCTGGACCACAACAGACTGCGGCTCAGCTGCTCACCTGAAGGACTTTGTGTCACGTGTGTGTCTCTGTGTCCTCACCAGGCTTGGCTCTTGAGCTTGCGCAGCTCCTTGGTGGCCCAGGTGGCCAACGTCTTGGTCTTGGAGGTCTTGGACCGCCGGCCCTCCGTCAGCAGGTCGTTGATGAGCGGATGCGCGTCCACCAGCTTCATCACATCTTTGCCGAACGCCGCGCACAAGTCACTGTGGACACACAACGTGCACATTAACACACAGAACCACCAACGGGCCCATGAGACCAGCAGGTGGACGTCAGTCTCAGAATCCATGGTCTGGTTGTCCATCATGACTCAGCGTGGTGCATGATGTCTCCTCATTGACCGACAGGCCTCCAGTCAGGGTTTAGCTCCGCCCCCATATCAAACATGGTGACAGCAGCAGAACCTTGTGACCCGGCCCGCACAACAAACTGCTTCCAGAACCATGTTTTAAACACCGCCGTGAACAGGAAACCAAAAACTCACCAACGTTCTACTTCCTGTTTGGAGGTTCTGGTCACCTCAGACCAGCTGGGAGCAGAACTTAGCTCTTCGTGTTTTGAGGTAAATAAAAACAGTAAACGTAAACAACGCCTCCTCACCCGATGAGACCGGCGGCGTTGGCCACCACGCCGTCGTATCGGTCCTCGTCCTCGGCGATGTGTTGGATGAAGGACAGGATGAACTCCACGCGAGGCTGGACCAGCATGACGTCCGCTGCAGGGAGGAGACACACGTGAGGCGAGGAGGCCACACTTTGTTTGTTTGTTTGTTTGTTGGGTCCCGCAAAACCAGGAAGCTGTTTTTGTTCTGGCGGCAGCCTGAAGCTTTCTGGGTGAAAAGACCCGAAACTCTCTGCGACGTCGTAAAATCCTCCTGCTGGACTTCAGGCAGGAGGAGGAACCGACGTCGCGTCAGGAACAACATCTAACGTATAAGCCCTGCCCACCAGTGGGTGGAGCCGGGCTCTGCTTGTAAACAGGAAGTGTTCTGTTTGTCTTACGGTGGACGTTCTCCTGGTCCCCCTTCAGGCCCTGGATGATCCCGGTGTAGGCCTCCAGGCAGCCCTCCCTCAGCTCGTTCAGGTAGTCCACCATGTCGTAGTCCGTCTGAAAGGACAGCGCACGTCAGCCACAGGTAGGAAACCGAAGAGCGGGCCAGGTGGGACTCCCCAGGCTCACCTTGTCCACCTGCGCCTGCGAGGCCTGCTGCAGGGTGTCCAGGACGATGTCCAGGTACTTCTTGAACTCTCCTCCGATGGCCAGAGCGATGTCCCCAAACACGGACAGGATCTGAGGCTTCACGGAGCGGTGCACGTTCTCGTTCTGTGCACGAGGACAGAGGACGTGTTCAAACAAGTCGGGTCAGCCTGAACTGATAAACACCAACAAACAGTGGGGGATGAAGGAGCGAAGTCTTCCTCACCCCCAGGTTCTCCAGCAGCAGCTGCATGATCTCGTCGCAGTACGGCAGCATGTTGGACTGCAGCGCCCGGCACAGGTCGCACACCAGACCCACAGCCGCCAGGCACACCTGACGCAAACAAACAAACAAATAAACAACACATCCCGACCACAACCACCTGATGTTTCCCATCCGGGCGGTTCGTGGGCCCACCTGATACTCGGCGTAGTTCTTCAGTCCGATGCCCAGGAATGGCTTGAAGGCGTCCATGTATTTCTGGAAGTCTCCGCCCAGAACTGAAACGAGCAACTGGGTCAGAACCGGAGGAGGCGGGCTCAGTCAGAGCGGTAAAAGATGGCAGCGTGTTTGTACCTTCGACCAGCGTGGACACGGCCATGAGGGCGTCCTCCTGGACGCTGCCAGAGCCAGCGGTGCTCTGGAACATCCTCAGCAGCGACGCCATCACCACGTCAGAGATCTGCAGGGCGTCCTGGTGCTGAACCTTCCGGAGAACGTTCTGCAGCAGAACAGGAAATGTTCAGCAGACCGTCACAATAAGAGCTCGACTGCCTCAGAGTGCAGGTGTGTCCGCTCACCTGCAGAGTGGCGCACAGCAGCGACTGCAGGTCGTTGAACTGGATCCTGTCTGACGTGCTCTGGATGTGAGACTGCAGACAGGAAGTCACTGTGTTACACAGGAAGACACCTTGTCAAAATAAAACCTGCATGACGGAGTTGAGCGTCTGCACCTCCATCTGCAGGACCTGCTGCAGCCTCTCCATGATGACCAGAGTGGTTTTCTGGACTGCAGGGTAGCAGTCCTTGGCGCTGTTCTTCACGATCTCCATGAGAGCCTCATAGGCGGCAGACCGCAGGTTGTTCTGGTGTCCATCGGGCCTGAGGGACAGGAGACACACACCTGAGTCCAACATCTGACCTTCACGCAGCAGGAAACAGGAAGTGGTCACAGCGCAGGCTCCACATCACCTGTCCGTGGTCTCCAGGAGCTTCTGGACGATGATTTCAAAGGACGAGGACAGGCAGTAGGTGCTGGGCCCCTCCAGGTCCTCAGCAGTGTCCGTGGCTTCGTACGCCGCCTCGGCCAGGGACGAGAAGGCCTGGAGGAGGACAGACCTGTGAGCTGCACCCTGAACCAGGTTCACAGGTCCACAAGACCAGAGTCTGAAGGGTCCAGACGTTGAAGCTGGACCTGCTTGGGTGTAAACGTTCTGCACCAAATCAAACTGCCCCCTCCTTCAGGGGCCACAACTCACCCAGCACACGTTGGAGGCCACCCGGGGCTCGGCCCCCAGGCCCTCGATCAGACACTGCAGCAGGGGGGCCAGGTAGACCTCATTAATGGCGGCCTCAGGCAACAGCTCGCAGATCCGGCCCACGGTCCAGGCCGTGGTGTCCCTCACTACCACGCTGGGGTCCTTCATCAGCTCGATCAGGGTGGGCATGGCCTGCAGGGGAGGGAGGGGTCAGACCCGATTCTAACAGACCGAAGGAAACCTCTGGAGCCGAGCGTCACCTGGATGACGAGCGGTTTGAGCTGGTTCAGGTCCGGGCCCTCCAGGATGGAGCCGAAGGCCATGACGGAGGCGTCGCGGTAGCGCCAGTCGGGGTGTTTGATGTTCTCCTTGATGAAGGGCAGAACGTGAGGAACCACATCGTCCTCGCAGCACGTGGCCAGCAGCATCAGACACACGCCTGCAGCCTTACAGGGGTTCCAGTCGTCATCGTCGTCGTTCTCATCCTGCACGCACGCGCACACACACACACACACACACACACGGTTACACGCACTGCTACACAACACCTGCACAGGTCAGAGGTCACCAGGGCAGCACCTGCTTGGTGAGGGTCTGGGTCAGGATGGGGACAAGGTACTGCAGCGCTCCTTTAGCGTAGAATTTACTGGTGTGTTCAGGGGGCCGTCCCTGCTCCGAGGCCTGAAACAGAAAGATACGGACAGTCAGCGAACGTCTCACCACTTCTATCAAACACCTTAAAGCCTCGAACGCACCTCTGAGGCCTCGATGGCCAGGTCCATTTCCTCGTCGCAGACGTTGGACCAGAACTCGATGCCCTGCAGAGCCACCTCATCGATGTCGCTCTTCATGGCCTCGATGGTGATCTGAGACACAAACACGTGAACACATGACAGCTGTCTTCATCACAGTCCGACCCAAACAGGAAGGTTCTGTAGATGATGGTTCTCAGGTCGGAGCCTGAACCCACCAGGACCTACAGCCAGTTTGAATTCAGAAACAGTTTCTTACCGCGAACAGAGCCGGGCCCATGTACGTCTCCATGTACTGGTAATACAGAGACATGATCTTCACCAGGTTCTGCAGCGCTGCCACACGCACCTGAACGCATCACACGGAGGGGAGAGAAGAGTTAAGAATGTTGCCTGAACGCACCACACAGAACAGTTACAGAAACACCTGAATGCACCACACCAACAACAGTTACAGAAACACCTGAATGCATCACACCGACAGTTACAGGAACACCTGAATGCACCACACTGACAATAGTTACAGAAACACCTGAACGTACCACAGACAATTACAGAAACACCTGAATGCATCACACCAACAGTTACAGAAACACCTGAATGTACCACACAGACAATAATTACAGAAACACCTGAATGCATCACACAGACAATAGTTACAGAAACACCTGAACGTACCACACAGATAATAATTACAGAAACACCTGAACGTACCACAGACAATAGTTACAGAAACACCTGAATGCATCACACTATTACAGAAACACATGAACGCACCACACCGACAAGTTAAAGAAACACCTGAACGCACCACAAAGACAAGTTACAGAAACACCTGAATGCACCACGAAGCAGGTTTAGGACAGGGCAGTTAGGGGCCGAACAGGCTGGACTTTCTAACGGGCGGTTCTGATGGTACTCACCCGGGTGTCGGGACACTGGGTCGCCTCACAGACCACCTGCATGATGAAGTGTCTCTCTGTCTGAAAACAAACAGGTTCTCACTGAAGCATTCTGTTTCATCTGCAAAACTAAACTGGAACCAGAATCTGTATCATGGGCTTGGACCCAGACGGTCCTGGTACCTCCTTGTCGAAGTTGGCTTTGGTGAACTCCAGCGAGTTGAGCAGAGCGTTGGTGGCGGCCAGCTTCACGTTGTTGCTGGGCTCCTCCTTCCTCATGCCTTGGATGATGGCCGTCAGGATCTGGTTGGCGTTATCCTGCAGCTGCTCGGGATCCTGCAGAGACACCAGAGACCCAGCTGACCCAACAGAACCGAGGGTACCAGTAAGATTGGAACCAAGTTTATGACCTCAGCCTAGGGCTGGAGGATACGGTCAAAACTTATCACGATACATTTCTTAATTTCAGTCGACAACAATATAGTTTGATAGATATAAACATATAAAAGCCTCAGAAAAACTGTACAAATAAATTAATGTTCACCTTTTATTTATATTTAGCCTTCAAAGAAATTTGAACTCACCGTCAAATAAACATAAAACTCTCAACTTTGTCAGTATTAAACGTTTTAACGTCAAACAACAACATAACCGAAACATTTGCTGCATGGGTTTCTCTTTCAGGGACGTTGGCTCAAACTTTTATTGTGCTTCATCAGTTAGAGGTGTTCCAGTCACTAGTTGGAACGACTCTCCGGCACATTTTGCTGCACACGAAACTTGCAGTTTATCGGATCTTAGAAAGCCAAACCACTTCCACACCGTCGAATTAAGTCTTTCCTCTCTTATCAATTATGTCGTCTGCTTCCTCTTCACTTGTGAAAGCTTGCTCGGTCACATTCTGACGGTCATGGGCACTCATTTTGAAGTGAAATCGAGCCTGCTACCGCTGACTCCTGGACTCGAGCTGTGTGTGTGTGGTGTACATCACCACGCACTTTGTGTGTTGTGTCGTGGCTTTTTCTGTTCGGGTTGAAACGGCCGCTGGTTGAACCGGAACAGAAATATAAACAAGTCAGTGAAACGCTGTAATCATATTGAAATAATGAAAATGTGCTTAAAACTCATTTCACGGTTATTGATTAAAAGTATATCATGATATACAGGTAGTCCTCGACTTAAGGCGCCCTCGACTTACAGCAACTCGGACTTAAGAACGGGTGTGCGGCGCAG
>JAVCKU010000022.1:388783-404030 GCA_032273985.1 Hypsolebias coamazonicus
AGTTTACAAGCTTTATGTTTCCAGCTCTGCTTTTAAGCTTAGAGGCTTAGTAGTGTCCTCGGTAATGAACTTCTACCTCTCTAAGCCATTATTATTCTGTTATTTTAGTATATTTTTCATTAAATATTCAGAAGCAAAACTGTTTCAGAGCAAAAACAGCTCCAACAGTTGAACCCCTCCATCACCAGCTCTGCTTCGCTGGTTTTCACTGCAAGCGTGCCAAATCCCTGCTGCAAAACTCAGACTGAAACTGTCAGAAAATGTTACTTTAACTAAATAAAATAAATTAAAATACTGTATAACCCCAATTCTGAAAAAGTTGGAACATTCTGTAAAATTTAAATAAATACAGAAAGGAATTATTTACAAATCTCATTAACTCAGTTTCTTTAGTGAAACATGTATCAGATGTTTAGACTCAAAATTGTTCAATTAAGGTAATTTTAAGTTTAATGACAGCAACATATCCAAACCA
The DNA here is from genome assembly GCA_032273985.1 of Hypsolebias coamazonicus. Taxonomy (NCBI): domain Eukaryota; kingdom Metazoa; phylum Chordata; class Actinopteri; order Cyprinodontiformes; family Rivulidae; genus Hypsolebias; species Hypsolebias coamazonicus. The sequence goes on from JAVCKU010000022.1 coordinate 389,259, forward strand.
GATGCTACATGGAGGTGTTTCCAGCTGTGAGGCATTCGTCTTCGTTTAAAACCAGTCTGTATATGATTGAAGGGACCAGCTCTGGAGGTTCTGAAGAGAATGTTGTCCAGTTTTGTCTGATGGAGGACTCGAGCTGTTCAACAGTCCTGGGTCTTTGCAGAACTTTTTGTTTCATGATGCATCAAATGGCTTCAAATGGTTTCAAATGGTCTGGACTGCACCACCACCCCGACACTTAAACCACCAAGTCTGTTCCAAAGCATGAGCTTTATTGTTGCCTTGCTGAAATAAGCAAGACCTTCACTAAAGAAGACCTCATCTCACCATTCTAAAACATGACATTTTCTGCATTTGTCCAAATGCATAAGCTGTTTATTCCATAGGTACACATGCACACCTATATCAACAGCGAGGCAGACTTTTGAACTGGACATGTCCTCTGCAGTTTCCAAAAAGAATGTCAAATTTTACATGCCCGACTAGAGAACAGTTTTAACCATTTTTATAAGCAAGCTTTGGTTCAGAGAAGATGGTCGTGTTCCTGGACTGTGTGCTCATATGGTTTATTTTTTTCATGATAGAACTTTAACCAGCACGAGACTGAAACGATGAACTGTGTGCAGTGATTTGTGGAAGTGCTCCATGCGGGGACATTTAGAAGCAGTTTTTCACAGATCCTCTGCACATCTTTACCTCAGAGAGACTCAGCCTCTTTAAAATGCTCGTGTCCTCTTGCTGACCTGTTGCTAATGAACTTAATTAGTTTCAAAATGTTTCTTCTTCACACCACCTGCTGTCACAGCCTTTTGTTGCACCTGTCTATTTTTTTTGGAGATGTCATATTTCATTCAAATTCAAAATGATTCTCCTAAAAAATGGTAAAATGTCATTAACTTAAACATCTGGTCTGTTTATTATGTTCCACTGTGAATAAAATCTGGGATTATGGCGTTTACAAATAATTACATCTGGTTATTATTTACATTTGACACAAAGTCGCAACTATGTCAGAACTGGAGTTGTAAAATGAAAATGACTTGCAGGCAAACATAAATAAAGTATAAAGTATAAAGTCAGGTCATCTGGATGGCTTCTTTAGTTTTGATGAGACGTTTCGTTCTTCATCCAAAGGACTTCATCAGTCTAAGGAGCCACAACAAACTCAGTCTCACAAGCAGCACACTCACACATTAAACCAAGTTTGATGGTGATAAGATGGTTTCTGGGGCCCGCCCTCTCCCCTGTCAACTCTTCTGAGGCAGCCATAGCCAAAGTGGTTCAAAACATCAAACTTGGACTGATGAAATCCTTTGAATGAAGGACGAAACATCTCAACAACAAAAAAAAAAAAACGTCCAGATGACTGACTGAACTGTGTTGGATTTTTTTTTTTACCTGGATCATTGATCATGAACTTCGATATAGAAATTAATGTTTTACATGCAGTTTAAACATATTTAACTGTTAAGCAGCCATAGTTTAGCTCAGCTTTGTTCAATAATTTGTTCTCATGACAGAATAAATGGATCTTCTAAACTCATCTAACACACTTACTATAATTATAAACATTATTTTACACAGAAGTATGTTTCTGTTTGCATAATTCATCATCACATGGAACTAAATGTGGCAGTTCTAAAATGCATGTTAAATTCATGAACCATTAATGTTAGCTTCACTTGTTTATTTAAATCAAATAAGGTGGTCAACAGTTGTCATGTGACAACAGCCTCTCACGTTGCCCAGCCTGTAGGCCCGTCTGCTCACAGCAGAGCTAAATGAGGACATTAAGAGAAGTAAAGCCGGATCAGTCGTTCCAGACTGATCTCTGACACTGAAGACCAGCAGCAAGGGGACAGGTGATGGGGTGGGGACAGCAGCAGAGGAGGGAGGAGACGTTTGGCTGATCTTTAAATCTGACCATGTGACTGGAAATAAAGAGGATGCGGGGATTAGGAGGGAAGATATAAAAGCAGACATTAGACAAGGCGCGTCACTAAATTCAGAAGACAGAAGCAGCTGTGAGAAGAAGCCTTGAAGTTCTGAAAGGAAAGGTAGGAACAAACCAACACTGCTGGAACAATCTATGCTCCCAATACATACAAGATAATTGGCGTAATTTGAAATATTAACAAGCAGAAGGATTATTAGATACTGGATGATTGCAACTAAAGGTATATTGTCATGTTCTGCTTCATACAGGAAGTAACTGATGTTTTAGATTAAGGGAAACGGTCTTAGCTGCTTTTAAAAGATGATCAGAAAGTTAAAACGGTAGTCATCTGCATAGATTTGATGCTCAGGTTAAAGTGGACCGACTCGAGGTGAAACAGGTGGAGGTTTGGAAGCATCCAGTTTCTCGACTAGAACGTCTCAGAACCATGTAGGAGAGACTTTCCACTCCTCTCCTCGGGTATTTTAGATGCGCTGACTCAGTTTGTGTTCAATGACGCGTCCAACCTGGTTGTTTTCCACCTGAAAGCGCTCTAACAGGATCACCAGAGTCAGCAGTCAAACGTGGGGGGGAGTGACGAGAAGAGCTCAGGTTCTTAGGAGGAGGAACTTTTTGTTCGAAGGGTCCGGGAGGAACAAAAACAGCTGCAGGATGTGTTTTGATGCGACTGCTCTCTCCGTGTCAAAACTTCAGAGGATTCACGATGAAAGGAGATTCATCAAACGTCTGCTGCTCCATAGAGGCTGAAGAAGGGATGAAAACAACTGAGGTCAAGAATTAGGGTTGTTTTTCTGATGCATGTGTGAAGGGTAATTCATGGGCTGAGAATCACAGTTGGATTAAAGCTAATCTGGCTGTTTAGACTAATCTGGGTAATCTCCACTGATTGGCATTAAGAGCTGGGAGGAGGCGGCAGGAGCCACAGGAAGGAAGGCTATATTTAACAAAAAGCTATTTTCCTTTTCAGACTCATCAAAAATGAACGCCAGCCCTCCTGCAGGAAGCGCCCTGGCTCCTGGTGGAGCCACCGGGCCCACCACACCCAAGAAGGGCCCACCCAAATTCAAACAGAGGCAGACTCGTACATTCAAGAGCAAGGCTCCTAAACCAGGCCAGAAGGGGTAAAAAAAAAATACAATCCCAGTTTCTATTTACTGAACTCACATGTTCTTAAACCCAGCAGACACTGACCTCTTTGTTTCCCTCTTTGGCAGCTTTGGGGACGATATCCCCGGCATGGAGGGTCTCGGCACAGACATCACAGTGGTGTGCCCATGGGAAGCCTTCGGCGACATGGAGCTGAGCGACTTGGCCAAATACGGCATCATTTAAACCTCCTGACCCTTTTCCTCTCATCCTGTTCGTCTCAGCTCGGCTCGCCGCGATAAGGCCGCCGCTGTCCCCCTAACGCCCTCTTCTCTGTCTATCTCACACTCTACTCCACTGTGTGGACATTATTTTTATATTATTATTATTATACAATACTGTTTACAGTATATATACTTGAAAGGAGAAGACGAGAAAATAAGTCCACACCTCTTGATCCTTCCCCATGTGAAGTAGCTCGCCCGACCTTTCTTCTCTCTGCCCGTCCCTGAAGATCTGCGGCGATGGAAGCCAAACTTTAGCTCAGGACCAGCTTGTATTTGCTTCTAGCTGTTTGTGAAAATGTAAATAATGTATTCTCAGAGCCATCTTCCTTTTGTACTTCCCTCCTCTTTGATTCTGAATTTCTGCTCCTCGCGATTGAAGTTGTAAACACCAAAAGGGATGTGAGGAACGCAACACTTTCACACGATCATGGAGGAGGAACTCCGTCTCCAGTTCTCCTCGCTGCTATCTGAACCCTCGTCTAAGAGAAAATAAATGTGTACTGTTTGAGTTTGAGCATACTCTTATAGAGAATGTACTGCAAACTGTACTGATAGCTGCAGTAAAATGTGTCTATTTTTAGTATTTTTGTTGGCCTCCTGTGTTTTTCTATCTAATAAGTGAGGTTTGAGTGAAGAATCGGTCTGGATCATGGCAGAAGCCAAATGCAGAATTATTCCCACAGCCAAGACAGAAAAGGGAAATTATGTTTTTCCTCTATCTGAATGTGTTAAAATCTGTCAGTTGGCAAAAATATAATTAACTGCTGGATAGTTTTTAATGACTCACATCTCATAAAACTATAACTGATTGACTTTTGGAGTCCCCCCCCCCCCCCCAATTCAAAATGGCTGCCACAGCTGATCAGCATCACCAGGTCAGCCCTCAAATGGTTTAGATCCCACCTCTCTGACAGAAACTTTTGGGTCAACATCAAGGACTTCAGTTCAACATCGGCAGCTCTAATGTGGGGGGTACCACAGGGGTCCATCCTCGGTCCTCTTCTCTTTTCTTTATACCCACTGCCACTAGGTGCTATTTCCATAAACATATACCCTTTCATTTCTATGCCGATGACTGTCAAATTTACTTCCCTCTGAAGCACAGTGGTGCACATTCTGTTCAACCTCTTCATCAGGGACTGGATATTTTAAAAATTCTTAAAGCTTTAATGAGAAGAAGACTAAAGTCAATTTGTGTCCTCCTAATGGCATTATCAAGGACCACGGTATCTATCAACCTCTCCTCTCTAGTCCCGTCAGAGAAACAGAGCCACAAATCTGGGAGTGATTTTTTTTTTCATTCAACCTTTATCTCAATGAGCCTCAAGGACTCATTTATAAGAAATACCTGGTTTTAACAAAGAATAATGACAACAGTGGACAACAAAGACAACAATAGACAATCAAAGGACACATGCAAATTGATTTTTTTCAACAAGTGAAAATAAAATGGTATTTAAAAAGAAAAGTAAACAAAAAAAAAAAAAAAACAGCCAGATTATAAGGCGGTGTAGAAAACTAAAAACAGGAACATGTCTGCAGATCAGTGAAATGAGAGAGGACAGAATTGTTCAGAGATTTAAAAACATACAGAAGTATTTTGAGCTGAATTCGAAAGTGACCCGCGTGAGCGCTGACTTTAACTTTTTTAGCTAGCGCACCTGTATTGCTTTACGCCAGTGGGATGAAAGGGTGCACGCAGTTCGGTAGGCGGGATGGTCGGTTCTGTTAAGGAGGCAGAGGCCCCGCTTTTATAATAGTAGAAGAAACGCTGCAGTGTTTAGTGGGTAGGTGACACCTAGTATCCAAAACTGATCATGCTTTCTTTTTAAATGGTTCAGCTACTGGTTCTCACTCTGCTGTTCTTTTTTTTTTTACTTGGTCCTCCCTATGTAGTAAATACAAGAATGTGTGTGTGTGTGTGTGTGTAGGACAGTCGTAGTGTCCAGAAGGTATTTTGCCGTCAGCTGTTTGTTCTGGACTCCATGATGTCGCTCCTGGAAGGTCTTGAAACTTCTCAGCAGCTGATGACCCAACCCTGTCCCCCATTGCCAGGTACACACACACGGATTACAACCTCACATCAAAAATAAAGGCCGCCACATGCTCGGGTGTACTTCACTCCGCAGAGGTCCGCTCGTACCCGAGGTAGACTCAACGCGGACCTCCGCAGGGCATGTCCATGTAAAGCTCAATTTCTACGACCACGTACTCTGTGTTGCACAATAAACTGCCCGGCGACGGACTGTGTTGTATGTGACACCGATGTTCTAAATTTCCCTTCTTCATCACTGGTCTGGCTTAATGGCCTTTTCTTTAGTTTTTTTTTTTTTTTCCCCCAAGAGGAAAGCGATCTCTTCCTCCTCCTCCGTTGACTCCATGACTGAAATTGTGAGAAAAGAAGGAATTTGTCATGAGAGAATTAAAATCAGGTCCAGCGTGGCTGCGGGAGGCTCTGAAGATTTACTGTCGTGCTGGTCTGATGTGTGGGCTGCAAATGACCAATCGGCGAGCTCAATATGTAAACGCTTCTTGCCTGCGGAGCTGGGCTGCAGCCGGTCAGGGTGGACGCTCGAGTATGACGTCTGTGGACAGTGTGCAGAGAGTCCACGTGGCTCACGGAGTACACACGGTACGCCAGAGTATGTGGGAGCCTTAAGAAACAAAAAGGCCCACAGCGATTCTTTCCTCGGACCTTTGACTCTGTGTAGGACATTGTTGGACACGGCTGGACCTGTGTGGAGACAGGAGGAGACAAAAAGCTCACTGAAGCTCTTCATCATTTGTTTTCCTCATTGTCAGAGCATCTCTGAGTGTCGAAGCGGAGACATCACAGCAAAGAGCTGACCTGGTTTTACAGAGACGAGACCCTGCCGGCCTGGATGGACTCTGAGCTCCTCGTGTGTCCTCCTGACCAACAGATGTCTGTACCCAGGTCTTCTGTCTGGACCAGTGGTGTAGTCTATGTGACACATGTTTATACAGAGTATACCTACTAGAAAAGCTGAAGTATTTCAGTATAATCACTGAAAAGTGCTCAGTGATACATGACACGTCATCAGACGTTAAACGCTTCTGTAACAATCTCTTTATGCAGCAAATTATCGTATAATTACTACGTCTGCACTTTCTACTTAATACTTGAACATGTTTTGCTTTAATACTGTTTTATAACTTCTATAACATATTTTTAATACAAAACCAACTGTTGTACAGTTTGTTGATCTTCTATTAAAATATAAGCATCAGATAAATTTGGAAATGTTCAATACGCTTAAAAATCAAAACAAATTGACGATGACATTGTGCTAACCAGTGTACAGTACTTTGGTTTATAAGCACAGTACTGTATACCCACTACAAAAATGTAGACTACACTACTGGTCTGGACCCAGGTCTTCTGTCTGGGCTCAGAGATGAAGACAAACATCATCACAGCATCTCTGAGTTTGAACCTGAGCTGTACGATGGTTCTGTCAGAACGTTCTCACTCGAAAGCTTTGGTCTGCAGATGAGCTTCTTTTTTTAATCAAGACCAACATTCAGGCCTTGATGAGTTAAAATAATTTAAAATGTCTGTAGGTGAGACACCTGCAGCTCAGTGTCCTCATGGAACAGGAAGCAGGGGGTCATGACCTTTCCTCCTTACAGGCAACACGATGCAGCTTCAGTGAGACGCTCAGAAACGACACGTGTACGTGTGTGTGTGTGTGTGTGTGTGTGTGTGTCAGAGGGCGGAGCTCGCAGCAGGTGGAAGGCTCTAAAAGTGAAAAGCAGGTTGGGGGTCGAGGAGACGGAGGCACTCCTGAGAACTCTGCAGGACCGGGTCCAACAGATCCACGACAGGCGGCACAAACTCACACAGCTGGTTCAGCAGCTGCACAGCAAGGTGAGTGAGTGTGTGCACACACACACATTCTGAGAGCAGGGGATACTCATCTTCCTCCTCCTGCAGGTTCAGCAGCGGGAGGAGCTGGAAGAGTCACTGCTGAAGGCCCAGAATGCACTGTGCTCATGTGATCGGCAGTTAGAGCAGCTGAGGGCGGAGTCAGAGGCGGAGCTTGGTCAGCTGACTGTGTGGCAGCAGCTCAGAAATGAGTGAGTGCAGAGAGGTCACGTGACCCTGCTCGGACGCTCCGATTGGTCGATAACCCTGCTTCCTGTCCACCTGGCAGGCTGCAGGCGTACGCCGCCGCCTCGCAAGACGTCATGCAGATCAACCTGATTTCCTTCAGTCAATCAGAGCTGCGTGTGGACCTCAGGCCACGCCCCTGCTCCACCCTGTCCTCCAATGAGCTGGAGCCGCTGAGGCTTCTGGTCACCTGGAGCAGTGAAGATCGATTCATGCTGCAGGTAACTCACCTGTCGGCTGAAGAGGCTGAAGGTATCAGCCGAAGGTTTTAGGTCAACGTGTGGAACAACCTCCAGATGTTTGGGAATCTCTTCATACGTGGTGACGTCACTTCCTGCTCTGACTCAGAGTGTCTCTGCAGGTGGAGGCGGGGCCGGTCGGTCTGGTGGAGGGCTGCGTGTTGGGTCGGTGGGCGGAGCTTAGCACAGCCCTGCTGAGGATCCTGCAGTGCTTTGTGGGTCAGGCCGAGCTCCTGTCTGAGATCCAGGACCTGAGAACCAGGTGAGTCCACACCTGGAGCCCTCAGTCAGTCAGACGGTCTCTGATTTATCCAGAACCACCGGGTCCTGCACCCCCCAGAACGGGTCTTTAAAGGTTCTGTGTTGCAGCTTTGCCATCGACTGGCATCCCGCTCAGCGCCTGCTGGTCTACCTGAAATCTGCGTCCCTCGTGTGTCACCTGGAGGTGGAGGAGGGGTACCCAGGCTGCGGCCGGGCTCGACTTCGGTCCGTACGGAGGGACGGAAAACCAGTGGACACGTCAGGACTGAAGGTAATGAGACCGGGTTTTATTTACACTAACAAACTCGTTATCACATGTTATTCATGTTGATTCTGACTGAGCTTCCTCATGTGTCTCGGAGGTGGCTGGTCCTGTCACTTAAAATTAAATTAATGAAAGAACAAAATTACCATTTTCAGTAAAGTCTTCTTGAGCAACTGTTTTACCAAATGTCTCGTTGTCAAGGACGTCTCGGTCCGGTCTTTAGTTTGACGTCTGACAAAACCTCAGAGGCTCCAGCCCTGAACGTCCCGCTTCACAAAACGCTCTGATTAATAAATAATTTATTTAAAAGCTGCTCCAGATGTGTCCATCTCCAGATGTGTCAGTCTTCGTGTTTAAAGTGAACTCCGGCAGATGTGAGATGTGGGGACAAACCAATGTGCGCAGCCAAGAGTGCAAAGTGTTCAGACCCCGCAGCACGGCTCGCTGGTCCTAAAGACCTGGAGTCCAGAGGGGCTGAGACAACAAACCTTTAAATATGTCCTCACTATATTTAGTGTCCAACTGGAGGTCCAGTAGAGGACAAGTTGGACACACCTTTGGCTGCAAAATGTCCAAAAACAGCAGTTTTTCTGCTCATCTGTCGTTTGTTTCAATTTTTAGTTCAAACATCTGGACTTTTAGACTCTTGTCTAACCAGAACCACAACGTTTGGTTCTGGTGGGTCTGGCCCAGATCTGAGGATGGTTTGGGTTCAAGATGGAGGGACATTTTCCTGAAGGTGAACAAAGAAATCTGTTTCTGTTTCAGCCTCACAAAGAAGACCTCAGTCTGACCGAATGGTTGGTGTTTCTCTGCAGCACTGCGCTCCTGTGAGGAGCGCCTCCTCCTCAGTCAGCAGTTTTTTTTAATTTTATCTCTGGTATTTCTTGTTGTTTGTGACTACGATCTTAAATGAAAAATAAACAATTCATGATATAATTTTCTCCCTCTTTTTTCCATCAAGTCTAAAAACTTAATGTTTGAACAAAACAAATAATCAGTCAATAGTTAATTCATAAAGGAAACAACCGGAAAAAAACAAAAACAAATTGGAAACAAAAATTGTTACAAAGTGTTCCACATTAAAATATTTTAATAAAAAAGGATTAAATATAGTAAATGTTTTTATATTTTAAACTTATATTGGAAACATTTATAATTAAAGCAAGACGCTACGTTAAATGGGATTATATAAAAAAAAAAAAAAGCTTTTATTTTGTAATGCTGCTACCTGTAGTCCCAGGTTCCTGCTGACCTCCATCGTGCATCGTTTCATAAAAAACTTATTTTGACCCTCCTGCTGCCCTGGGGTCAAAACCATTTGAGCTGTTTTTAAGAATGAGGCGTCAGGAGCCATTTTGACCCAAGGACAGCAGGAGGGTTCAATTTAAGTACTTTTGATTTTTTTCATTCTTGTCATTTCACATGATGTGCTCTTGAATGTCATAAAAAAATACAATTCTTTTTTATTTATCTTGTATATTTTAGTTTTCTGAATGTGTGAATTAGCTTTTTTTTTTTTTATAAACAAAATGAGTCTTTTTGGTGATGAATTGTTTTTATATTGAACTCTTTTCACTGAGATGAAAACATCTTACCTGCAGCAGAAACACGTGTATATGGTTATATGTTTGCATACAGTACTCATATCAACACAGGGAACAGATCCCAGAGCAGTTTTTAATAACTTAAGTAGAACTGGAGGATTTAGTTTTTAGAGCTGCTGCGCTGGCCCGCCTCCTCCTGCAGCTCATTGGTCCCTTGCAGCTGTCAGTCACGGCTGACCCCACCCCTCTGAATGAAGGACCCAAAGAAAAGTCTGGCTGCTCTTCTGAAGAGGCCAGATCCTCAGCTTCTGTGTGGAAGATCAGGATGTTCCTGCTCCTGAAGCACTTGGTGCTGGAAGAAACCGGGTTCACCCGAACAGAAGTCCTCGCTGCCACAGACGACATAAAACCCAAACAGAAACGAGGCTCAGCCTGAAGACGGTCCTAATTTACTGACAGTTCTCTAAACGTCCTGCTGAAGAACGGATCAACAAGATTCAAGTCCCGTCAACAAACAGGAAGCAGCTCCTGGACTCTTATTGTGAAGTGAAACAACAGTTTCCTGTCAGTTCAGATGACATCATGGTGTCCTCAGTGAGAGACAGGAAGTGTGGTGATGATGTCGTGCGAGGTCATCAGGCGTCGATGCGGAAGGCCAGCAACTTCTCTGAGTGCATGTTGTTGAGCGTGCGCAGGTCGGGCAGCCTCAGCAGGAGCTTGGTGAACCGCGGCGAGTCTCCGTTGTCGGGGGCGACGGCGGACTTGTTGATCAGACCACGCAGCGCCCTGATCAGGTTCTCCTGCAGCTGCTCCACCGACGCCACGTTCTCGATGCCGGAGCGGTCTGACAAACACAAACAGGAAGGATGAGCTTCACCTGAACGCTTCAAACAGCAGAAGAAGAAGAACATGCAACATGGCGCCAACCTGCAGAGACCAGAACCACCGCGGTGAACAGACCCAGCTCCTCAGCGGTCAGCTCCAGAGAGGCCAGTTTGTGGCTGAAATCAAACATGGCTGCCAGGAGGTCGTTGACCCCCAGCTGCTGCAGGGTGTAGGTGGTGCCAGAGATGAACGTCACTGTCTGCTCCTTCACCCCGAACAGGGACGAGAAGCGCACCATCAGAACCTGAGACAGAACATCCAACCATCAGAACCTGAGACAACATCCAACCATCAGAACCTGAGACAACATCCAACCATCAGAACATCCAACCATCAAAACCTGAGACATCCAACAATCAGAACCTGTGACAGAACATCCAACCATCAGTAAATGAGTCTGCGAGGGTCAATGGGATTAACCTGTCTAAATCAAGTTTGAATGAAAATAATAATAATTCAGCACTCTATAAAACTGAGAAGTTCTAGTTTGTTGCCATGGCGATGCCACGCTATAATACCCATAATGCATAAAAAGCTCAGAGTGATGGGGTTTTGACTGTCTGACCTCGAAGGTGCCGGCCTTCAGCAGGGCGACCTGGTCGCTCTGGGACAAAGCGCTGAATCCTGGGATTTGTTTGGCAAACTCCACCACCTCCTTGACAGCAGGAGTGAACGACCGAGAGAAGTCCTCCCAGATTTCCTGGGGGGTCTTTGAGGGGTCTGCATGAGGTTGCATGTTCATTGGACAAGCCTGTGGAGAGAAGAAACACCAGTCAACCAATCAGACGACTGCGTTCTAAAGCTACATCCAATCAAAAGTCCTGAATCTATCACCATCTGTGCTTCTGATGTTATAATGGATCTGGGAACAGCAGATCTGATCTTACCAAAACGATCCCTGCATGGTTCTTCACTGACGGACAGCTCGGCCCCCGGGTCAAATGATGCGTGACTCCCTCTCCTCCAATCAGATTACAGTTATTCAGGCTCCGCCTCCCGTTATGGAGATTATTAGTAATGTCTCTGTCTGAGTCCCAGTTGTGGTTGTGGTTGTTGAGGCTGTTGGAATGGTAACCATTGGGGCAGTAGTTGGACCAAAGCCCCGCCTCCTTATTATGGAGGTGGGTGTGGTTTTTGTTCTGCTGATGAGGAGGTTGGAGATTGGTCAGCTTGTGTGCGTACAGGAAGGTTTCACGGTGGGCGTGTGCAATGGCACTGATGGTGGTGTCCATCCCGGGGCTGGGGGGCCGGGAGGAAGATGAGTGGGAGTGGCTTTGCCGTGAGGAAGGAGGAGGAGGGGAGGAGGAGGAGGCAGGTGGCTCAGAAGGAGAGGGGGAGGTAGGAGTTTGTGGTAGAGTTGTTGGCTGGGGAGCGATGATCCCCCCCGGGCTCGGAGAAGAGGAAGAGGAGATGCTGGCGAGCTGGAAGTCGTTCTGCAGCTGGTTGTTGACCACATTATTCATGGCGCTCTGCATCTCAGCCAGCATTCTGACCTTCTCAAGCTTTGGGATCCGACCGAAACGGACCGCTGTGGACAGAACAACGAAGAGGACGAGGTCAGACAGGAAGTGGAGTCTCATCAGAAGCTCACAGTCTCACATCAGCTGGTTATAACGTTCAGATTCCGATCTTTACTGAAAATATGTCCAGGTACCTGAAATACACAGCTCAGGACTTACAGGTCTCTGTCTCCATGGTAACAGATGGAAGTTAACGTGCCTGACACTGTCTCCATGGTAACAGATGGCGTTAACCTGCCTGACACTGTCTCCATGGTAACAAAGGGTCTAAACCTGCCTGTTCCTGTCTCCATAGTAACAGACGGAAGTTAACCTGCCTGTCTCTGTGGTAACAGATGGGAGTAATCCTGCCTCACTCTGTCGCCATGGTAACAGATGGAGTTAACCTGCCTGACACTGTCTCCATGGTAACAAAGGGTGTAAACCTGCCTCTTCCTGTCTCCATAGTAACAGATGAAGTTAACCTGCCTGTCTCCATGGTAACAGATGGAGTTAACATGCCTCACTCTGTCTCCATGGTAACAGAGTGTTCCTGTATTTGGCAGATTTATCTCTTAGACTTAGAATAAGTTAAACAGGATAACCAGGAAGTGTTGACGGTGCTGATGTGTGCAGGTAGACAGGTGTGCAAGTAGACAGGTGTGTCTCACCGTCGCGGCTCATCCCCACAGACAGGCACTTCCTGTAGCGACACTGCTGGCAGCGGTTCCTGTTGATCTTCACGATGGAGCAGCTCTCGCTCTTCAGACACTTCCTGTACTTGATGTTCTGCTGGATGCTGCGGCGGAAAAAGCCCTGCAGAGGGCGACAGAGAGGAGCCTTTCAGAACCCAGGAGTGGTCTGAGGGGAACGGATCGGCACGTGCTTGACGTCTCACCTTGCAGCCTTCGCAGGCGTGAACTCCATAATGGAAACCAGAAGCCACGTCACCGCAGACCTTACAGAACAGAACCACGCCGTTCAGCTCTGAAACACACAAGGTTGAATTAGACAAGTAGAACCTTCTGTCCACATCAAAGCAGCAGGACCTTGTTCTCCTGATTAAACTGAACTCCTCAACACCTTCACCTCCTTCAGGCAAACTCACTGGTCAAACTGGCCACAGATTTAGATCCTCCTCCATCATCCCGGCCTCGAGGAGAACCTCCTGCTGAGGAGGAGGAAGAGCCGTCGTCTCCTGCAGAGCCTGAGCTGCTGAGGAAGGGGAGCGCTGATGAGGAGGTGAAGCAGGGCTGGGAGTTGGAGTTCTCACTGTACATGGAGACTGGACTGGTTCTGGATGGGGAATCTCCACAGGAGCCCACAAAGGAGATGACGCCTCCTGCAGGAGAGGAGAGGAGAAGAGATTGTTAAAGTCAGAACAGTCCGACCCGGTCCGACACTGAACAGCAGGTTCTGATTCTGTTCTTGTTACCTCATCTCAGAGGAACCTCTGAAACTCTGGTTCTGATCTCATGAACTGAGTTTGGGTTTGTTTTCCAGCAACAGCAGGACGACTGACAGAACCAGGTTCCGTTCAGGATAACTGGAGGTTCTGATTGGCGCTGCCGGGTCTGACATTTTGTTTTCACGTTCTGCCAGAACCGGGTTTACTGGAGGTCCGATATGGCGACATGTTTTACCAGTGACGGTTTGTTCTGGACCCATGGTTCTGTCGGCCCAAATTCAGAGATGCTTATTAAACTGAACAGAACCGGGTTCAGACAGTGGATGAAGAAGTCCATCAGAACACACTTCCAGAGGAGGAGGAGCCTCCTCCACGTGGACTTTCAGAGGCCACGCCCGCTGGCCCTGAGCCTTCTCACAACCAGACTGACTGCTGGAAGCTCCGCCCACTTCCACACATCATGCGAAACATCTGGTGCCAACCTGTCGGACCGGGTCGAAGCCAACGACATGGATCCACACAGATGCCATGTCTGCAGAACCATGTAATCCGAACAGAACCACCTGATCTGAACAGAACAATCAGATCTGAACAGAACCACCTGATCTGAACAAACCATCATAGCTGCAGGGTGAACGGACTCAGACATATCTTCTGAAACGCTTTTTATTTATTTTTACAAATTTTCAAACCAACATTTCATCCATTTTTTAAACAATGTGGTTTTATTATGTTTAAAAATGAAACTTATTAAAAACCATCTTTATAGATTACAGCTCAGGGACAGACTAAAGAGTTTAGCTCTTAGAAGTATTCTTTTTTCAGTTACTGTATTTTTAAACCCTGTGACATCATCGTGCGTCTCCCTCCAGACTGCACTTTGAACTCTGCATCCTGATGGTGAAACCTGTGGAACCTCCCGTTCCTCCTTCCTGGAGGGAAGGACCAGTCCATCCTGAAGATCCAGTCCCCCGGCACAGAGTAATATTGTGTATGTCTAAAAAAGCTAAGTCTGGTCCTCTGGACCAGAGGACCAGACTTAGCTTTTTTAGATTTTTGTACCTGGATTATTGAGCATGCATCAGGGAATATTGTGTATGCTGTTCAGTGTCAGGATGGTGATCAGTCTTACATCGGGGAAACTAAACAGCCACTGGCCAAAAGGATGGACCAGCACAGAAGATCAACATCATCAGGCCAGGACTCTGT
>JAVCKU010000022.1:440351-451594 GCA_032273985.1 Hypsolebias coamazonicus
AGTGGCATTAAAGTATATCAGAGCAGATTCCCCTCTCTTTGCATTTTGTTCATATTTCATGCAGAAATGTTTCGACGGTTCAAACAAACACATCGACACATGCACCACTTAGCACCATCCTTGAAAGCAGCTCAACGCCTCATTTATTTATGTGCACGGTCCAAATGTTTTACCTAGATACGAAAAACAATCTGAAGTCCAACAATCCTGCAGGAATCGGAGCAGACTGCTCCAGCACATCTGACCGCTTTGAGCTTCAGTGGGATGCAGCATCATCAGGCCAGGTCTCTGCTGTGGGAGTTCTGGTTTTCTTCCAGCCACACTCACTTTCTCCCACAGCTGCAGCAGATACCAATCATCCACCACCACACACCTGAACCTGACCTGGGGGACTACTCTGCAAGAGCATAAAAGCCTCTGCCAGGCACTCCTTCAGCACTGGGATGGTAATGGACAGTCACTAACTGACATGTTGTCTCTACAAAGGCATTTTGTGATCTTCTACAGCAACTTCCAAGTCCTGATGTCAGCTGCCAAGTGATACTATTTTTACTTTAGTCAAACAGAAGAAAATTAAACTATCAGCAACGCCACCTATTTAAACTAGGATTAAGATTAGGTCACTTAGTACAGGGGTGATCAGTGTTTCACAAAACAGACAGAGGGTTGCAATAGTTTATTACAACAGATGGGAAACGCTGCAGCAGTCCAAATATTAAAAACTGGCCAAATTCTGTCATTTAAAAAAAGGCTTAAAAGGGCATCATGGTCCATATTATAACAGTCAGAGGGAAAAAGAAGCAGAGCCTTAGCTGAAAGGGCCGTGGTCCTCTTGCCCTCGCACGGTGTTCCCAGGCGTTCTTGAGTCTCAACCTTCAGTGATCTCCCGGCACTCTTTCCCAAGTCCAGCGTCCCTCAACGGCCTCAACTTCACCCGGCGCTCATACCTCCCTGAGTCTGGTGTCCTATGGCGACCTCAACTTCCACTGATCTCCAAGGCTCGGTCCTCCAACCTCGACACCAGACTCGGACAACTGCACCCTCCAAATGAGCACAATCCAATGTGCCCGACCAGTTTAGATGGTTTCTTGTGCGAGTCCTTGCCCTCGCTTGTCTCTGCTCTTAATCACCGTACCTTCAGTTTCTGCAAACCTGCTGCTCTGCTGACCGGCTTGTCCCCAGCTGTTGCCCCTCGGCAGTTGCTGCGTGCGTCTGCCGTTGCATCTGTGGTTGCATCTCTGCCGTCACGTTGTGTGCTTCTGCTCTTTGTTCTGCCTTTTTGTTTTCCTATCCCTGACTTCCATACAGCTGATGGGGACCACCTGTGTGAGCTGTCAGTGTATCTGGCCGTGTCATGGATGGCAGGCTAAAAAAATGCACAATGAAATGATCATCATATTAACATGTCACAACAATCCCAAATGAATCCAAAATAGATAAATCAATAATTCAGCAAAGTTAAATAAAACGTGCAAATACTGTAACACAAAAGGCCATATTACTACAATGGACTATTCTAGCCTTCCAAGGCCTCCTTGCTCCTTGAGACCTCGACCAGTCCTGATTATGTCCCAACTACTACTCAAAGCCTTCAGCCTGCAGACCAGCCTTCAACCTCTACTCTGACCTGATCCTCTCTCAAAACCAAAGACCTCCTGGAAACCAGAACCTTGCAAATCTCTCCATGGACTCCTAACTACAATAAGACATTGTCAATAAGACCTCCTTACTTCCACTCTGAATGTAATGTTACTCAAAATGTCTCCAAATATGCACCATTGTCCCACCATCTTTTTCAGCCCATAAAGACCTGCAGACATTTTTTTAACTGTGCCTCTTCCTCAGTCTGCCACTTGGGGTCAAACATTAACTAAACATGTCATCTTTGGTCTAAACTTATCTACAGGCCAGCGGTCACGCTTTTGGAGATGAAGATGTGGACATCCTTGATAACGGAATGTTGGTTTGAGAGAGGAATGAAGGAAGCCATCTTTGAAGAGAACCCGTCCATCGTTAAACACTGGCAGAGTCCTCCGTGCTCAACAGTCACCATTTTACAAAGCTGTTACCAGTGTTGCTGTACCACTCAGCCCACTGCATGTCAAGCAGTCACTAATGATCGATCGTTAGGCTGATGGTCTTTCTTTTACATGTGAAAAGCTAGTTCTGGTTGTGTCCAACAAACTGGTTGATCCACTATGAGAAAGTGCATGTTTGCTTGCAGCTCCTCAGACTGAAGTCTTTTGGATAAAAGACAAAATGCTTCAAGGGATCTATTCTGAGGACCCAACTTAGCATTGCTAGATTTTGCCACCTGGATTATTGAGCATGCATCAGAACAGCACCAGCAGTAATTCAAGGTGGACTCTGCACATTTTCTCCTGATTCATCAGCTGTCCGGTCAGCTCTTGTTGTACATATTTTAAGTAGAGGTCATAATTTTGTGGCTCTCTTCTAGTTTGATGGACTTCAAATCATATTTGAACTTATGTTATGGTTCCAGGATGAGAATATTTGACGTGTACAATTCAACAATTTGGACATATTTACCTTTGAAATGTTTCCCTTTTATGTTCAGCAGACCACATGCTTCCCCCCAGATAAAGGTGCTGTGCATCACTGTAAGGTCATTAGTACCCTGCATTTGTTTATTAGCAGTTAGGTTGAACTGCCTGTTGCATTTCCTGAGTTGCACATACTTCAGGGTGAATGCTGTGAGCATTATGACTCATAATTAATCGGCAGACTGCCTGATGGTTTTTGAGAACAGCAGTCCTGCAGTGACACGGTGTCTTCATTGAAAACATTTAATGTGTTCCACAGTGATGCTAATCAAGAGAGGAGCATAAGTGTTTCAACATTTTGTTTTCAGTAAAATATTTTCAAGTCCCGTGAAAGAGAAGCTTTCTGTTCACTCCATTTTTTTTTTCACTGTAGAGTTAATATTGCTCCTCGGAGTGAACCCCTGAAGAGTTTAATCAATGTACGTTATGTAAAACATGGCTCTTTACTTCAAAAATCTTTAAGTATTCAGTGTATGGACTTTGTTTTCAGAGGTTTATTATATCCCTTTGTTTAAAAGTTGTTAAAAATTTTTCAAAAAGACACCATTTGATTCCAGGTCTGCAGGTCACTGAGTGTTATCTGTTTTCTATGAGCCAAAACAGCAGCAGTCAGTGTCAGATCATCACTGCATGGCTGATGAACAGATTAATTTCAGAAGTTATGAAGCTTTCTAAAATGACATTTATGTCTCTGAAAGTGTACACACAGTGTGTGTTATACAATCAAATGTAGCAAATTAAAGATAAAATTTGTGTACAAAGGATAATTTCTGGACAAATGTTACAAGAACTTGTTCCATTGGAGCAGAAGCGCAGCATTCAAAGTCATCCAATAAAACGTCACTGTTCATTTTTATTATATAGATGTTCCGGTTGTACTTTTTACAACATCAAAATAAGTGAGATGGAAGAGGACGCGCTGTGGCAACCCCTGAAGAGGAAACAGTGGAAAGAAGATAATAAATTTAATAAGGCAACAATAAAAAAAAAAAAAGCTTTTACTTGCACAGCAGCTTTATTCTCGTTTTGTTTAAAAAAATGTAATTCTGCTGACAATGCTGAACTGTTCAGAAATTTTAAGACATTTTTGTTTAAATATTCTGACATTGTAAATAAACTGCATTTTATTAATAAAAATAAAATAAACCATTTACTCTTTTCTGCCCTCAGACTGATGACTTCATCCAGAGATGTCAACAAAACTGCGCCAAGCAGGAACAAAATTACAAACCACCTCTCTGAGCGTTCCCTTGTGCTTTCTGTGCTTATCTCACAATGACAGGAAGATAATGAACAGACGATTCCATATTTCAGTATGTTATTAAGTAAAACTGATGTCAGGGTCCATGTGGCAACGATAAGGAAGCCCATCAGGCTCATATCAGGAAAACCAGCTCATGTCTTCGGTGACTCCTCACTGTCCACGACTTGAACAGCATCTCTAAGGATGCTGGTAATGGAATAGAGGATGCAAGAATGTCAACGATAAACGTGTTAATATTACCTTCACATCTCTTCCAGTGATGTCTAACATCGACTAAAAAGGGTCTCATTCTATGCAAGTTGACTTGTTTGCATGTCCGACATGTCTCTTATTGAAAATGTGAGAACAATGTTCAAATAACAGCAACAAATCAGGAGAACGGAGCCAGAATGAACATGGGTTCTTCTTGCAGAGCTGCAGAAATTTCCATCCTCAGTTTTAAAACCACTTAGTTTTGTTAAATGTCTTCAAGGGTATTTTAAAAGATGTTGAGAAACAGGCATCAAGTTGTGGGTATCTAGCTATTTGAAAGATAGGAAAAAATTTGTACAAACAAATGATGTAAGATCTGACCTCTGTATAATCACATGTGGAGTTCCTCAAGGTTCTGTACTTGGACCAAAGTTATTTATTTTATATGTGAATGACTTGGTAAATGTGTTAGGACTCCTTAAATAAGTTCTATTTGCAGATGATACCACATTTTTTTTGTTGGTTAAAGATATAGAACGGGGGTTGGAGTTGATGCAGGCAGAATTTGTAAAAATACAAGCTTGGTACATACATTTTCATTAAACTTAGATTAAACTAACTATATGATATTCAGTAATTGAAAGAGTACTGTTGATGTTCCATTTAGAGTTGAGAGTGGAGATTTGTAGAGTGAGTGAGGTGAAGTTTTGGGGTGTTATCATTGATGAAAAGCTATCATGGAAACATCACATAAATTCTGTAAGAATAAAAATAGCTAAATCTATTGCAATACTGTATAAAGTAAGGGAGTTATTACATGATAAAGCTGTATATTTTGTATAATGCAATAATTGTTCCACATTTAATCTATTGTATTGATGTTTGGGGGGAAGCGTGTAAAACAATTGCAAAACCTATTTTTGTTTTACAGAAAAGAGCTGTATTAATTATTACTAGAAAGCATTTCAGTCACCCATCAAGCACATTATTTATCAATTGAAGTTAGTGAAGTTCCATGATTTGGTAGATTATAGTATTTTATCAGTTATGTATAGGCCTCATAATAACACATTACCTTTAAATGTCCAATTCAATTTTGTTCAAAGAGAGAGTTGTTATAATCTTAAGGGCATAGAGATATTTGTGAAACCTAAATTTAGAACTAGTTCGAAGGAACGGTCTATTTCAATCCAAGGAATTAGATTATGTAATAATCTGGAGAGTGATGTTAAAAATGCGAGATCAGTGTTTATGTATAAGAGAATGAACAAAGTTGGTTTATTGAAAAAATATGAAATAGCTTTATGTGTATTTGTACAAACTGTTGCTCTGGAAGGATTTCTTTGTTTTGTTTTTGTTATTTGAAGAATATCATTGTTTGAATTAACTTTTTGGAAAAGGGGTCAAATATAACAAGATTTTTTTCTTCTTTCTCCTGCCTTTCATTTTATTTGTGATTGCATTTCTTATTGTATACAAAATAGTTTAGTTTTAAAAAATGAATAAACTTTATAATAATATAATAATAATATTAATTACTACTAATAATAATAATGAGATTTTAAAATAAAGTATTAAACTGTATATACAGTATATAAATATTAAAGATAAAGTAATAAATTGAAAACAAAAACTGTTAATAATGTAATGGCTAATATGCATTGCTTGTATCTTATTGTTGGCATCAAATTAAAGGTTGAAATTAAAGAAATGTTTGAACATTTTGTATGTACTGGTAGGCATTCTTTTGTGCGGTCACTTTCAGAAGTGTTAGAAGGTAAAATTGTGGTCCAAATCGCTGCAATAACTGCAGGACAGGCAGACACAAACCTGCTGTCAAAATAAAAAAGCTGTAACTTTATGCGAGTTTGCACAAAGGTCACGATGAAGCCAGTGTTTTCAGCTGAACACTGGCTTCTCATGTTTACACTCGTGTCTCCCTCCCCCCATGCTCTGGCCAGAGGTAATGATCTCTATCTACAGCTGTACACGGCAGGGCTGCGTGGGGGTCGAGGTCACCTTCAGACAGATGTTATGGCGGGCGTTTCGGGGACAGGGTCAGTAGAAGGCAGATGTTGCAGAGCAGGGAGGACCGGAGTGTCACACGAGCTCTGGGCTGACTAAATGCTGCCGTCTCTGTGAAGACACCCCCTGACTGGGAGGGAGACAAAGACTGCAGCTTTGTGCTGTTGCCATGGTGACGATAAGAAGTGTGAAATCAGACTCTCTGCTGGTTGTCTGGTTTGTCAATTTATATTTGTCTAACTTTCAAGATAAGTTATCACGAGAGAACTTTAAGTCATATCAAACATGGACGTTTGGGAGGCATATTTGTTCAACCTCTATTTAGGCAGGTTAATCCCAGGACTCATTTACAAGAGAGACCTGGTTTCAACAAAGAATGATGACAACAGCAACAGTAGATTTTCCTTGGACAGTCAACAATAGAGAGGCATACAGAATATTTTTAACAAGTTAAAAAAAAGATGCCAAAGTAGCAAAACAGATAGATTATAAGGCAAATGTAGAAAACTAAAAACAGGAACATGTCTGCATTGGTTTTTGCCAGGATTCCAACAGTTTCTTAAAGCCATTTAGAGAAGTCACGGTCGAGATCTTCAGATCTTTTTGCAAATATTCCAGGAAGCAGGAACGAAGTAGGAGCCTCTGGTCCTTTACACCTCGGGGCTTACAGCCCCAGGGAGCTTCTTGGAGAGCCGGTCCTTGCATGTAGTCCTTGTTTCTCCGGCTGCAGATCTTTTGTGTGTTCGGGATATTTCCCATCATAATATCTGTCATCTCTGCACGGTTGCCCTCCATCTGTCAATCAGCCCAGCTGCTCTTACTTTGTAATCGCCCCTCTCTGAGTTTAAGCTCCTCTGTTTGTTCAGCTCAGATTCTCTCGCCCATCGTCCTCCTGCTTGCTTGTCCAGGACGTCCTTCCTGGAGAACTTCTGGTCCAGAGCTCCTGAAGTTTACAGAAAGCTCCGGATGTTTTGGATGAAGATATGAAAATGATTGGGGCTGTTGACATGTGACTGCATGATCTGATTAAATCTGCAGTGAAAGCAGAGATTTATGATCTGATGAGCGCTGGAAGAGAAGAATCTCAGTGATGAAGATGCAGACGTTTGTTGTAGCAGAAACATGAAAACATCGATGTGTGAAGGAAGACAGACTGAAACAATAAGAAGCCGTCACGTCACAGAGGTACACTGAACAATCCTCTTCTTTATTAATTTTTTGTTTCATTTCAATATGTCTGTCAGGGTTGTTTTTTTTTTGTTGTTTTTTTTGTTTTGTTTTTATTTTAAATTAAAATTTTGACACACTTATAAAAGACAGCATCTGCATAGAGTTGTCATCTTAAAGATCCATGAAGAGAAAGGGGGAGGCTGAGAGAGAGAGAGTAAGGGAGGCAGGGTAAAGAAGGAGGGAGGGGGAATACTGGCACGTCACATGAACTAAACAGAACAGCCAACAGCAGTACGAGAGAGGGGGGAGGAGGGGGAGGGAGGTGGGGGACAGATCGCTTTTACATTACGCTACGCACACATACACACACACAAAAGAAACGGGACACAAGTTGCATTTCCCGTCAAAGTTGAGCTTGAAAAGCGACGCCGCTGTCCTCTTTGTGGTATCTTTTTGAACGTTTGCAGGTTTTTTTTTTTTCCCCCGCCCTCGCATCTCCGCCTTTCGCCCATTTTCCCGCGGCACGGCATCCGTCTGCACCCGAACCACAAACCAGAGCTTTATCGTTCTCGAGGACGTCTGACGGCGTCTAAACGTGCTCCTGTGTTTCTGCAGGTGGAGTCGCTGTAGAAGTCGGCGGCCGGCTCGTCGCCTCGGCATGAGAACGTCAGCCCTTGTTTCTCAGAATATTGCACGCTTTGTTACGACAGGCCTGCGGGAGGCGTGAGACCGGGCCTGAAACCAGGGAACGACTCTGGCGGAACCGCACTCCTCCAAATCAATAAAAGGTGTAAAAACCGAGCGGGCCCGTTTTAGAAACACCAACTTTCAGGTCCTGGGTTCAGCGAGCCGAGATCTCGCCCAGGAACTCGGCGAGGAATAAAATATCGAGCAACGCCGCGTGGGAGGAAGACTGCGGTGGCGTTCTGAGGTACGTCAGGAGGACTCACCCAGGATGTCAAGACGTAACGCTCTCAGGTTGTGAGCATGGAGACCACGAGACGATCAGAGGAAACCCATCGTGAGTTCCAGTGGAAGATGAGGGCTGAAGGTCGTGCACTTTTTATTGACTATTGATAAAAACATGAACTTCTTGTCACTGATATTAATCTATACTTTGAACACCAGCTGAATGTTTGTTTGTTGCGCTGGCTGACTCGGCACCTTCGGATATGGCTATGAACTGGCGGTGAAGGCAGTTTTAGGGGACTGGGTGCAGACTAAACGCTGGGGAAAATGGGCGGCTTTATTTGTGGCTGAGAGATGCACAACAGGGAGTCTGACGCAGGACTTCCAAAATGATCAGGGGCGTGGCTTCTAAAGCCCTGGAGGCGGGGTTAAGTTTCCTAATATGGAGGGAAGCACTTTCATCAGAGGACCCAGTGGGCGGAGCCTCTGGAGCTGGGGTTATGGATGAATGTGTAGCTGTGTTCACGCCACGAACGTTTTATTTCTGATTGATCAAACCGGATTGTGCCGACAGGAGCAACAATAAAAAATAAAATAAAATAAAAAAGACCCAAAGGGTTGAAAAGGTGCAGCTCAGTAAAAGTTCTGCTACAAAAAAAAAAAAAAAACACCGTTGCTCCTCTTCTGCCGGGCGCGAACACAGCAGCTGAAGTGAGCGCGGCGGACGACGACGACGCTGGAAGCTTCGCCACGTTGACTCCCTGCCGCCGTCTTTCAGCCACGTGACCAAAACGAGTGGGCGGAGATCTGAGGAGGGGGGGGCGGGGCTAAGGACAGGTGACGTCAGCGGGGCAGAAATGGCGAAAAAGGACAGAAATCGAACTGCTCTTCAACTTTGACAGGAATTATATCTCATTAGATTTATACATAGACATGCAAGTCATTTTTTCTCTGAAGTTATTTACAATAATTACATAACACAAAGATTCCAGTTTCAGGTTGACAAAATTGCGAGCATTCAATATTCAATATTACTACTATTATTTATGATAACATAAACTGTTTTTCTTGAAACCATTGCTATGATAACCTCTTTAAAAGTTCTGTTTGATCACTTTGTGTGAAGCCGCTCGCTCTCCCTCTGCGTGTCTGCAAATGTTTGACTGCATTGTAGTTCTCATTTATGGTTATAATAATAATAACAAGAATAAGTGTATTTTTTTTACATGTTATGGCAAGGATCATGTGGGTGTGGTCTATTTATGTGACCCCTCCCCTAACTCCTCCCACTAAGGGGAAAATAAAACACTGATATAAACTAAATACTGTCTCATTTGAAGAGCTGAGACACGTTTTGATCAAAGAGTCTGATTCATAACAACCAACACAAATATTTATGTATCAACCGGAGCCGGACACGGAACAGGTTTTGGTTTCTGAAAATGTAATCGGGAAGAAAGGGGAAAAAAGTCACGTCAGAGGAGAGCTCGATCCGACCGCAGAGGAAGGGGAAGAATACGACTAACTTGAACGCAGCACGTCGCAGTGACAGGACGACGCATTGGGTTACGTTGCTTCCGGCTAACAGGAAGTCAATCTTTGGAGGCTCCGCCACGCATCGAAGCTGTCTCTGCATGACTTTTTTCTTGCTGTTTGTGTTCCGCTCTGACAAAAACTGGACACAGCCGACGGCCACGCACATTTACAGGTTTACAAACGCAGTATGTTGATGTAAGATTTACATTTATATATTCATATATTCTTCTTTAAATATTGGTTGACGAGGCGACAGTCCTTCATCACACACAGGAAGACGCCCTCTGCTCATTCTGGGGGGTCGACCAGCTTGGAGACATTAAACTTTTATTTGCGTCTGCAGAAATAGAGTCCTGAATAACTGAAATATCAATAAAAAGTTGTTTATGTCTGATTTCCTGGAGAAAGAGCGCTTGTCGATGACGTTACTTAGAAGCTGCTTGTTCTTATTATTCATGTTTTTGGGTCTTTTGAACCCAGGGGCAGCAGGAGGGTTGACTATCAGACCGTTTCTAACTAATTCACGTCTTTCTACACAGCTGAAAGAAAACCGGAGCAGCAGAAACTGTTTCCGTACCTCTGACTCTACGGATTTAATCTTTATCAGCTGTTTAAAAAAAAAAAAAAAAAAAAAGAATCAAGACGTGAGATTGAATAAAAAATCGTCTGGTTGGTTGGATCATCAGAACTGTCAGACCTGCAGAGGAGCATCGATCCTGAAGTGTGATCACGACTGGTGAACGAGCTGTACAAGAAAAAAAAAAAAAAAACAGACAGAACAAGAACGAAGCGGGAAATCAATTCAAGAAGAAAGCACCACCTTTGTCTGAGAACGAGGAGGAGAAACTCGCCAATCAGACGCTAACAAACATCTACAGGGGACGAGGAAACCAGGCTGGAGGCGGGCTTTGTTCTGTAGCAGGACCAATTGATTGATTGATTGATTGATGGACAGACCAACATGCAGTGAGGGCTGGTGGTGGGGGCGGGGGTGAGGTTATCTCATTTTTTTTGAATTTCTGAGTGTAAACTTGACTCGCGTTGTGCTCTTGGATATTTTGCGGCGAACTTTTCGAGAACACGCAGGAAGGAACGAAACACTTTGGTTTGAATTAAATCAAAGAGCGGTAATCGTGAAGTCCTTTAACGAGCTTCTAACTCTTAAAACGTTTCTGAAATAACCCGATAAACTGCAATCAGCACGTCTGAGCTCGTGCTGCTAACACACACACACACACAGTCACACGCACACCGATTTTCACCGGAGAGGAGGGGGAGCATGCTGCACACACAAGGCCAGGCGGAGGCTCCACGGGAGGTTGTCCCACAGCTCCGTCCTCAGACGGCATGGAGATAAGTCCTCCACAAACCAACGACACAAATGAAACGGGCTGCGCTGATGGAGGAGGTGTGGAAGCCATCGAGACGTTCAGAGGAAGCAGAGTGAATTGTTCACGTTTCAACAAAACTCTGAAGTAATGGTGCGACAAACAAAACACAGAAACATGAGAAGTAACGGTAGATCATGTGCTAATCAATCAGGTCCGATGTTAAAATGCACAGTAAGGAGAGCGCGGGGGGGG
>JAVCKU010000022.1:475123-486069 GCA_032273985.1 Hypsolebias coamazonicus
CCACCCTAGTGGGTACCCCACCCCCCACCCTGCACACAACGTGCCAACACTGAAAAATTCTAGTCCATGCTCACCCACTTTGTGGGCCCCACCTTAAACTGCATGACTAGCGTGCGAGTCCATGGTTCAGCTCCCAATAAGCTAACTTTTCTTTAGCCACCTGGGAGCCAGTGAGGTCCAGTGCTTAAAGGGCTGCAACCACAATCAGAGAATCTGTGGTTACAATACGTAACCTACGTTCTATTTCTTGTGGTATTTGTTCTTTAAGCCGCTGTAGTGGGTTAAAGGCAAAGCAGGTCCCCACAGGGCCGCAGAGGCTGTCCTTTAGGAATGGTGGCGGCTGGGGACTCCGAAGACGTTACTGCGGCCGTGGAACGTATCCGCAACTGACGCTGAAGAGGGTTGCAGCTAATCCAGGACTAACTGGAGAAGGTGGGCCGAGTAGTCCATCCGGACTAACAGGGCCTTCCAAAACGGTTCCTTCTCAATCTCATCCGGATGGATGAGAAATTCTTGGAAACACATCCACGCGTGCAACACCTGTCGCTGACAGGGGAGACAGCAAAGTGGAGGCAGTGAACGGCACCTTTAAGACATTTGTTTAAAGGACTATCATTACCCGGTGTGTGCAAGGAAAAACACACCAGCGTCATATGACATGACTGTGAGAGGGCTCTGTTCTTAGAATGATGTTGGAATTTTATTCAACCTTTCAATAACATTGCCATCACACACTCATCCCACCAAGAAATCATGCTAGACACGCCCCTGGAGCTCCGTCTGGCAGAAGGAGCTGAGTAACCGGGTTCTGTTGCTTATGTGGGACCCAGCCTGGGGGAGGGAAGGGGGTTAGACCGCAGCAGAGGTCGCGGAGCATCACCCAATCATGACGCTAGCAGCGCATGGGGTGCTAACGCTAGCATAAACATGTGGCTGCTACATCTGTCTGAGGCGTGCACTGAAAAGCTGTCAGAGAATCTAGCTGAGAGCTGGTCATTGGGGAAAAAAAGAGCGTGGGCGACCGTCGTTCGACGTGCCCAGCCGCTCTGACCCCGGAAAAAGATAGCCGACAAGCTGGGCTCTGGAGGAAAACAGGTATTCTCATTTTATATATGAATCAGATTTTATATGTGTGTGTGCATATATATAGTTTAATTTGATCATTTTAATCATCTGTATTCTTTTTAATTTAACCGGTACTGAAAGTATAATGGAAAGAAACACAACGTGTACCGTACCAAGCTGAGTCGAACCGTGCTGTACCGGTACTAAAGGTACTATAGAAAAGGGGCATAAGACGGATCCTGTTGGCAGGCCTCAGGCTGATGAAGACAGATGAATGTCGAAACTTTTCTTCCAAAAAGAAACTGTCCAAATGACCTGATTTAACCTTTTTGTGATCATTTATTTAGCTTCTTTACAGTTTCCTTGATGAAAATCAGCAAAAAAAGAGAAGAGAGGAACTTCCTCTTTGAAGTTCGTCCAAGCTTCTTTTAGAAACTGTGAACATAATCACCTGAACTCACCTGGATTACAGTCAGATATCAGGAGACACCAGATGAACTCAGGTTGTTCTTCAGATGTTTGTTTCAGCTGCCGCTCTGCTCTGATTCTGAAACACTTCCACTTTCTGTTCCTGAACATCACATGACCTCTCTCCTCCAGTTTTGCTCCTTCCTGCTGGTTTGTGTTGTTCAGACTGAATTATCTGACGAGTTTCGAATGCTCAGAACTTTTAGTGACTTTATGGTCCATTCTCTGTCGTTTACATCAGTTTCCTGGAGAGTTTCACAAAAAGAGATTAAAATGATTCTTCTTCTTGCAGCTGACTTTCATTCCTCTTCTTCCGAGTGCATACCTCCATCTCTCTTGAGTTCTCCTCCACCTGTTCCCTGTTCTCACCACAGATCGTAAGGTCTGCATCTCCAGCCTGAACGTTAAAGGTGTGAAAACAGCAGTTCAGCTGCACAAAAACCAACTTTCTGACCCGTTTACCCTCTGCATGATGGTTCTGCTGAGCTGTAGATCCAAACAGATCTGGGCTTTTCCACTTGCTAGAACCAAACACCGTCTGATGATCAACGTTCTGCTCACAGAAGCCTGTGGGTCGTTCTTGATTTCAATTAAATAAATAAAAAACAGATGAAGAAGCAAATGAACGATGAGCTGAAGATCTGCAGGCCGAATGGGCTTCAGTCGTCGTTCAGCTTCACTCTCAGCTCGTCCTGACCTCAAAACTGAAGGTTTGCTTTTAAGAAAGCGCCCAGATTTGATCTTCTGTAAAACATTAAAACACTTTCAGCTGTGATTCTTTTCACTGTCGAGACTTCAGATCTGGTTTCAGGGCCTGAAAATGCAGCACGTCAACAAACGCCTCACAGGAACACAACTGTGTCTGACTCAGGGTCCCTGAAGGCAACACGGAGCCCCTCCCTCTGGAAATTCGCCACACAGTTGGTTTTTTTTCTTCTTGGATGTGACAGCAGAGGACTCCATAACCTTCAGAGAATCAACTGATCTGGGCGACAGCCAGGAGTTAGACTGAGCCCGCACCGCCGCCATGATGACCCTGCTGATAAATAACATCTGAGAAACAAAACAAAATCCTGCAAATCAAAATGAATTATTTAACAAATTCAACTATTCAAAAAAATTAGAAAGTGTTATGCAAAAAAAAGACTATGAATTATTATTAAAACATATTCTTAGAAATAAATATTGTAGCATCTGTCAGGAGCTAGCAAGAATACACAAAGGATTCACGCTCGTGTGACGTCACTCTTCATTTGAACACACCTGTCTCGAAAAACTTGTCTGGAAATGTCTTCCCTTTAACAAACTGGAACAACCGGAGACTCGTGTCAGTTTTACAGCCATCGACAGACGTCAACCCAGGACATCAGACAGGAAAACACACTCCCAAACGTTTTTAACAGAACACTATAATCTCACACAAATTACCCAGCATCCATTGCAGCCCAACCAGTTTCTCGGGTATGCTACAAAATCTACATGTATATAATCTCTGCCTTATTGAGGTGGAGGAGTTTGTGTGCCTGAATGATAATAGGAACAGTCGGGGGAATCTCGATGAATACTCAGATGGACAAAGAACAAGGAGCTCTGTGTCCAGACCCATGCTGGAGCCAGGTCTGTGGGAGGGACTTGTCGGTGAACACCTGGTGACGCAGCCTCTACCTGTGGGGCTCAGGTGCTCAGCCCAAATGAGTTACAGTAAAGTATCTATCTCTTGTCTGTGCCATGGGTCGATGGTAGGGACCATGGTGCTCTGACTCTGGCTTACCAAAGCTGGCTCTTGGGACATGGAACTTGACCTCTCTTGTGGAGAAGGAGCCTGAGCTTGTGCATGAGGTTGAGAGGTACTGACTAGATGGGTTCACCTCAACTCACAGCATGGTGTCTGGAACCGATCTCCTTAAGAGTGGCTGGACCTTATTCCTCTCCGGAGTTGCCCATGGTGGTGGAGGGGGGGGGGGACGGTCTCTGACTATTGTTTGTGCCTACGCGCCAAACGGAAGTTCAGAGTGTCCAGCTCCAGCTGGGGACTCCTTTATTCTGCTGGGGGACATCAATGCCCATGTGGGTAGAGACAGTGTGACCTGGAGGGGCGTGACTAGGAGAAATGGCCTCTCTGATCTGAACTCGAGCAGTGTTCTGTTGTTGGACTTCTGTCTAGTCATAGTTTGTCCATCACGAACACCATGGTCGAACATAAGGGTGTCAATAAGTGCACTTGGCACCAGGAC
This sequence comes from Hypsolebias coamazonicus, assembly GCA_032273985.1. Classification (NCBI taxonomy): domain Eukaryota; kingdom Metazoa; phylum Chordata; class Actinopteri; order Cyprinodontiformes; family Rivulidae; genus Hypsolebias; species Hypsolebias coamazonicus. The sequence goes on from JAVCKU010000022.1 coordinate 478,891, forward strand.
GTCCTAGGTCGTAGATCGATGATTGACTTCATAGTCGTGTCATCTGATTCGCGGCTGTTTGTTTTGGACACTCGGGTGAAGAGAGGAGCTGAGCTGTCAACTGATCACCGCCTGGCAGTGAGTTGGATCAGATGGCGGGGGAAGATGCCGGACTGACCCGGTAGACTCAAACGTGTGGTGAGGGTTTGATGGGAACACTTGGCAGAAGAACCCGTCAGAAAGATCTACAAGTCACACCACAGAGAACTTTGACCGCATAACCCCACAGCCGAGTGTGAAGCGGCTGGGATGAGAATCAGCACCTCCAAACCTGAGACCATGGTCCTCAGTCAGAAAAAGGTGGTTTGTGAGGTGCTGCCTCAAGTGGAGGAGTATGTCAGGGTTTTGTTCAGGAATGGAGTTCAAGAACGAAGCATGAGGTCAACAGACAAAGCTGTGCAGCTTCTGCGGTGTTGTGGAGTCTGTGCTGGTCCATTGTGGTGAAGAGGGAGCTGAGCTGCAAGGAGAAGCTCCTCCCTTAAGGAGGTATTCAGGGCATGGCCAACTAGGAGGAGACCCCGGGGAAGACTCAGGACTCACTGGAGAGATTACAGCTACTTTACATGACTTTAATCAGTTCACATGAACACATCGTCAGCCAGTTGTGTCTCCATTCCCTGTTCCCTGCTTGGTTTTCGGACCCGCATCAATGGTTCCCAACGAGCCGAGCTGAACAAGCGATCTGACATCAGAAAACTGCAGCCACTGATTGGCCCGTGGATTAATGTCATTGGATGATCCAAGGCTGTGCTCGTTAACTCCCAGTGTTGTAGAGACTTTCAGACCAATCTAGCAACTTTTTTAAAAACGAAAATGTGACAAATCCAGCTGTCTTTTCTGGTGTGTTTGGAGACTTGTCACTGTCCTCAGCAAGCAGTGAATGCTGCCATAAGCCCCGCCCCCTCCTTAAGTTCCAACCGCTGATCCCACCCACAGAGTGGGGGATACACTCACACCTGAGAAGAACTGTTCAGAGATGAGGAGATCAGAATTGTTCTTAACCGAGAAGCGGCTAAGTCTCTCAGCACCTCCAGGAAATACACACATCCACAGCGACCCTCAGGTCGGACCTGCACCTCCAGTAAAAATCACTCGAGCAGTCAAGAAGCACAAGCACAACCACCAGGGCCTTGAGGGCCCAAAGAAACTGGGACCCAAGTCTCTGCTTAAGACTAAACACACAAAAACAAACAAGAACAGAAGCAAACCGCGGCGGTTTAACTCAAGTAACTAACTTAGTTTGACTTTTACAAATTAAAAGCTTGCTCTTCAGTTGGAATGGAGAATTTACAAAGACCTTTCCAGCATTTAGACCCAGCCCTTGTAGCTGCGAGGACTTTTTTTTTTTTTTTTACAAGAAGCTCAAACGTGAAACTTTTAAAACTCAAACTGCAGAAAATTAAGACACTGATGGTTCCGACGAGCTCAGATTAATTTCTGGGTTCAGGTTTGGTTGTGACAAGCAGGACGGCCCTGACTAATATCTGGACACTCTTACATAAGAGAAACACTCACGTTGCTGTTTGCTCTTCGTTTGAGGAGGAGGAGGATGAGGAGGCAGCGAAGAAGAGGCTGAGCTCCTGAAGCTTCACTTTAAATAACCTCATCCCGACAGCAGAGCTCCTAAATTATGATTTTTAATAAAATAAAACTGATAATTTTACTTTTCAACTTTTATCATCCAGCCATCTTCTGACCTGCTTCTTACGTTACGGGTCACTGAGGCCCATATCCAGCAGTAACTGTGCGAGAGGCGGGGGACACCTGGACAGGTCTCAGTCCATCACAGGGACACCTAGGGACAATTTAGAGTCACCAGTCAGGCTAACATGCATGTTTTTGGCTTGTGGGAGGAAATTGGTGTACCCGGAAAAAAAAACATGCATGCACGGAGAGAACATGCAAACTCCACAAAGAAAGGTCCCCGGCTGGGATTTGATCCAGCGACCTGCTCACTGAGAGGCAGCAGCTCCACCCACTGAGCCACCATGCTGCCTATTTAAAATGTACTTTATAAATAAACATATTTTTCACAGTAAAGCTTGTTAAGAAGACAAAGAGAGATGAGGTGTGGGAGAGGCAGATAGTGAGGAAAGCAGCAGGTTTTCATAATAATATTCATTATTAATTGAAATGTTTTTATGTTTTAAGTTTGTAAAAATTACATAAAAAACAGTTTATCTTAAGAACTAGAATTTTTGTCATAAACTTCAGAAATTGTAGAAACAACTTAAAATGCTATTTTCCTTCTTTACACCCTCATCTCGATGTTTCCGTCCATTCTCTCATTTCCTCCTTCACTTTATTCAGTTTATTTGTTTTACTTGTTTTTATTTTGTTGTTTCTTTTTCTCTTTTGATAAAACCTTCTCTCGTGGTTCAGACTTGAATCTCGTCGATCTCAGGTGTCGCTGAGCGTTCGTCCGTTTGCATGAGTACACACTTTGCACCCGGGTGTGTGTGTGTGCAAGATACCGCGCCGCCGGCATATTACCCACAATCCTCTGGGAGCTCCGGCTCTACCCAGAGTCCATCTGTGCTAGAAGTCTTCACCGTTTCCTTCCTCAGCTAGACTCAGAATTCAGAGCTTCTCATGAGCACTCGAACGCAGCGTCAGGCTGCAGCGACACACACACACAGACACACACACGCCACTTGTCCTCCTTCTCGAATTCTTTGTGTCCAAATAATCAGAGACATTTTCTGCCGGAGGGACAAACAGGACGAATAAAGACACAGAAAAGAAGAAGAAGAGGAGGAGGAGGAGGAAGAACTGCTTTTTTTAATGTATTCATGCTGTGAACTCGTGATGCTTCGTCCTTCGACCAGCATCCTTTCTCTGCAGCACTGAGGCATTCTGGGTAATTGATGCATCAGGAGCATTCCATGACCTTTAAGCTGCTGGTGGTGGGGAGGTGGCCGCAGACAGGAAGTGTACGGCAGCTTCCTGTCGCCTGATCTAACACAAAACTTGTTGAAAATATCCAAGGCTCAAACTGCGTTTTTTTTTTTTTTTTTTGTGTGTTCTCGTTAAAATAAAATTTAATTTCCTCAGTTTCAAGTTTCCTCAGAGCGGTGTTAACGGAAGCCCAGGAATATTCAGGTGGCCTTAAAGTAAGAAGGAACAAATTAATTTATTTACAGTAATTACAGGGCTGGGCGCAGGAGGAAACAGTTCAGGACTGGAGCCTCAAATGTCTGAGAACGACTGGTCTTAGGATGACGGGTCGAGGCAAACTCAGGCTGGACAACAAACTCGGAACAGGAACTAGATTCTCATCTCCAAGGAGCTGAACACTTGAAGTAGGTAACGTTTCAGCGTCGTCCTCTGGCAGCCTTGGTCCTTAAACACAGCAAGAGGAAGGAGCCATGCAGCTGAGGAGAAGAAACTCCTTCAGGAGCAGCAAACAGGTGATGAGAACTCAAACAAAACTGGAATCTATTAAAAAAAAAATCAAGATCGTCTTCTCTAAAAGGCTTAATCATCCAGGTAGATAACAAAAAAAAGGTTAAATCATTTAATCTGGACCAGTTTCGTCTTCTCTAAAAGAGAGAAACAAAAAGAAAACCAAATGTGTTCTCTGAACAAATGCTTTCTTTTTTTTTTTTTTAGATGAAACGTTTTTACTTTTTTTTTTTTTTGGTTTTGTTTTGTTTTTTGAATGCCCAGAGGACCAGACTTAACTTTTTTTCCCTACCTAGATTATTGAGCATGCATCAGAATAGCTTTCTTTTTTTTTCTTTTTTTTATATATATATAAAAAAATTTTTTTACTTGTTCCAAACAGGAACGTTGTAATGATGATGAGAAATAACCAGAAGCAACTTCCTGGCCGTGAATGCATCGCAGCAGCCCATCAGCCCTGTCGTCCTCAGGTTCTGAGATTAGTTTAAAATCCTCAAATTAAAACCTGTTTTCTCCCTCTATCTGTCAGTGAGTCAGTGAGAATATAAGCACAAAACCAGAACCATTAAAGGTTCTGAAAACCACTGGAACCACCCCAGAACTCTGAGCCCTCCTCTGGAAGTAGATCTTCACGGAGCTGCCGGGAGGACAAATTAAATGAGTCGGTATCTAATGAGGAGCAAAGATCTACTTAATCAAGGATGGCTTTTATTGGTTCATTGGCTAATAAAGACACACACACACACACACACACACACGCTTGTCTTTCTATCTTTATGTGGACTTTGCATAGACTTCCATTCATTTTTCATTAATTTCTATAGCCTAAACCTAACCATTACCAGTACATATCTAATCCTATCCCTAACAATTACCAGCACAAACCTAATTATAAACCTAACCATTACCAGCACATACCTAACTGTAACACTAACAATTACTAGCACAAACATAATTCTAAACCTAACCATTACTAGTAAATACCTAACCCTAACCCTAACAATTACCACCATATACCTAGCCCTAAACCTAACCATTACAGTACATACCTAAACCTAACCCTAAGCTTTACCAGTGCATCATTAACCTTAACAATTACCAGCACATATCTAACTCTAAACCTAACCATTACCAGTACATACTTAACCCTAAACCTAACTATTACTAGCACATACCTACCCTACACATTACCAGTGTATCACTAACCCTAACGCTAACAATTACCAGCACATACCTAATTCTAAATCTAACCATTACCAGTACATACCTAACTCTAAACCTAATGTTTACCAGTACAGTACATACTTAACTCTAAACCTAACTATTACTAGCACATACCTAACCCTACGCATTACCAGTGCATCACTAACCCCATCTCTTACAATTACCAGCACATACCTAATTCTAAACTTAACCATTACCAGTACATACCTAACCCTAAACCTAATCTCTAACCCACCAACAGCACTTCTTCTTACGGGTCCTTGGGTTTGGTCTTCACAATGTAGTACGTGTTGGAAAAATGGGCCTTACAAAGTAACAAATACACACACACACACACACACATGCACACACAGAAACGCCCACAAGAATAAAAACTTATCAGAGGAAGATCAAACAAATCAAACCTGGTCCTTTAGTGATGTGAGATTTTATCAAAAAGTACAAAGAATAATTATAACAAGGTAAAGAGATTATAAGAAGGCAAGAACAACAAGAACTAACTGAAGGTTCAAGATCCAAATATCTGAAACAGTCTAAGGGGGTCGCTGTGAGGTCAAAGGTCGTGAGCGTAAACTAAATGTTCTGATGAAGATGACCTATTTCTTGTTGGTCCTGTCGGAGGCATGTCCTTTTTTTGCCATGGTGACACATTCACGGATCGACTTCAGGTTCAGAAACTAAATCACTTCTGGTCCAAACTGGAGCCAAAATTACCCAGAATCCTTCTCTCCGTGAAGGTCATCTGAATCAATGCAAACGATCAGTCCAGATTCCCACCAAATTTACAAAATAAAAAACTACATTTCCCACGATCCTCAGGGACTGTAACATTTTCTAAAAGAAGCTCTGGATATTTTCAGATAAAAACACGGACGTTTTTCAAATGCTTTCTTTCATCAGATCTGGAAGAAGTGTTTTTAACTCAACAAATATAATTTATTATTTATTTAATCAACTTTAGCTACATTAGAAGACTGAAACACAAACAAGTTCTGATTTTTACAAAACGGGTCCAAAAACAGGGCGGGACTTTCTGCTGAATAATCATTTATATTATTTTAAGATTACGTTTGTTTCCAGGATGTGAAGCATCTGATGTGTTTCTGTTTGTTTGTTTTTATCTGAGAGCTGATGATGAAACAAACACCTGAGCAACAGATTCTATTAAAATAAAATCTTTGATTTGACTCAAACGGTTCGGCTCAGAGTAGAGCAAATGAGGGTGGAGGCAGGTGTGGGTGTTTCACCTTTACCACCCACATGTTGATGTTGATGGTACCAGGACTTGACCCTGTGACTTTCCGATCACAACCCCATCTTCTCTAGCCTCTGCACCACCATTCTGCCCCCTTCGTGTGAAAACTTAAATAAAATTATATCAAAGGATTTTTCTGACCTTTGCCTGTTTGCGTTCACATTTATGTTTGAAAATCTGTAGAAAAAATATAGTCTGGAGTAAATGAAAAACTGTCAAAATGTTACATTTCAGCAACAGTGGACTGTGGGTGGAGTCTGATGAGGCAACTGACCAATCAGAGCAGAGCTGCAAACCTTTACCTTCACTTATTGATGAAACGTTATTTTGACAAGTTTAAAGACTAATTAACAATGTCGTCAATCAAACCCCAAGTTCTCAGAAATGTTGAGATTTAAAGCTCAAATACAGTACTACACTATACTAAGTGTTTTATTCTGAAAAGACTTCATCCAAGATTATTACATATATATATATTCAAAATAAAAGCATCAGAAACAAATAAAACAGATCAATAACTGGACCCTGGTCCAGATCCAGGACTCTGACTGGTCATAACAAGCTGCTTTCTGATTGGCTGAAGGGGCCAGGTGGTTTTCAGAGGAAGAGGAGGAAGAGGAGAGTGCAGGCTGTGCTACAGAGGGGGGAGGGGTGCATCTATAATGCATGACAGCGCTCACATAAAACACACATTTAGGAGGCCAGGGACAACAGCAGAGCCATTAAACCATAAATCACATGACCGCCCAACGGCCAATCAGCTCAGGCGCTCCGGCCGAGCGTCAGTCAGCCGATCCTGCAGCCTCTCAGCATCCTGATGCCCCATCCTGACTAAAACCAGAGAAAACACCAGATTTTATCCAGTGAAGATTAATAGAACTGTCGATCAGACATGGAGGAAACTTTGAGGATTTTAGCTGACAGGAAACGTTTGAAGGAAATCTTATATTTCTTGGAAAGATTGTTTCATTATGGAGGCTGAGAAATGAAATTAAAGTAAAGATTATTTTGAAAACTGGATATTTAGGACTCGACTCTACACACTGTAGCTCTTTATTTGTGTAAATGCTGAATCAACTGTTTTCCCTTTATTGTTTTTCCTTTAATTTTTACAATCTAAATGCATCTGAGGACTTTGTGCTACTTTAGATGTTCATAAATCCAAACGTTCATCTTTATCAGGAATGGTGTTCTGTGAAATTTCGTTTTTGTAACTTTTATATTTTTCAGATTAGTTAAAAGTATTTTCTCATGTG